>JAYKAV010003343.1:1263635-1578834 GCA_035582835.1 Phoebastria nigripes
GCCCCGCGGGCCCCGCCGCCGCCCTGCCCCGGCCGGCTCGTCGCCCCCGCGGGTCCTCGGGCATTTCCCCCCAGTTAGGGCCCGCACCCGCCGGAGAGGCTCCCTCCCCCACACCACGGCACCGCCGCTCCCCCCGCCGCGGCCGGGGGAGCCTCCCTGCCGTCCCGTCCCCCGGTGCCTCGGCCCCAGCAGCCCTTCCCGGCCCGCCCGCCACCCGCATCACCCCGGCCCCAAATAGCAGCCAGCGGCCCTCGGTGGCCGGGTTTACGCCCCTGCGGAATGTTTTGGGCCGCTGTTGGGCTGCTCTGTGCACAGGCTGTTGGTCAGTGTGTGCACATCCCCACCACCACTGTGGTTTGTGTTGTGCAGGGAGGTGCTCTCTGTTAAACTTGTTTCCCAGATTAAGGGCTGATACCTGGAGGGTCTGGTGGCCGGGAGGTGACCTCCACTTCTCTTGAGGAAACTCCCATATCAAAGAGTTTTCTGTGTAGTTTTCTTCTAGACCGCAGCCCACCCTCTGCTTTTTGGGCAGTGCTGTCTTTCCATTGTACGTGGGAGCTAGTGACTGGTGTGGTGGGGCACCGCTGGAAAAACCAGTTATAAATGTGAATAATCTGAGTTGATTCTTTCAAAATTCACACCCACGAAGCTGCAGAGCAAAGCCAAGTGAATGGGAGAGGGATGTTTCATAAGAATCAACTGGCTGTTGCAGAGCAAGAGGGGGGAAAAGTGATCCCCTCAAGACAGATATCATTGCCAGACCATATTGGTAAGATTGCAAGTTACGAATACAACTGAAGCCAGAGAATTTGCCAAAGGAAAAAAAAAATGACAGAAAACAGATGCAAAACAACAAAAAGATGCCAGAATAAAACGAGTCTTAGGCCAGCACTGGAACACACCGCAATCCCTCACCATTCAGGATGATTTAAATGGATGGAAAAGGGATTAAGGTCTAATCCAGCAGTTGCTCTGTTTGAATTAATCTCACAGGAGTCAGTCAGGATATGTATATTTAGAGAGGGAGAGAGAGAGAAGAAAGAAAGCAAGAAATTGCAGGATCAGGCCCTGAATATAATCTGAGGAGACTTGAAACAGATCCTCGAGCCACACTGGTTTTAAAAGCTGATTATCTGATCCAAACCCTCCCAGATATTTCAAACAGAAAAGGCAGCATTGCTAAATACGCAGTTCTTTCTGAAATACTGAACCCCAAGTCTCCCTGCCAGTTTTTGGCAGCAGCAGAGGCAGTAGCCATTTCTCTCACACTGGCTGGGGCCCTCTCCAGTACTGCAGCGCCTTCCTTGGCTGTGATCTTGCTTTCAAATGCCACTGATTTTCTGGGACAGTCTCGACTAGGGGAGACTGTCCCACTGGGTCTTGGGTTTCCTGAGAGCCCGAGTGATTAAAGAGATTCTTCTTCCTTTTGAACTCAAACATTTTCCAGAGCTGCCTTCTCTTCCCGGAGTAACACTATCAATCTGAGGCAGGGCACTGAAATATCTACACCAGCACTGCCAAAAACAGCCTTGCATATTTCCAAGCAGTTATGCAGCCTTTAGTAAATCACCTAAGCGTGAGCAAACTGTGCTTCAGGCAGCGCAGAAGACGACAAATCCAAATGCTGGGGACGAGGAGTGCCCAGGGATGCTTGTGTAGACACACTGGAAGGGAAGACAAAATAAAGTGCTAGCCCCAGTCCCTAACACACAATATCAGCCACTTGTTTCTGCATGTGTGGGTGCCCTTTACGTGTGCAGGTGGGTGTATCTGAGGCAGGAAGCAGCTTACAAGAAGGGAATCCTATAAATCGCAGCCCAAGAACTATGTACTCATTTTAGCAATTCTGACTGTGAACAGTGCTGGTTTTATAGTTCTCCAGCAGCCGTCAGCATCTCCAGAGGGACCAGCAGTTCCTTGCAGAATTGAGACCACTCTCAAGGATATTGTAATATTTAAAAAAAAAAAACCACCAACACAGCAACATTGAGAGCTGAGCTTAGTCCTGCTTCTTTTCCCAAGTAACAAAGTAACCCCCTTACATTGCTGCATCAATATGTAAAAAACACCGTAGACCACAAACTATAAGAGAAAGGAGCCTTTTGAGGAGTCAGAGAAGTTCAGATTACAGTACTCACCTATTTGCTGGGAACTGAGGGGTGGGAGTTAATAGGATCACTCAGGGACAAAGAAAAATTACAAGATGAGAGTGGCTAGGAATATGAGGCTTTCTTTCCCATCTCAGAAGCAAATCAACAAATACATGTTCCTGCCTTTGTAGAGGTAAAGAAAGAGATGAACACTGAATGGCAAAAACACCTTTTCAAAGATTTTTAACTCAGGTAAAATGAATGAAAAATTCCAATGGCCCCCAAAGGTAAATACTTACCACTGAGTTATCTGAGCTGGGCGCATATAATACACCCACCAACAGTACTGAGCAGGTGTTGGGACCTTGGAACACAACCAGTGACAAGAACCGAGTATACTGGTAATGCTGCTTTGCAGGCAACAGGGGTCACAGCTGGGATCCCAGACCTACAGTGCAAGCCAAACACTGAGGCCTGGGTTTGCTCTTCAGTGCTATTTTGAGCATAAAAAAACACCTACCTTCAAACATCGCTGTCTGCACTCTCATTTTTCCAGGAAAATGTTGGCAATTATATTACCCTACCAATATCAATTGTGCATTTGTGTCTGTTTCTGTACAGCTTGTGCACTGGAAATGTGTTTTGGCTTCAGTTCAAATCCACTTCAGTGCCCCCAAAGAGATCTTCATTGTTATAAAGGCTTGCTGAGATTGTTTCCAGTTTATACACAACTGTTTCTAAACCCTGAGACCTGTGCTTTTGGTTGTCTATCGGGGAAGAGTGGCAAAGATTAAAGAAGTGCATGCCTTTGGCTGCATACTTTAAAATAAAACAGCCGTGGTTTTCAGAAACCTCTTTTAAGGTGTAGTAAATCCGACTTTCTAAATGCCCAAGGCTGTGTTTATCTAAAAGTATCTTGGGGGAGATTGCTATGTCTATTAATCTGTTTTCCTGTTTCCTTACCTCAGGGCTTAAAGGCTACATAAACCAACCAGCTAGAAGGCTGTTAGGGAAAGTCTCCGCAGACAAGTATCTCCCTCTGCTTTCTGTTCTTAAGCAACACACTCCTGGTACAGGGAAATCATTAAAGATTGTTATAAAGTGGGAGCAGTAGATGAGGGTGATATGATAGGGACAAACCAGCATGATCTCTGTCTTAGAAGAAACCTCAAACCTGTTCAAGGCCTTTAAAAGAGTTAACAAAACAGTGGATAAAGGACAACCAACGGCTATATTTTATTTAGACTTTCAAAAGGCTTTTGATAAAGTTCCTGAGAAGAGGCTATAAAGGAAACTTGGTAACCACAATGCGAGAGGTAAAGTCCTGCATGGATAGGGGGGAAAAAAAAAGCCCACGGTTGAGAGAGCGGAAACAAAGAGGAGGAACAAATGGTCCATCTCAGCATGAAAAGGGGTTACAGGTAGGGTGCCCCAGGGATTAAAAATAAGACGTGTGCTTGGGATATTTATTCACCATTTGACCACGGTGAAGAGCAAAGGGGATGAAGTTTGTGTCATGCAAAATTAGGTAGGTGGGTCAAATGGAGAAGCATGAGAAAATGCAGAGGATGAAAAAATGAAGAAAACTGAGGTAGTGGATTAAACTAAATGCATGCAAGAGAGGAATGATATGTAGAGAACACTACAAACTACTCATGCACATGGGTAGGTTTTGAATTTCTTTTAAACATCCCAAAACATATCAGGCACCCGTACAGACAACTCAAGGAAACTGGCTCACCATGCAGTGGTGGTTGAGAAAGAAAGCAAGCATCAGTCTTTATGAAAAAGAGTTTAAAAAAACAATAAAGAAAAGACTATAATCCTGTGATATCCTATAAGCAGACAGCATGATCTGTTTTTGCCTTGGCCATTACATTCAGGTTCAGCCCACCTTGTCACAAAGGAGAAACAAAGAAATGGGTTGCGGAAGGACCCAGCGAGGCTGGGCTTCTTCTGGCTCTGCCCCTCGTGCTCAGGTTCTGGGGGGGTAGACAGGCACAGGCTCCGGCAGAGCCTTTTCTGAGCTGAAGGTAGCCAGGGCAGCTCTCTTGTATGTGGACTCGCTGTTACCTAGAAGAGATGAGCTCATACCACAGTGTTTCCTGTCAGCAGGCCACTAACAGCTGCCTGGTTTGATTAAACTTCCGGGAAGTTAGTGTATTTGAGACATTTTTGCTTCCAAACAGGTTAGAAATGGCCAACTAGTTCAAAGGTTACTGGCCACAGTGAAGGCAGAAATGCACACACTCATGCATGCGTAGGGACAGCGGTTTCGAAGCCGAGCTGAAGAAAGCAACACTAAAAGTTCATTAAAAACAGCCAGGAAAGTGAAGAGCGAAGTAAACTATGGCAGAAATACAGCACACTTGGCTATATTGATGCAATCTATATCGGATAAATTTAATAAATATCTCTCTAGATATATTGTACCAAGAAGGCCAGGTGGATTCTCTGTCTTTCCATGTTACACTATAAAAGCTTTGGCACACATTTAAACTAGAGTTATGAAATATATTTTATTGCACTATAATTGGGTTTGTTGGGCTTTGACATCTATCTTTGCTAAGAATTGACACTTAAAATCAATATTTATTTGGGGCTGACAGTTATCACATGTTAGAGCTTTTGCTCAGTCTCAGGTTTTGGTCATTTTTAACAGTAGGCAGAGAAGCTGTGCTCTGCGTCCGAGAAGGTAGGATCCACGTACAGGAAGCATCCAAAATCAAGGCTTACTCAGTAAAAATATACACTACAAGGACAAAATATACATTACTAACCTCTGGGACTCAGTGCTGAGGAGAATTATGAAAAAGGGAGATTTAAAATTATTTTTGGTTACTGTATTTAACCATGAAATGATAAGCTACATGAAACCTGTTGTGGGACAGATAACAACCGCATTGATAGGTATAACAACCAATACAGAGAGAACAGGAGAAAGAGTCAGGGTTGATCACTGAAGAATGAAGGTCATCTCAATTCACTTCAGCTATCTAAAAGCTAGGTATTGAAATGGCTCTCTAGTGAAAGGAGAGAACCAAACACACATCCAAGGGACCATCCTCTGGAGGTCCCTATGAATCCTACGTTCCCTATATAATCCCCTCCATCAGTCTGTTGATTCAGAGACACTTACAACCTTCTCTGAAGCAGGGTACCTTAAACAAGGTACCTGGACTGGGTCTGGCTGGGATGGAGTTAATTTTCTTCATAGCAGCCCCTATGGTGCTGTGCTTTGGATTTGAGTCTAAAACAGTGCTGATAACACACCAATGTTTTGGCTATTTCTGAACAGTGCCTGCACAGCATCAAAGCTTTCTCTTTTTCCCACTCTGTCCCCCCTTCCTGCAGCAAATAGGTAAGAGGTGGACAAGAGACTGGGGGGGAGGGGGCACACAGCCATGACAGCGGACCTGAATTGGCCAAAGGGATATTGCATGCCATATAGCGTCATGCTCAGCAATGAAAACTCGGGTAGAGGAAGAAGAAGAGGCTTAGTGGCTTCCGAGGTGGCCAGTGCTGGAGACTGGCTGGGCTTTGGTCTGCTTGTGGGGGAGATGGTGAGTGATTGCTTGTGGTTTTCCTTTTCTCTTTCCTTCACCATTTAAACAAGTTTTCTTGCTTTTGTTGTTCCTATTCTGTCCCCCATCCTGCTGTGGGGACAAGGGTGAGTAAGCAGCTGTGTGGGAACCTGGCTGCTGGACAGGGTCAACTCACCACAGTAGCAGTTATCCTATGTTCCTGAATGAAATCGCTGCACATATGAAAGGTGAACCAAGCCAAATGTAAGTCTCGAAAAATGGGAGTAAAACAACACCAGAATGCTTACTTTTGAGTGATCATCGAGAAATGAGGGTTGGGTTACATATATTGAGTGGAGATTTCTGCAGAGCATCTCAATAATACGTTGCTGATTCTAACGATCTCTGTATCAGACAACTCTTTGCCTGTCCATCCCACGTGCATAGAACAGATTCCTGTCCAAAGTTATATCTATGAAGCAGTATTTAATGTGCTCCTGAGCAATCCATCTGAGTCCTGTGCCTGTGGCAATATCACAGGAAATGCCAATGCACAGCACAGAAAATGTCAGCTTTCCACGAGGCAAACAAAGAAATGCTATTCCTTTATGCTATAATATGATGCCTCATGCAGTTTTCTTGAAGGTAGGTATTTCTTGGTTTATGTTTGGCTTGCTGAAGTTTTTGAAGCTGGAGCATGCACTAACCTGCTCCATATGGCCATGGCACTTAGTGGGATCAGCGTAGTAAGGGAGACTAATGTCCCAGCTTTGATCTGCTATGTGACCACAAGTAAGTCACCCCACCTCTCTGTACTTTATTTTCTCCTCCTTTCCTTCACCTGTCTGGATTATTAATTTGGATGCAATCCCTTCAGAGAGAAACTGTCTCAGGCTTTTTAGGCACTATGGCAGAGATGGCTGACCTCTCTGACGTTAGGGAGTGAGTGGTTGCTGAGACACACACAGGCAGTGTACTGCAGTGAGCTATGGTGGCTGGAGGTCTGAGAGCTGTTGACCTCCCCATGGTCCTATCTCTCCATGGCTAGAGGAGTCTGGGTATGCAGTTGGATACCATGGCAAACCACTGAGGTTTGCCTCCACAGATGCTCCTGGTTTTGCTTTCTCCCACAGTCTGGGATTAAGATTACCTTCACACCATCACAGCCTTGTTACTACTGAATTTTTCACATGCCACCTAAGCCTCAGGAAAGGCAAGCTGGCAACCATTGGCCTACTAGGGAGCTCTCAGCCCTGCCAGGTGTACTGCATAATTGTCGCTAGCTGTTAATGGAGATGAGGGTCACAGGCACACTTTCCATTTCTGCAGTGAAAGGTTCTGCAAGGTCTGGAGAGAAACAGGGAGGAGGGTCTAGGGATTGGCAAACTGCTCTTAGCAGAAGCCTCTTCAATAAAGGTGATAAATAACTTCTGTTGATTTCAGACCAGAAGTCCAAAGAGAAGAGGGAGGAGGAAGAGGAGGATTCCAGCCCTGGGAGCAGCCAAGCGAAGTAGCATGTCCCTGGCACAGGAGGAGTGGAGGACATGCCTTCCGCAGGGATTATGCAGAGCTGCTGGAAGTGAAGCCTGAAAACCGGCAGAACGGAAGCTTGGAAACTGAGCCCTGGACTGAGGCGGGTAATTTACCTTATTTGAAATAAAAACAGCTTAAGTTGAAGCCAGCCGGAAATTCAGCTGACTTGAAGCTGCAAGCAAAATTAGCATAACACTCTGCAGGTTGAAACATGGGGGAAGCACAGTGAGGGACTGAGCCTTGACGGCTGGCAGCGGAAGGAAGCTGCTGCTGCTTCTGCAGTCCTATTCAAAATTATCCCTTAAAGCTAAAATCATTGCAAGACCAGGCTAGAAGACCATAATAGTGCCTGCTGGCCTTAACTGCAACAAGCATAAAAAGAGGACTGCAGCAGAATCATCATTAAAAGGAGTAAGAGTATGACTAGCCCCCCAGATAGTGGGTAGAGCATGATAAGTACAAATGACAGACTGAAACATCTCGGCCAGGAGTCTGTCAATGTAAATCAATGTAGCTATGCCACTGACTTCCACAGTGAAGCTGGGCCAGTTTATTCCATTAAGAATCCAGATCTTGAATGCAAGTATGTATAGCCTATGTCTGCAAAGTGCACTGTGCTGGGTGGAGGCTGCGGGAGGAGAAGGCCAAGGTCCGCCGTATCATGTTGAAAGACCCAAGATAGCTCCCATGACTTAGCTTCGGTATCAGAAGCTATCTAATCATAGTGGTAGCCAGGCAGGCTAACTCAGCCATGCGAGCTAATGTATCCTGCTTCTGCTGTTAGGCTAATTCCAGTCCCCAAGCTAATTCTTGTAGAGCTAACTTGTGGAGTTAGCCTGTATAATTCAACACTACATTGCATTGGCAAACCCTTAAGGACCATGGCTGCGTATGTGTGCAAGCAAGAAAGCACACTTAAGTGATTCTGTGCTCACAGGCTCGTGTATATCTGGGAATTTTATTTGCCCATGTGCTGATGACCAAAGATCCAGTTCTTTTCCTAACATTCACAAACCAGCCTCTGTGTCAGTAAGTGGCTTAATTTGAAAGACATAGTGATTAATGTAACCAGTTATAATAGGGCACCAAGGATTCTGCTTCTGAGTATTTCCCCTGCACTTCCACTAGCAGCGATAAAGGTAACCTCTCCTTAATGTTTGAAACAAGAAGTTCTTTCTCAAACATGGAGATTTTGCACCAGTGTGCCAGATGCAATCCATTGTCATTGCATGYAGAGTAAGACAGTGTTATGACTGAACAGCATCATGTTCTTACTGTAAGGTAATATTTTTCCAAGCCCTGGAGTGGATTTCCTGGACTACAAATACCACAGGAGTCTTACAGAAATGATCCCTTAAAAAAGGATCCGCAATGTGCATTTTCATACAGACCGTGCAGAGTAGTCACTGTGTCATTAGTGTGCCATCTATCACCATTTTATTGAGTTAATCTGAGTTTTGATACAATATCCCAGCGTCTCAGGATCTCTGCTGCATTTACAGGAACAAGCGGCTGGGTGGAACATGTGATCAGCAAGTTCACCAGTGTTAGCAGCGAAGCATAAACATGAATGAGCCTAGACATGCTTGGAAGCCCAAGAAAGTATTAATAAAACTTGCTCAGTGTTTTTAATGAAGGTGTTTGGAGCAGTAAGATCATAGAAGCCATCTCCAACTTGAGGAATAAGCACACGACCATGTTGAGTCAGCTGAGGAGAGCAGTGACAGCAAACACACATTTTCTAAAGGAGGCATTTCTATGTGATTATCTTCTGCCTCTAAAAAACAGGCCTTAGCTGAAATTTTGAAACGAGTCATCTTCTATATATCATGGATTCCACACACATAGAAAGAGCAAAAAGTACACAGTGGGCTTCTTTTAAAATCTGTTTTTCCAGAAAGAAATACTGTTGCAGACATAAAAGTTTTTCCAGGCTTGCCCTGGGCACTCCTTGAAATACGCTGTATGGACAATACGCAATCAAACCTCTGGCTGTCTCTAGGAGATATTCATCCTGTCTCTCCTTGGCAAGTTGGGCTTCCTGTCCAGCCGCACTGGATTTATTGCCTCATTGTGGTAGAAAAAAAAATCAAGGCTAGTGACAGACCATATATGGGTATGGAACAACCAAGATGAACTAGAAGDTAAAAAAAAAAAAGAAAAGTGGGTATAATTACAAGTCAATTAAATATAAATCATTACAGGGCTAAGAGGAAGGGAGCAGCATGCAGAAACCTGCAAGAAATACAGGTGTTCTCTGACTTTCTCCCTGCACCCTGCGGATTAGCAGGGCTGAGGAGCAGTGCTCGTACTGGCACTGTGAACAATCTTCACATCTGCTGGGTGGGATTTCCAGCCATCAACGAGCACAAGGTAGATTAATGATGCAGCAGCACCATTAAAGAAAGCAGCGACAGGAGGCTGAGATCTTTTGGCCAGGTTGGTTTGTGCTTCCATTACTGCCTGGTAACACATAACTCTTTATGAGGGCATAAAATTGCTCTTTACTAATGTTTTTCTCATTCAAAGGTCAGCAAAGCCACAGTGAAAGTTAAAAAGGAGGAGTGCATGGCTCTAATGGGACTGCTGAAAGCAGCCAGCCACCTTTGGAGAAGAGGGACTTAATCTGGTATCTCATAAGGGGCAACCTGTGCCTGCTCCTCCATCCGCAGGGCGGTCGTCACCACCACAGGCCGTGAGCACGTGTGGCAGGCAGGATGGCAGCTGGGGGGCTGCTTTTGCCACRGTGCAGATTTGCCCAGCTCACGCAAGGTTTGTAAAAAGCCACAAACCCTTCTTTATTCACACCAGAGTACAGCCCCAGAAATGACAGGCCAGAGTCAAACCAAAGCAGACCAAGATAACCTAGTCCCATTAGGAGTAGAAAATGGCCCCGGCTCATTGAAAAGAGTCACAACCCCAAAGAGCGCTTTTTTCAGAGGCACCGTTCCAGTTCTGACTCAAAGGCACAGTGCTCAGGCAGCGTAAAGCAGAGTGGCTCCACAGACAGTTCACACCAAATCAGCTGCTGGCCAGCGTGTTAAAAAAAAAACCCTCAAATTGTCAGTCAATCTGTGCTTCATTATTTGCTTCTTACCCGTTTCTAGTGATTCTATACCAGCTCTGATAGGCGACAGCGCCATTGAGAATCTGCTGATTCAAATCCCTCCCTCCCCAGCAGAAAGCCAGTAGGAGGAAGGAAGAAAGAAACACAACTCGACATTCTATTTTTCCCCCTTCAAATAAACCCTAAATTGCTTCTTTAATGCACTCGAGGTTTTGAGCAGGGTAGGAAGCTCTGATACAGAATGGGGCTACAATTTTGTTAAAGAGAAGCTCTGCAGCAAGCCTGTGAACTCCAATAAATTTGGAGTAACTCTGTTCCCACTCAGAAACAGAACAATAGCCTCTCCTGTTTAATTGTGGATTGCAGCGAGTGGTTTCATGCTCAAACCCTCTTGTAATGTAGTCCTCTCCTTTTAATCATCAAAGGTGATCTCTGCCAAAGCAGCTGACAGTTGCTTTTGATCAAGTGTAATAGGAACAGTCAGATCTTCCAGGATCCTTGTAGTTACCCATTTTCCATGTGTAATTCCAGTCTATTTCATACAAGTTTAATATGACAACTGTATTACAAAATTAGATGGAGGATTTGGGGTGAGATGACTCACTGGTTTTTTTTATTACAAAATCTGATCTCAAAACAAAAGCCGTTTTCTATTCCCAGCCCTGCTACTGACCCCCTGTATGACCTTGAACAGCCTTTGATGTCTAGATCCCTTCTTCCGCTTTGCCTGTCATTGCTATTTAGACTGTGAGCTGAGCAGAGCAGGGACTGCTTGGTTTGGGGTCCCAGTGTAATAGCTAGCACAGAGGAGTGTGCACTTAGAGTTGGTGACACCTGGACATTAATATTACTCACATATATATCAGTAGCTGTACAAATATTTATATTTATCACACTGTATATGTACCTATATGTGTACTCATGCAAACATGCTCCATAGTGGTTTTAAAATTGAGAATGAGCACTTTAGGGGTGAGGAATCCCAGTTTTAAAACCAAGAAAGAAGACCCATCCTCCATCCTTCAATACAACTGCACTTCAAATAGATTTGCCAGGAGAACTTCTTTTGGACTTTGCCCTGTGGTTTTCACAGTTCAGTTTACATTGGCCCTGGCAAAGCAAAGAAAACGTCTGTTGTGTGTGCCAGCTGCTAGCTAGACCCACCAGGGACGCTCAGAGGTGTCCACTGCCCAGGTGTAGACCACATCTACTATGCAAAGAGTTTTTATTTTCTTACGCCATAGGTCGGGAGGAGCATCAAATCACTTGCRCTTGTGTCAGATGTCAGCATTTGGGAAGGTGGTTGGTGGTGGGGAGGGCGGAAGACAGTCAAAATGAAAATGGTTTGGTTAATTAATTGCAAGCACTGCTTGAAGGACCAGCACGTATATTTAATCAGTTGCCTAGTAACAAACGGTGTATGATGTGAATGCTATCAGCCCGCGGCGTGAGCAAAGGATGGTCCCTTTCTGGTTTTATCAGCCGCCAGCATGCATACTCTGGGCGTTGCACGCCCTTGTGCTCAGCAGGGCTGCTCTGCCACCTCACAAAAGCCGGGCAGTGGCAAGGACTGCCCCCCGTTTTGGCTCTGCCATTTCTGCTCCTCCCCCAGACATCTCAGAGGGAAGACTGTCTCTTCTTACAGGAAGTGACCTTTTCAATGGTGAATCAAATGACAAGAAAAATTATCCAGATCTCCCCTCCACCCACCTTTTTTTCTTTATGAAGTTATCTATACACTGGGAATAGAGCACAGGCATTGCTGCTGCTCACGTTCTGTTACTGACACCCGTGTCACCGTTAACGGTATATATCTTCCATGAAAACCTGTGCAGAGAAAACCAGAGAATCGTTGGCACTGGGGCAGAGGCAGAATTAATAAGAAAGTGGGTTTGTTGTTTGGGGTTTTTTTGGCAGTGACCTTAAAGAAAGAAGGGCAATGGATGGATAGATGCTGGATTGYAGCACATAAAACCAGCCCAAGACAAACTGTACAGTTCTGTTTCCTGTAGGTGAAAAAATAATTCATGACCTGACAGGCAACTGAACATTGAGTACTCCTTTGGTGCTAGTTTTAGGAGGGAATTTGACAACAAGAATTTGCTTGTAGTTTTCCACCACCCATATGCCATTATGTTAGCTGGGCCTGATAATGCAAGGACACAAAAAACGCTCACACTGCCTATCCGTATTGCAAAAGAGAAATAAAAAGGGAACATCCATAAAATAAAAGCTCCCATTTATGTTTTAACATGCCATGGCAATGTTTGTGTGTCCTTATCAGGGCTTCCTCTCCTCCCTCCCCCTCTCCATTTGTAAATCCCACTGGATAAAAGACTACATCTTCCATAAAGAATTCCCACCAGAAATCTTTATAAATCCTCCATCAGTGAAATACTCTGCTGTCATGCTGAGCAGAAGCTAATCTAATTAAGACGGGATCTGCTAAATTTAATAGCCTGCTATGAATTTTTACGGACATCTGGTAACTGGAAGGTTGGAACGACTCTGACACATCAAATACACATTGTCCAAATGACCAGTATCAGCCTGATTATTTTCCCTTTTTCGGTCACTTGTAGCTGATGTAGGATGCAATCACCCCCTCAGGATACACCCACGTGACTCCATCTCAAATTAATGGGGGTTATGGTGCGTACATGTTGGAAAGCAGAACTGGGCCCCTGATGCCTCCTCTAATGTTGTTTTTTCCTGATTAATGAAGGATCAGGATATACATGCATTATATTTCATTGTTTACAAATACTGTAAACAGTATAGCATGAGCTGGAGCATCTATTAGCACATTTGTCTTCAGTATCTGCAAGTTATGACCCCAGACTTGACTAGCAGCTTTCCTCAGTCAAAGCCCTACATCACGGCCTCTGGCTAAGCACTGTATTCCCAGTGGGGTCCAGAGGCGCTCCACCGTTTTAATCATCTCTTCTCGGCCCAACAGTGAGCTGTTAGCAGAGGAAGGCAGAGTTTGGAGGGTAGGGTTGCTGGGGCTTTTATCCCTTAAGCTTCTAGTACAAAAAACAGCTGAAACCCTCTAGTGGTCCCCAAGAAATGGTGAACTGAGCTGTTACAAGGCTGGTCCCGTCCCATGAGCTGTTACTTTGAGAAGGGGGCATGTTTACAGAAGTGCACGTCATTCTCCCCATCTTCATGAACCACAGTCTGAGAATGCCACATTAATGAGCTCCTGGTACTTTTGTGGCTTACTAACTCATCAACAAGAAAGTGCACGAACATTATTTCCACCCAGCAGATTCCACTGGTGTTTAGCTCTCCCAGGCATCACTCTGAGCTGCTTGTAATAAAACCACAAATACACACACACGTACATAGTTTACACTCATAGTTATGTAATTTTCAGACAGGGCAGACAGCACACAAGGCACAATGCCAAACCTTTCAGAATAGACAGTTTACACTTTAAAACATGTATTTCCTTATTTACTGTCTTGGTAAATAAACCATTTTTCTCAAACTCCCCTCATCTCTCCCCACACCCATAATAAAGGACTCAAGTAAATTCAGCAACACAGTGGGAGTTGTGTCAACCTTATGTGATGAGTTGGCACTTGAAAATTTAATCTCTTTACCATCCACCAGCATTAAATCTGTGTAGTGTGACTTTTAAACACATGCCAAAGAGCAGGGAAGTTACAGTCCTGGCTTACAGATTCCTGAGGCGCTGGCTTCATGAAATGGGAACAAACACTTCTGGGGCCAAGTGGAGAAAACTGGGCTCCATGTAAATAAAAAAACCTCGCTAAAGTAATATGAATGTTGGTATAGTTAAGTTGGAACATTTCTAGTGAGAAGAGACAGGAAATCCAGCTGAAAGATTTGGGTGCACAACTGGTACATGCAAACCCTATGCACAGGATAGTTAGTGCGACGGTCAGTGCAAATCAGTGTCGTGCCAGTGGTGCTGCGTTGACTTACTCCAGGCAGAGCTTTTGCAGTCAGCTCCTGAAGCTGCTTTGCTTGGAGCTCAGATGCTTCTCTGCAGCCATGGGTAAACAACCTGCCTCCCCAAACAGCAAGGTGGGCACTGCTGCGCGCTCTGAGGAAAAGGGCAGAATAGCACGTCTCCCTCCCCACAGATTAGCAAACCGGCCACCTTTGTTCAGCCGTTCCTAGGCACTCATTGCCTGGCTTTATAAAAGCTGGGGGGTCTTGCAGTCACAGATTTGCAAGCCAGGCCCCAGCCTCCCTTCCTCCCATTGCACCGCACTGCTCCCTTCCAAACGTGGACCTCTGCACTCACAGAGAAGCAACTTTAGCCCACAGTTAGGACTTTTCATACATTCTTGGCAAGACACAGTCTTGACCTGCTATGGATTAACTACCTGAATGAACAGAAAGAGATACAGTCTGCAGAAGGGTGTCTATGACTTCGTTACAGAGTGACATTGAATCAATTTTGTGGACCAGGCTAATGTTGGTTATTCTTTCCAGGGAAAATGTGAAATTAACTTATAGTGGTGTAATGTGATTCCAGAAACGAGGTATACACCTTGCCTGTAATGGCTTTTGATTATCAATATCCATGTTTGTTGTTATTCTCCATTCAGAAAGAAATGAGAACGTGCAAAGGGCAGTAAAGCTGTACAAATGTTGTTCATTTTGTTGATGGTAAATAAAATGGAATTTTAAGTAACATGATCAAAGCATTAGGTAAAAAGTATGTGTACGTATTATAGTTGGAGCTAATTTATACACATTCTAAAAGCAACTTAAAGGACCTGAAAAATGCATAATATGAGAAGTAAAAAAGTCACGTCCATGGCATGTAGTTTATTCTTTATCTTAAAATTTATGATAGATGATGATTATCTCCTTTCTCTATGATAGACCATACAGTAAGAGGGTTTTGTTGCTTTTTAAAGAAGTTAAATTTGAGTTAGCATTTACAGACATTTTCAGAAGTACTTGTGTGTGCCTTTAAAAGCAAAACACAGTAAGAGGGAAGGAAGGAAGGAAGGGAAGAAGGGAGGGAGGGAGGGAGAACTGGGAAAATTTGTAAGAGTATCTAGACAATTTAGGGACCTATGTTTCATGAAGATGCAGTGGAAATTGGAATTTTAAGTCTGTGGGTACCTGTGCTTATTTACTTCTTTAGACACCCCACTCAGTCTTTTAAGAATCAAACCTGCTGCTTCATGGCCACCTAATTTAAAAGATGTGCATATTTCTGAAAGTAGACGTACAATTATGCTGAGGTAGTGACACCATTCTTCACGGGTGCTTCCCAGAGCAACAGGAACTGAAAAAAATGGCTAGTGGAGAGCAGAATTAAACATCYACATGTCCAGTGAGTGCCATAGCCACCAATGACTGTTTTGTGTTATTTTTCTGCTTCTCTGAAAATCAGGCAGCAAGTCAGTCTGAGATTAACAAAGCAGTTTTCAAGATGTAGTCACCTCCAGGGGAAGTTGTTGGCAGTGAGACGCACAAAAGGGATGTGTGTGTCCCTTTGCATACATAAGATGCACACCATTTTATGTATCAAAGTGTTGCCTGTGACATTTGTGTTTTGCTTCTAGCTAGCTGAGGTGGCTCCTCAGGTAGTTGTTTTTTGAAGATTTTCTCTGTAGGTGCCATATTTCCTGCAGTCAGTTTTTGGAGACACCAGGGATCCAGCAGGATGTGATGCCCTAGTGAGGCACGTGGAAGCTGGGTGACATGCCTCTTCTCATGGCAGTGTCACAGTGCTCTTGGATTTCAAACCCTTCATACAACTTCACGTATTTGTCAATTTTGTGAGAACCTCAAATTGCTTACATAGTAATAAACTTCAAAGCTGTTCTGCTCAGGGGAGCAAGTAACAGCCACCGAGGAGCTATTCCTACCAGCCACAATCAGCCAAGCTCCTCATGTCTAACTCTCCCCAGCACAAGCCCTGCCTTCATACTGGAAAAGCTCAGGATCTCCTATGCTATACACACAATAGTTACATGTGCGCTCCACTCTAAACCTCCACATGCAAAACAAGATCATGCTCTGGTCTTCACTGGTAAAGATCTATTGACCACAAAAATGCGAATTAACAAACATTGCTAACTTAATCACATAGTGGCCAACTCCTTTAATAGGCGTGACTAGAAAATCTAACACATACAGAAAGTTTTACTTGTAAAACATCCAAGTCAGTCAGATGCAAGAGAGAATCTGTAGTTGCAATGACTTCAAAATTGTATCTGTGTGGACTAAAATATTAAACAGCTCTTTCCACTGAAGATAAGTAAAACAATCCCCTAAAATATAAACTTTCCTGACTAGCTACTAAAACTCAGATTTTTTTTGGCGTTAAATTTTGTTGGCATGTTTGTGCACCAAGAGGTGGACAGTAGTCACTTTTCCAGAGGTTTTCTTCACCTCAGACCAGCAAGTAAGAGATACCAAGTATCAGATACACAGTTTCTGAGTGTGCTCACAGCTGGATGGTCTGAGTAAACAATTTTGCAGGGCTTCACGTCCAGATTAATAGCAACATACTAGACATGTTCATTCACAGAGTGCATAAATCCCATAAATTAGAAGCAAGCATGGTACCAGGAATCCTCGTGGAAGCCTAAACAGGCCACAGATGAAAGCTCCAGACTATGCCTGTGCCTACATATCCAGGATATCAGACCTGCTGCTGCAGTAATACCAATGCAGTGATTTTCTCCAACCTGAGAGCTGGGAGCTCACATAGGCATTTATCTTGACATGACCCAAATAGGACAGTGCTGCCCAGTGAGGAGCTCCACAGGGTTGCTCCTTCCACCCCACCAGTGGTTTAGAAAAGCAAAGTAGTGATTAAAGGAAGGTTAAAAATTGTGTGTGGGAGCCACAGCTTCTGCTAACAGCATGGGAGACTTTTCTCTCCCCAGGGTGCAGGAGCTCATTTCATCACCCTGGTGCCTCCCCAGCCTCCAGCACAAAATGATTTCTCAAAAATCTCCCTGCCCCCCATCCCAACTTACAGCACACGCAAGTCTGCAAAGGCAGAACCTGCTCAGCTTCACGCTGTGCGTGAAAGTTTATCTATACACACTCTTGTTTGTTTGCCTCCAGACCTATTTGTGGGCACGTGTACCTCACGGTGGGCCTGTACGTCACCCTAGAGCCCCTAATGAGGGAGCATAGTCGCCATGAGCAGTGTTTCACGGGAGGGCTGAGCAGCCCTGCTGGAAAGCCCCACTGACACAGCTGCCTCACTCCTGGGAGCAGCTCGCATGGCTCTGCATGCCCTCAGCAGCTTGCAGTGGGACTTTGACCCTAAACCACTGCGTTATTTTCTTAGCTTTACCAACAGATTCTCTTCAGAAACCTGTATTCTCTTGGCTCTTCTCTGGGCCATTTTCTGTCACAAAAAGAGTGCCTTCTCACAGCAGTTCACTAATGTGTAAGGCAAGGTATAATACATACCAAGAGGCATGACACCACAAGAGATAGCCATCAAAAATCAACACGTCCTCCTCCTTTTCTGATACGCTTTAACCAGAAAAACCTCCAGATCCCTGTGAGATCACAGGTCCACCATGCAGACATAGGGAGCCATGGACTGGCAGCCCTTTCCCTCCAGCCAGCCCCTCATCCTCCCATGCAAGAAGTCACCCACCTCTCCCCCAGGCCAGTGGCTGAGGGAAGATGAGAACTCAGGCAGAGCTGAAGCAAGCTGAGAAAGCTCCAGGCCACCAAAGCCCCTTTGCTTCCTCTCCTTCCCTCCACCAGGTCTTTCTGGAGCAACACCCTAGCCCATGTGCAATGCCCATGTGCCTTGGTCGTTGCCCATGTTTGTTCCTCTTTCTGCTTTATCTGTGTTTGAACCCTGCTCCATATTAGCCCAGAGACCTTCTAAGAGGCAACCTGTCCCCAGCCTCTCAGACCTTTATTCTAGGCTGGGAGTTTACAAAGGTGAAAGAAAATTTAAGCTGAGGATTCTTACTTTATTAGCTCAGCTAATGAAGGTAAATCTCAGCATGCACTGTTTACGCTGGCCTTGCACTTGAGATCATGGGCTGGGGCAGCCTGCCCTGTCAGCCTGATGTTGGAAAGCCCACAGCTGCCACCACAATGGTGCCAGGGGAAGAAGCAACCTACAGATGCTATTAGAGGAATGGTATCACTGAGAGGCAGGTCAGGAGCTCTGAGCTCAGAAATAACCACGAATCCCGACAGAAGAAGTTAAATACAGAAGGCCAATGTGAAGAGCTCTAGCCAGAAATTGCACCTGCACACTGGTTAGGGCAATGGTGTGCATTAAACACTCACTTTCATCTCCATAGGAGCTAGCAGATGTGTTGGCTCCAGTGTCCCCGTGTGGAGTTAAAACCCTTTGAAGTTTCTTTGTGTTGAAGAACAGCTGCAGCAAAGTGCAGCTTAAAACCCAAGCCTACCTAAACTAGTCAGGGCTTATATCTGGCAATGTCAGCTCCAGGTGGCCCACAGTGGGGATTTAGGGTTTTGCCCTGCTTGCACAGCAAGGAAAGTSGTGGAGCCGGCACTGGATACACATAACAGGCACAGCAGCATAACTAACCCACCATAAACAATCCAGGTTTAAAAACCCACTGAAGACTAAAAGATATTGTAGATTTTACTGCAAAAGAGTTAAGCACAGTGGCCAACTCAAGTTAAAAACTCTGGGTCTGCCTTGTCACTCGTGGGGTTTCCAAGTACAGTAGTGAGCATATATTCATGCCCCGCACTAAACCAACATGCCACCACAGCAGTAAGGACAATTCCAGCATTAGGAAGAGATAATGAGGCCAGGGTTAGTCAATACATGTGGTCACAGTCATGAAGGGGAACCCAAGGGCAATTGCAAACAGCTAAATCCAAAGAAGAAAGGAAATCCTGCTTCCCAGTGCAAAAAGGTCCAGAATTAGGTCAGGAAGAGCCAGCCTCAGCCTAATATCGATCGCGTCCCCTAATCTAGACAAACCTCTGAGTGTTTCCTTTCAAGTCATCCGCTCTACTCCCTCAGGACTCAGGCTATGGTTTCATAGCTGCTATTTTCTACATCAGATATAAAATGCAAATGCATGGGAAGGCACAACAAAGTTTGAAACTGGCCCAGAAGGAGCCTAGAAAAATGAAGAACTCCTTGTCTCTGTCTGATGAAAGGGAAGGAATCAGTAATGCTGAATGTAGGCTTAGTAGATAAACACTGTATTAAATAAGCATATCCATTCTTAGCCCCTAAGCTAGCAGAGCACAGAAGCACATGCAAAATCAGAAATGTTTGAGTAGTCCTGTTTATTTCAATGGAATTACTCCCACGCTTAAAGTTATGCACAGGTTTAAATGCTCTGTTGTACTCCAGTCTTAAAAAGCAGTCACTTTTTCATATCCTGTCAGTTGTCTATAATTTTAGCATCCCAGGATGTTCCAGGTGTAACTATTAATTTTGTGATTATTACAAATAAGAAACTGAATAGTATTGCAAGGGAAAAGATGGGTCACCCATTGCATGAAATAATTGCGATGAGATTGTCATTCCTAAACTATGCTGTCTTGACTCTTTGAGTTTGCTTTTCTTGATTAACTTAAGTACTCCTTTCTATTCATAGGGTAATAAAATAGTCAGCCCTTGTGTATCTGATCATTTGTTGATCCACACCAAAGCAATGAAGCATGGGTAGGTAAAGCTCTTCCTATGTATGGTGTGCAGGACTTATCCTTGTTTCACAGGAGTGCCTGGTGGAGTTATACTGAAATAATGAAAATTTTAAATTGGTTGACATCTTGCAACAGAAAATGCACAAGCCCTGTTATAATCACTTGGACTTCTTTTATATTTATTTACAAAGCCTTTATAACCTGGGGTGATACAACCCAAAAAGCTGGCAAGTTTTAATATGTTTACTATGGGCTGAATAGAAGCTTTGAAGATCAGCATGACAAGAAAACTGGAAGTTTATAATGGGCTGCTGCAAGCTAAAGCAGTTGATAGGAAGAGTTCCCTAGCCGCCGTGCTTGAAAACTCCACAACATACTGAGCACAAAGAGCCAAACCTCCTTTCCTCTTTGGAGGTTGCTCTCCAGGATTTACCCTGACACTTGCTGAACAGACTGCATGAAAGAGATGTCTTGTCTTGTTCTGCTGGTTATCATTCTTGCTTTTTTTTCCCCTCAGAACGATTTCAGCAAAGACCATAAGCTTGTGACAGAGTGAATTTGTGATCTTATCCAATCATCTGGGCTGTTTGCAAAACTTCAGTAGGTGGCAGCGTTTTGTTGATAAATGTTTTGTTATCCAAGTGATCTCATTTAGCGCAACTGTTGCAATATTAATAAACTGAACTTATGATTGCATTTGCCAGGACTGAAAATATTGCCATCCTATCTGGCATTTGCTCTTATCTGAACTGACAACAACATCCATTGTATTTATAAAAGGGGAAAGTCTCTGTGTTTGTATGTGTTAGGGGCAGAGGGGAAAGGGAAAACGAGGGGAGAAGCAAAGGCAGATTAAGATTAAAACACTGATGTTGTTGGCCACCTGATTTGTGACTGTAATAGATGAGCTTTCTGGCAATTCTGTTAAATTGTCACTGCTGGGGAATATATGGCTCAGAAGAATGGTTAGTAGATTATTCCCTCACCTCTAGCTCACCAGCTCAAATCAAGCCAATGTTGACAGCATCTGAAAGTTGTTACCACTTGGTAACTGTTTGGTGATCTACACTGAATTCGTACTGGAGAGATGAGCATGTCAGGAAAAAATCCCATCACAACTGCTATTTGAGAAGCCCAGATTATAAAAGACATCAAGACTCAGCTCAAGAAAGAGTCCAGTAAGGATGAAGAGGGTAAATGCTGCTTTACTGTCCTGTTAGAAAAAAATCATTTAACTTAATTCATTAATACAGCCCCTGTATATGTATACATATATACATATATACGTATATATGCACACACACACACATATGAGTACTGGGCCTTAATGGTGGTGGGATTTAGCCCAAAGCCTGGTTCATTTAAGTCCGTTTTAATCTGAAGGGCCTGTAATAAAACCAATGACTCTGATCTTCTTTCCTGGGAGTGCAACTGAGTCAGAGACTTTAATTTTTCTTTTTTAACCTCAAGTAACTGCATGTTAGGTGGGTGACTGTGAGAACAGTCCTCTTATGCACAAGTTGTTCTTTACATTTAGGATAGTGTGTTGGACTTTGGACTAAGAAGGAAGTTATTTTCATAAGAGGCAAGATTGGGGAAATGTTACATAGAAACCTAACTACAAAAATAATTATATATTTCTATTAAGATCTATCACGAAAGTGTCATTGCCTTAAAGAGAAATTGGATTAGGCCTATAAAGAACATATTTGGACTAATATAAATCCTCTAGAAATTAGATATGATAAATAGAGTAAAGGTGCCAAAAGAGTCCTTAAGACCACGTTTGCATATATGGACATAATTTTTATTATTCAGGAAATTCCCTAAGATTGAGCAATCAAGAAGGGAAAGACAGAATCAATGTTGCCAAATATCAAGGTGATTTAGACCTTGCAGAGAAAATTGCATGAAGATTAAAAGGTCTTTCAGCCTTATGAATGAAAGAGAATTGGAAAGAAGGAAGAGACAGCTATGCTGTGATAATGGCATTGAGATCAAACATCATTTAGGCATGGCTCAAAGCCTACATAAATACCTGCTCTCAACTTTCAATACAGATTCCAGTGTTGACCCTAGGGGCAAAAGTACAAATGACAACATGGGACTAAGATGTCAGAATAAAATTACACATACAAGGCAGAAGAGAAACTCTGATGGCATTAACAGCAGATGTTTGTGACAGCTTTGCTTCCCACCATTAATTCATGGGCAGAGTCCAAGTAGTCCTTGCCCATCCCAGACAATAGTCATCAGACCTATTCCACGACTGGCATTCAAAAAATTACCAAGGTTTTAAATACTCACACCAGCTCTGGAGTGATAGTGAATGGCAGTACCTCTGTTTATAAAGGGAAAATATAACCTGGACAACTGAAAGGACTCCAAGGAGGTTAACAGTCGTGTTCAATAGCTGCTAAGAGACCTGACTGAAATCAGACAGACTCACCCTTCCCACCTGTGAGGGAAGGGAAATGCCAGACCACCACTAGAACTGGGATGCCCACCTAGGTGAAAAGGTGAAAATGTTTAGAACTGAATCATTGGATCTTGATGTCACCGAAACCAAATGTGAACTAGGGGCTTACAAGCAGGTCAGGATTTCACCCCAAGTATTTCACTGCAAGATCGTGAGTTTGTTACTTCCAATAGACACTTGAGAAAGGATGCCAGTGTGAACCCATGTGTTTATACCAATCCAGATTAAGCCTAAGAAGAGCAGACATTTCCAAGAGACATCTGATGGCACCTAATCAAAGGAGGGTTGGAACCATGCCTGAGATGTAGGCACAATCTCTTATGGCCACTCCATATCCTGCCTCAGATAACTGTGGTGGTGTCAGCCACTCACTACACTTCTCGACACCCATCTCTGTGATTTCACTTATGCTCCCTGTCACAGTCACAACGCTACATTCTTCTATGTCTTCAAATCTGACCTTAAAAATGCTTCCCTTCAAATGAAGCTTGGCAGCCCTCTGGCACTGCCACCTGGAGACTCATGCCCATCATCACTGGAGGTGGGGATGGAAGAAAGGCACAATTCACGTTGCTTAATTTTAAGCATCCAACTTTAAGTCACCGTGTTAGCAATCTGATTTCTGTGTTTAATCCATGAAGAGAGAGACAGGATCTTTCGAGGGATGATTAGGAGGGCTCTGAATTGCCCCCATAGGAGCCTGACTGCAAGGTCTGTCAATGCAGCTGTACTTATTACATTGGCACATAAATTAGTTGCCTAAAGTTAAACCCAATGAACATTCCCCCATTAACCCCTTGCATCCCTCATCTGTCAGTATTTACTTTTACTTCACAGGTAAGCTCTTTGGGACAGGCACCATCATTTTGTCCTGTATTTGTTTAGCATCTATCCCTATTGGGTGCTAGACCATGCCAAGAGGCAAGGAGGTGTGTGCCTGCTTCCAACCTACCTCATTCACACCTAGACCAGAGAATGCACCCTCTCACCAGGCACAGGAGGATGTAAGCTGACTACTACCAGTAACTGAGTTGTTCTGTTACCCCGCCTGCTCCTGAACCCTCAGCATTGCGGTGCCATAAATGATAATAAATAACAGCAAGCTAGGACAGCAGTAGGACTCTTCTAATTGCTGGCAAAACTATGTTTTATGACTGGGTTAACAAGCTTCAGCCTTCTACTGTTGTGGGACCCTTGGTCTATGAGGAGAGATTGTGTGGCTGTAGCATTAAGTGTAAAGGAACACATACAGGGAAAAAACTGTAATCTGAGATAAGAAAGGACTTTGTAGCTGCTGAGCCAGAATTAATGATGAAATGCAAAGAAGCTGCAGACACCTCAGCATAGAGTCAAGAAAGCTAAAAGATACAGAAGTGAAACTCTAATCAAAGTAATTGAAAGATATGATGTAAGTATACATTGTATTCAAAGGAACATAAAACCAGAAATTCCTAAAGACATGAAGCAGCCCAGTGATGGAAAAGAAGCGATCATGTTAATAATGAAGGAATACGCAGTAACAGGTTTGGATTCCCAGTCTGCAAGGCACTTAGGCCTGTGATTATTTCTATTGAAATCACTGGAAATGTTT
Source organism: Phoebastria nigripes (assembly GCA_035582835.1). Taxonomy (NCBI): domain Eukaryota; kingdom Metazoa; phylum Chordata; class Aves; order Procellariiformes; family Diomedeidae; genus Phoebastria; species Phoebastria nigripes. Next base: position 1,287,544 of record JAYKAV010003343.1, read on the forward strand.
TTGTTCAAGTTCCTTGTTTCTATTAAAATATCTCATCTTCATGATATAAGGATGAAGGTGATCACTTGAAGCTGAAGTGGAGAAGGTAGCTTGTGAACCAGCCTAGTTCAACAGATCCTTGTTGCACAGACAAATTACAGGTGCTATGAAAAGGGATTTATTCTCCATGAAGGCATTTGGATGGCCATTGGTATTTATTGGCCTCCATTAGTTGGAGAGTTAATATTCAGCATCAGCACTCTGAGATTGAAATACTTTCTATCTGCAGCAAGATGATTACTTGTAGAAATATGTAGTGTGTGAATACAGATGTTAGTGTGCACATAGGCTTCAAAGAAGAACACAGCACTTAAATGGGAAAATTTTGCCCTGAGTGAGGAAGAACACGGTATCCATGGATGGCCTCTAAAAAATGTGCCAGCCAGGTCAGACCTCTTCAAGATGGAGGAACTTGCACTACTTCCTATGCCTTGGAGTAAAAGTAAGGTACTCGCAGCTTGCTCTGATTCAGTGCTTTTACTAACCACAGCTTTAGTCATAGCTGGATGAGAAGACTAGCGCTTACTATACCACATGGCTGCTGGAGTCTGAGCAGAGGCCAGTGCATCGGTCAGCTGTCTTTCCTATGATCTTCCTGAGAGCCTTGGAGATTTCCCACTGTCTTGCTTGCACGAGGAGGAAAAGGTTGCCTCTATTTTATTTCACCCACACCTGTAACAGTAAGCAGAGCCTAAGACATGTGAAGCTGAGGCAGTGCCTAGCTACCTTCTTCAGTGTACAAAGGCAGCCACTTGGAAGAAACCAACACACATTTTTGAAATAGAGGGCTAGACCTCAGCTACAGTAGCATAAAATCAGATTAGCTCCACAGAAACTGGAGTTATCACCATCTCGCAGCGGTGATGCAGTTCTGAGTCTGGCCCACGATGCTGTAAGTACCTAAGCTAATTCTGTCTCTGTATCAGTGTATGAATACCGAAAAGATTTTACAAAGCTTCAAAATAACGGAAGGGCAAAGAGTGCTCGGTAGATAAGCAGAAAAATAAGAGTTTGCCACTTAGTCTTCATTTCGAAATGTCTAATCCAGGTCATGAAGGACCAAGCTAAAACTCACACGCGTGTTAAGTATGCAGTGCCCTAAGGTGTGTGTCAACAATACATAAGTGCTTACTGACTAATCTCTTGAAAAGGAATGGAGGTTAAGGAAAGCTGTGTGGCTCAGAGAGAGAAATGCAAATGCATTACAACCCCATAATGAAAAACCTTCTTATTAAACTGTGTTTTATCTTGGAGCAGTCCTTCCTTTCGGAACACATCCAAGCAGAGATAAAGGCATCTTACCATACTCATTAAACTGTGCATGGTTTCATGCAATCAGACTCAGATCATTTGCATATGGATCAGTTTAATCTAGTTCTTCCTGTCTCGCACCTATTGTTAATCATGCCTAGACTCCCTCCCCCCTTCCTAATACTCATTCCCCCTCCTCCTCCATTCCTTTGATTCAAGTAGATAAATGAATAGGCATAAGGACATCAACATCTTTCTGAGTGATCATCTGCCTTGTACGCTCAGAATGTCCCATGTTTTGCTGATTATGTCCTGGTTGGCATCCCATATGTTCTTGATAGTCTCTGTCTTTGCTGATTTAGGAACACTGAGGAGGACAGAAGAAGAATATTGACTCAGGCTGTAAACCCCAGCTTAGGTTTACCTTTAGCCACAAGTTAAGTGAGATTTGTGTTCTCAATTTATTCAGCATCATTAGAAAATACCTCTCTGAGTAGCATGTTAAACTGAACCAAGTGACTCCTCTTTTTTCAGGGGCTGAGTATTATTTCTGCATTTAGCCAGCAGTGGTGATAGCTGCTTTTATATAATCAATCTGCAGTGATAGGGTAACCTGTTTTTTGCACAAGTAGATATTTTTATCTCTTAGGGGCAATACTGTTTGGGTCTTTTAATAGCAGTACTAGAGCTCTGTAAGGCTTTCCCTCTGAACAGCCGAGTTTGTGCTGCTTTTTCAGAGAATAATTACAACCACAGGTTGAATGACTTTGCCCCAGATTTATTGTCATGAATCCCCAACCTTAGCTTTGTTTTTTACTGTAGGGTTTTCGTTTCATTGTTCAGGATATTCTGTCCAGCAGCATCACGATTATGGCCTTGGGGAGGTAATAGGCTTTATGATTGTGTGAGGAATGTAAGAGAGCAACAGATTGGGCAGTTTACACAAAATGTCTGGCGTGGTGATTTTTCCACTCAGGGCTGATGCTGTGCAAGTCTGTGGAGGAGATGTTAATACACCTATATTAAAAGCAGGATCTTTATTTTCTGTTGTTGTGTTGTACTCTGTCCATAGCTTTTATATAAAGACAGCTTTTCACACACCCAAACTAAACAGGTCGTGTTTGACTCTCTCTCTGCAACTAGAATAATACGTCCTCTGAAAAATGAAAGTCAGGCTCCCAGGAGGATCTGCCTTTCAGCAGCATAGTTTTTTCTTTGGCGTAAGGACAGTGACGTAAGTGCGGTTGGATCCAGCATTCATTCAACCAACATCACACAAAGTGAGCCTGATCTTTCCTTTGTAGCAATGGTGACCTCAGTGAATTCCCCCAGTCCGGAAGGGATTTTGTCGTAGGCAGAAAGTGGGTGTAAACAGGGCAGGTGCTGAGGGAGGGGGTGGAGGAGAGCATCCAGATTCGATCTTCTCCAGTATAAGTCCACAGGTGGTGTGTATGTATTGTGATTAAGACTACTTTGATCACAGCAATACATCCCTGATGGTCCTCCCATTCTGTGGTGCAGGGAAAGTATGGGCCAGTGAGATCTCAGCAAAATGGGACAGCTAATAGAGATGAACATACACGTCTCATGCATTATTATTCAAATTCATTTCTGCTGATTATATTTCAGTTTAGGATGATGCATTATTTATATTAGAAGTCCTTTTATAGTGTCTTGTGAGTAAGGAAGTCACAGCCCAAGAGGTGGAGAAAATGCTCCTTAGCAAGGGGCAGTCTCTGCTGTGTCTTCATAGCATTTCGCACATTGGGCTGTGAGCTTACTGAGCACCCTCGGACATTGCTGTAATTCCAGACAATATGAGAAACAAGACTTAATCTCTGACAGCTTTTTCCACAGAACATGGAGAACTTCATTAACTCTGCCTGCTTTGCTGGAAACAGGAAGGAATTAAAAATTCATGCTAAAAATATTAACTGAACAATTTTAAACCTCTTGGGGGGGAAAAAGGGTTATATAAAATTTTATTTCCTGGGAAGGACTAAGGACCAGGTCAGGAGGATTTTAGACAAATTTGATGCAGTTCCCCCTGTTAAAATTTTGTGTCTGAAACTACAACAGCCAGACATTTTTTCCCTTGTTTGAAGCACAAGAAAGGTTCCTTTTACAGAACTTGGGGATTTCAGCTGGCTGAATCCAATGATTCACTGTCAGCAAGAATGTAAAGATGACTGTGGCTCCACTAAGCCCTTTTCTGCTGCTAAGGTGGCAGTTTTAGATTCCTTGTCATGACATAAGTGAAAACAGCATTGGAAAGCATGCACCGAAAGAGGCTGATCTAAGGTTTAACAACCTTCAGAACTGTATTTGCTAATTTGGAGTAATTGATTTTTCTCAATCTTCATGTTCCTTTTAATTTAATTTATTTTCAGTGTGCAGTTTTTCAGAGAGGGGAGGTGAGGAGAGGAGAGGAAGTGAATTTCCATCCTCTGGCACCGTATTAATGAAGCAATATCCCTACACTAGCCTCCGTCCCTGGAGCTAGTGGGGTGCCTGGGAGCAGTAGGCTGCTGTCCCTCTGTGAGACAGGCGTGGGACAGAAAAGAGGCATATAAGGGTGCCAGTGAGCTTCATAGGTATTTGCTAAAAAGAGAGGAAGGCTAAGACTGCAGTACTTTGAGCTTGCTTCAGATTTTTATGGGAGTATATATACGCTCATGGGTGCAGAATCACTTGTGTCCCTTTCTCTTCTAGTCTGTCCCAAGCCTGCTCTCTGATACCTGGGCCTTGTTCCTCTGCTTCCCAGACAGCTGAAGCTCTCATCCAGCTCCATTAAACAGTGGCTATTTCTTCATCCCAGTTGATGCCAGGACACTAGCAACAGGCACAGCAATGGGACTGCTCTTTGTACTCAGTCTCTGTATCCAGAGTCGCATCAGCTGCTGGGACTGGGCAAACCACTGCTCTGAGGTCCTGGGATCCAGCCTGCTCGGGGCAAATGGCATCTCTGGGCAATCGTTGCACGGTATGAGCAAAACAAGACAGTTTCTAAAACCTGCTGTTTAGCTAAATCGGACCATAGTTTTACAATTATGTCAAAAGAAAATGCCTCTGGTACCCCTTCATAACCCAGCAAATTCATAGCTTTCCTTCAGAGAGTGGAGGACCATTTGATAAACTGCAGCCTGTGTACTGCAGACACAAGCTAAAGAAGGGTGAGTGAGTGGAGCTGGAGCTGGGAAAAGTGAAGTAATGGTAATATCATCTCTATATCTAACAGCTGTCATCTGCACATGAATACCAGCCATCAGCATGGAGTACTCTCAATCGCCTTTGCTTTTGTGCATGTTAAATTCATCATTCATACGTGCAGGGAGAGAAAAAGCAAGCATAAATATTCAGCCTGCAAATAAGTAAGGATTACTTAAGAAGAAGCTGTTTTGTTATTCTTTCCTTTTGTTTTTTATTCCTGCCACATGCTCTGTGTTCTTAGAAAGTCTGAGAATTCATTCTTCCTAATGAACTTCATGCTAGAACTAAAATATGGCAAGATTTTTTTTCTGCCAGGGAAGTACCTTGAGACCACAGCATCGCAGTAGGTCGTGATATAAAGGTTTACAGGCATGTGTCTTAAAAAACTCCATCGCTTCCAACAAACTCTGCAAGCCCAGTTTCTCCTCCCATTGAAAATTTACAAGCAAATTCAAACAAACAAATTTTTTTTACAGCATTACGAATGCTCAGAGAAAACTTTATTTAACTTAGTACAACTATAGTATAAAGTGGCATTGAACTGAAGAAGATCTCTTTCAACGTTATCTGCCATATATCAATTAACTAAGGGAGTCTGAATCTCATTACTGAATGGGCAGTCTTTATAATCATCATTCACTAAATACAGATTAAGTGGTTTGAAGATAATAATCATCCTTCCTACTCTTACCTTTACAGGGGTACCACTGTGCTTTGCACTTAACATGTCACGCATAATACCCACTATTCAAGGACAGGTATCTATTTAGCTTGTCTTAATTCTTAGGTCATCATTGCAGTATCACAGCATTTCACAGAAGTGTGGCTTAATGATACTGCTTTCCTTTTTACTACTTCTTCCTTCAGTCTACAGGTGCTGGACATTGGCTTCAGTGCAGACTTTCTGGGTTTAGTATAGGAAGAATATGTCATTAGCATAGTTTTTTTCATTTGCCTCTGAGGCTTGCTCTCATCCCAGCTACGTTAGGGAGTCGGTCCTGGAGATGTAGGCTTGTGACAGAGCAATGTGAGTTTCTCATAGCCAAGAGCCTCCCTGCTGGCCTGTGCTCGGCTGGGGCCAGGGCAGTGGAGAGAGCCCCACTGCACTGGGAGGAACGGGGACCAGCCAGAGCAGCCTGTGGGAGGGGTGTGGTCTGGGCTCGGGGCAGCAGGCTGCCAAGTCCATCCCGGGTTGTGAAGCATGTGCGGCTACTTCTGCGGAAATAGTAGTTTTGCCACAGCTGGTATAAGCAAATACTACCAGTTTATTTAAAAGGACATCCTAGCTAATCAACAAATTAAGGACCTAGCCAAGATCTCTGACTGAACATGAGGTCAGTACCATTAAAAGAAAAAAGGTGTGGAAACGGTCTCTTTCCTCACTGAGCCCATTTCTTGAAGTAATGGGCAGGGGCATTATGTAAAGCACTTCGTAAATTGATCCAGTACATAACCAGCTTGGTTCCTCTTACAAACTGGGCTTTACAAGTCCTGATCATCCTAAGAGATATGTACTGGCTCTGGTTTAGATTCATATTCTTGAAAAGCAGATACAGTGTTGGATACCTTGCACTTCCTTATCAGAAATACTTTGTGGAAGACACCCCATACAACATTTGCCTTTCCATAGCTATACTGCATCACATACTTATAGTAAACTGTCTAGTGCACAGAGGTTTTTCTTCCCCTCTGTCATTTGTAACCAATAAACTCCTCTACAAGAAATTTTCTCTGTTACTTTTAAAGTAAATGATCCTTCTTTTTGCACTATAAATGTGATCCCATTTCTTTCTGCCAGACCACCAAAGTCTTCAGCTTCTTCTATGCTATCATCTAAACCTTATCTGTGTTCACAATGCCCCCCAGTCTCATACCAGCAACAAAATACATTAGCACACCTTTACTTTTTGTGCCAAGGTCATTGTGCCAATGAAAATAAGACTGGTCCCCAATCCTCATTCTTCCTCCTGTGAAAAGTCATGGACTGTGGCACTTAAAAAAAGGGAAACAATTATGATGTCTTTGGTGAGGGAGATTGGCCCATCCTATCTGTGAGCAGACATCATCTTCCAGGTCAGTTAAATGAGAAGCCAGGTGTTTGCATGTAAGTTCCAACTATAAAATTTATTCCTTGTTTCACTTGGGGTCCTGATGTGCTGAACTCCTGAAGAAAACAGGAGACTGGCCACAGCACATCAGCCAAATCTTGTAAACCTCAGAGTGCCTTCTTGTCCTGGAGCTGTAAATGAATGTAATAGTGCTTATTCATGTGCATAAATGTGCTAGAGATAAATAAATGAAGAACTCTGGACTACATAGGGTACATTTCACTGGCCAATGGTTTCCAGTGTGTATATCTGAAATTGCAGCAAATAATGAACAGTTTGTCCACACTTTCTTCTCAAGCTCTTTGAAGAGTAGGCTTGTGTTTGAAAGTCATAGACAGAGCCCCGTGCCCTTGTGCAGCTTGAAGTTTCTGCTTGCAAATTGATATTTTGCAGATTACATCTGTAACTGCGCTATCCTGTAGGCACATAATATAAGAGGAAAAAAACCCCACTTTTTGTAGAAACAAGATTAATAATATACACCCACCCTCCACCAACTTCAATATACGAAGACAGTCATTAACAAATTGGTTTGGAATCTGAAGGAATTATTTCAAATGATGAGTGTCAAGAAGAAGTTTTGTTTAACACAGACAGTAAATACCACGCAGCATGTTATGAGTTTATTCCAACCATGGAAGCAGTATCTCACCGCTGCTCTGTCACCAGGAACACCTACATTCTCTCCATTCCATGCAGCACCTAACACATGGTATATTTAGAGAACATCCTGGCTTCACCATATAACAAAGTCCAACTTCTTCTTTTCCCTAATCCACAGCCTTTCTTCTACAAACTCAGAAATACGTCTCATATCAAATCAGGGGCTATTTGCATGTCTGGGCTGGAGTTTTTGTATAGAAGGTGTAAATAGCTCCCAATTTTTTCTGAAAAGCTGTCTCTTATTGACTTCTGTGTGCACTTTTCTGCAATTCTATAGCTAGCACAAGCTAAGCAAAGTCAGACAAGGTCAACTGTTGGAGGAACAGCCTTTAAGGTAAACTTGCCTAGTAGAGAAGGCAGTACTGGTAATTCTAGATGTGATAGACCTTTTTTGACTTGGTACTGATAGAGCAGGTGAATCAGGGCAGTGTGAAAAGTCAATGTACTACTAGAGGACCCAATAGTTAGAATATTTGGAAAACAAGGGGGGTTTGGCCACTTGTGGTAATAAAAAAGCCCTGGGTGTGTAGACGGGGCAGTGATGATTTAACGGGAGCAATCACATTCTTCCTGCCCCGTGATCCTAGCAGTGCTGCACAGCTCACCACCACTCATGAGTCACCACCTCCATTCTAGTGCATTTGCTTTTCCAGTAAAACTCTCTCCCAGGTCTATCGTGAAATGGCTGTGTAGCAATGCAGAGCACTATTATAACAGTTGCCACATTATACCACGTCTGCAGCCATGCCCTGGMAGTGGATAACATGTCTATGCATGTTCCCTTCAGTCCGTCAGTACTCAAATATCATTTGTACTGGTATGGGGTGAAAAGCATTAACAAAATCTGGGATGTTATGAGACACGCATTAGCCCTTTCATGTTGAAAGTCTAATACAATATGTATTTTAAATTATAAAAACCAATCCATCATATATATACAGTCTCTCTTTCTCTCTACTTTGGCTATTCAGTTTAGTCTAAATCATGAAAATCTGAAATCATATTCTTGTTTACTGCCTTCTTCTCCTCCATCTCACCTCCCTCCCCCTTTTTCTCTCTAAGCTGCTTGAAAACATTCGGTTACCCAGCCCTGGAGGTGAAACTACTCAGAGAACTTCAAGGTTACAAAATGCAAAAGCTTGGCTTTTTTTTGTTTCACAGTCAGAGAAAGCAGTGCACAGGATGAAAACCTCTGTTTGTGCAGCTCTGCCAACACATAAAGGAAGCTTTAATTGTGTTTAAAAAGCAAGTGTATTTTTACATAATCAGGAAAAACAAAAACCCCCACAACAATGTTGAACAAATAGTGGTGGTGTTTATATCAATTTAGTTGAAAAGTTAAAAAAAAAAGAAAGGCAAAGAAAGCAACCAATGACCAGAGCAGATAAACAACATTCAGGGTGCTACTGCTATGTTTGATAGAAAAGCAAAACCATTGGTGAGAATTAAGTACTCACTGCAGAGAGGGAGAAACATTTGAAGTTATCAAAGAGAGAAGTCTTGATGTCAAAAAGAAAGAGGAATCTTGGTTTAAAGGATGGTTAAAGCTTTTACTTTGGAATGATCTAAATTTTGAAAAGTCACCCAAAAGAGGTAGAGAACAAACCAGGGAGTTCAAGAGCTAATAGCTGTAAAAAAAAAGGAGTAATTGGTGGGATCTGAGCAATAGATAGGAATGTTTTGGGGAGCTGAACTTAGAGATCTGAGGTGCTTTGTCTTGAATTGCTGGTTAAGTCATTAGGACTCCCACTTTTCTTTATAAGTCTTGCAGCAGTTTGCTCAGACATTGCAAAAGAAATTAAAGTAAAAACTCCACTTTTCTCTTTGCCTTGTTGGTGCCTGAAAAACAATACATATTTATGTGTGCAGAGTTGTCAACATGTTACACAGCACTTGTAAGCGCTATCCATATTCAGTGATATGGTTGCACAATTATAAAGCACAAGTGCTTGCATCTCTCTTGAAGATGTACAATAGGAAGCTGTTTGAAATATTGCCACAGCTATTGTACCCAAGTGCATTTTTACGCAGCCCTCTTTGTCAGCAATTTGTCCTTGTGCTCTGATAGTGACAACAATTAGATGCACTGAGGTGTGCCAGGAATTATACCCTATTAAACCATAGCCAAACTGGAGATGGAGTCAGAGCCTGCTGGGCCCACTCCCCACCGTGCACCTCTTGCAAGGTGACCTTGGCATCTGTGGGGAGGGCTGGGGGCACTCAGCCCTCTGAGGGCTGGAGAAACATTAAGCAGTTTCAATGCCCACRGGCAATCATGTTGCATACTTATCACCGGTAATTGCCACCCTACGCCCCAATTTCCCTGAGTGCTGCTCCTGTTGGTCCCCAGGCATGGGTTGCCTTTGCTTTTGCTGTGCAAGCTGATGGCAGCACGAACTGCTCCCCGGGAGCACAGGCCTCCTCAGGAGGCGGTTGCTGGGGACTCCCGMAGCACAGGCAATAAGTAATAAAGACCCTTTTGGGGCAGATGTGCCAGCTGCTGCGCTCAGATCTGGGTGCAGGCCCTGAACTGGTCTGGAGTGCTGGGTTGGGATCAGGGCATAATAAAAATCAAAGCACAAACGACAGTGAAACTTATGACAGGGATGATATAAAATGGCTGCCAGCAATTGCAGAGGATTGGACTGGAGCCAGGATACATTAAAATATTTGTAGTAGCCCCAGAAAAAAGCAAACTGACTTTCAGAGGATAGAAAGGGGCTCTGTGTGTGTGTGTGTGTGTGTTGTGGTATATGTGTGTGTCCATTTTTAGTGAAATCATGTACTTCCATCATTTCCTTGACGGCTTGATTTTGGGAGGATTTCCTGATAATTTGTGCCAAATGAAACTTCCTTTAGTTATCTCCCTGCTGTATCTTCTGATAACTTGCTCTGTTTTCTAGCTCCAGTCATGGCTGATGAAACTAGATTAAGCCTCCAAAATTACACTGCAGTGAATCAAAGCTAGAGAAAATAGCAAGGAAGAATTAAATATTGTCCCTGTGCTGTGCTTCAGCCACGCTGAATCCAAATCACTGAGGAAGCAGAGCTCTCAAAAAGCCATTCCTAAGGTGAGCAGGGGAAATGCCATCTTCCCAACACATAGTGGTTTTGGTCAGAATGGAAAGTAGAAGTCTATTTTGAGACAGTCTGTTTTCCTCATATTCCCAACTAGATGGAAGAGGGAAGCTTTGCAAAGCACATGAAAGTCTCTTGCATGCCTGCCAGCCCAGAAATGCTTGGGAGAGGAACCACACTTGAGCCGCTCTATGGGAAATACAGGAAAATGCCATGGAGGCGAAGAAAAGAGCTCAGACTTCACCTAGTTAATTCTAACCAGATTTGGTTTGTGTTTATGTCTAGCAAGAAAATTAGGTTCCTTGGATTAAACCACTGGGTTGGTTGCTGATTCAGAAAACACTGACATCGCTAAACACCTCCATCCATATGGTCCTTATGGAGACACGCTAGCGAGCTCTAGGTGAACTAATTCAATCACCAGAAGCAATAGTCTCACCTCAGGACAACTCTCCCCCGCGGAGCAGCTAGCCTTCCTGGCAAACAAGCTTTTTCCCCTCTGCTGTTTGGTGCAGGGCTCAGAGGATGCCAAAGACATCCCTTTATCTTTGCCTCGGGCTGCAACACAATCCAAACCTTCCTGTGTGGACTGCTGTGAGGAAATCACTTTTTCTGTCCATGCTCTTACCCAAGAAGTGTCTAGGCACACATGGGAGTGATGGGAAGCTGTACTTCCCCTGCTAAGCCATGGCATAATTTTGCCTGCAGGTTGCTGCTTGCACTCTCCTGGTACCAGCCCAATCTGGTGCGACCACCAAACAGTTGTATTCAGACAATCCAGAGCTTAAGGTTTCTGAACTGGTATTAACACCCATCGTCGGTGCTATTTTTGGATTCTCTCCATGTGGCTATTATTGGCTTAAGGATTTAGATTAAGCATTTTAAAATACCTTGGGGAACCAGTAGAGAGAGGTTAGCACAGAAATCAATTGCTGAAGGTGATGTGAAATCTTTACTTCTGGTGGCTTTTAAGAACAGGCTGCACAAATGTCTTTCAAGGGTAGTTTAGGTGTAGTGGGCCCAGTCTAGGTGACCTCTTGAGATGCCACAGCTGTAACTGGTACCAAAGCTCACAGCATTTTTACCTGTGCCAACATAGCTCACCAGCAGTTTAGTCACAGCGTCGATGAACACATTTCTTTGGAAGAACTGCAACTCACTTGGGCTGAATCAACACACACAGTCTGGGGCCCAAGCAGCAATGATCTGGTTACATCTGGCAATTTGAAAACTCATCACACCTATGTGGAGGGGCTGTGAGGTGTTCTCGCCTGCTCCTGGCAAGCCACCTCCCCTCAGGGCACCAGGGTGGGCACGAGGAAATGGCAGAGTCGCAGGCTCTGGAAGGATTATCCCACCTTCCCTTCAGCTCCCTGGACAGCTTTGGCCAAGCAGGAAAGTCCTGCCGCGTATTCTGGAAGGTTTAAAAATGGACTTTCTCCCTCTGATGAAAGTTAATTGCTGTGCAGTGGTACCATGTGAGAGATGTCTGGTGCAGGTCTGCCTATCTGGGCTACCTTTGGGGGTGCAGTTGATTTTAGAGTCAGGATGATGTCCAGCAACTATCTGAAGCCTTAAACTCCATTTTCTCTAAATTTTACACTCCTATCAGGAAATAAATCCCTCTTTGATTGGGGGTAGAATTGAAAAGCTGGCAGGTCACTGTCTTTATTGCTGTGCCTGCAGATACAAATTCACTCAGTTACTGTGTAACTGTGAGTGACACCGAGGGCATCACAGGCCAGAGCCCAGTTCAGAAGTGAGAGAATCACATCACTCATGGTAAGAGTGACAATAGGCATGATCTTGCTGGTGATATGCTCAGAGAAGATAGAGGGGAGAGAGGTTCGGTGGCAAGTACTTACTTTATCTTGGCCGCAATACTGATAAGTCTTCCTATAGCTCCTTCCCTATGTAACTGTGTCATTCACTTAATACTGACCACCATTTTCCTAACACCGCTCTGTTTCTACTCTTTCTAATGAAGGAAAACATTTTTGCTTTCATTATGCTATGTCCAACGGAGTTAACAAGCCCCTTAGACTGCAGCAAATCCTCTTTCTGTTTTGTGGAGCATCTAGTACAGCTTTTGGCAGTGAGAGAAACAGCAATACTTCTCCATATGGCCAAGCCTTTCCTGCCACCTGTACCCCAGGAGCGCATTTGTCTGACACAGCATCCTGGTGAGCTTGCAGTGAAAACACAGTCACGTCACACAGTCAAGCCCACAGTGTCCAGGTTTGGTCTGTCTCACTAACAGCTGTTTCCAAACAGTTTCTGTTCATTCACAGCCGTACTAGACTTTCTAACAGCGCTCTTGGTAAGAGCAAGTTAAAAATGCTGAGGATAACATTTTGCATGTGTCCCACCTGCTCCAGATTAACTACCAGGTAAGAGGATCCTTGGAAATATTCAATTACAGTTTCCTACTGTCCCATGACAGAAGCTACAGATGTTTTATGTGTATTTGTTGTTTCATTGAGTGGATTTGATATATTTCAAGAAAAGAGCAGATAACAAAGTCTTGATTTAGATTTGAGCTTTCCTACAGCTCCAGATTATTCACAATTGGGATTCTGGTCCATACTTAGCTCAAGGCTCTTCAACTGTGAAATGTACTTAGATCAGTTGGGCACCTTAACAATTGTTAATCACTAATTTCTTCTTTTCTGGTCCATTCCACTTCTATCAATGTACTGAGTCAATTCCTACTCCGGTCCACTAACTTCACAAGAGAAATAACACTCATGAACAAGCTCGCAGCTTATTCCAAAGTTGGGAGCAAAGTGGGACAATAGGATAACACCGTACTTGCATGGGATGGATGGCAGGAGACCAGCCAGCTGTGAAGAGGTAAATTTAGACAGGAACAGTTCTTTGCAGTCACATTAGGAAATGAAACTACACTTGTTTTAAAGGACTTGTGAAAGAGACCATGAGAAATGTACAGTAATAAGAGAGGAAGATGGGGAAAGGATAGAGTTTCAGGCCTGAAGGTAGGTCAAGAGGCCAACGAAAATGAAGAAAAATGGTGCCATTGGTGACCATATACATGCATACCCCTTACCATATGACAGCACATCCTGGTGGATCACAGCACTTCAGAAGCTTAAAATGCCAAGGAGTTTTAGAGATTTCCCACAACCTAGCTTCCAGTGGATCTGAAACTAATGTTACTTATGCCAACTCACTACGATGGAGTTCAGCAATATGAAACACCATTACAAGTGAAAGTAGCAGTTGGTGAAGTATAACACCTGCTCAGATTTTCTACTTGAAGATTCATGATTAAGTCTTCTTCATTAAAGAGTTTGGTAAAGTTGGATATTTTTATTACTGTACTACTCGCATCTTTTCAAATCCAACAAGTCTGGTGGAAAATATGTGAGCTTGAAGAGTGCAATATGTCTCCACAAAATTAGAATCTGTTTCTCCTCCAGGTTTTGCCTCCTTCAAATTTGTGCTATGTTCTGCCTCATCAAAAGAATGGGACAATGATCATTATCCAGTTCCTTCTCATCAGGCCATGTCAATGTTGGGTGTCAATTCAGAGTTTTGTGGCAAGAAACTCATGTAAAATCCCTTAAAAACTTTTCCTCTGATTCAGACTCAAAACTAAAGAGGAATCAACTTATAGGAAGAGATGAAATGAAGAGCGCTCTTCACGTCTGTCCCTCAGCACATAAATGAGTTGTGCATCTTTGGAGGAACACTTGCAGGTGTTTGGGATTTTTTATGCTGTTTGCTTATTTAAATATTAGTTTTGTTGAATATTAGTTTTAATAGTCAACAGTTTTATGTTTTCTTGTAGTAACTTGATCTTGAAGTTAGCTCAGAAAGCCTCATATGCAAGGAGGACCTCGGAAAATTTCCCACCCAAATATKCTATATTGACAAATATGCTACAAACATCCCAATGTGGGGACATTTATCAGGCAGAACTTCTGAATTTCTAAATTCCTTCTTGTTCCTGATACAAATGAAATAGCTTCTTTTCTCCTCAGTTAGCCTCTCAACACTTCTTACTCCCACTACTTTAAAGCTTTTGTTGTCATTCTTGTCTCTCCAACATGATACACATACTTACCCCAGCTTGGTAGCATTTCTATTGGATTGAGAAAAGTCTGTCAGCGTCTTTGGCTTTACTAATTGAGCCTAAGAAACCCAGCATGCCAGGTACTTCTCAGAGCAGAGGATTTTCACTGCTTCCAGGATTGGACCATGCCAATCTCAGCAGCCTCACATAGCATCTGCAATTGGTATGTAAAAATCTATCATGGAAAGCTGCGTGCTGGAGCAATTTGTGTCTCCACGTGCCATATGTTTAAGTGAAAGAGTGTGACAATCACAGCAGCACACTGTCCAGAAGTCATAAGCAGTTAACAAAATGTAACATGATTGTTGGCAGGCCTGCTGGTCTGGGTCATGCAGCCAAAGCTGAATTTATAAAACAGGGTAAACGGGATGGAAGGGAGGAAAGGCAATCGACATTTGAAACCATGCACCAGCCTGATAGAAATGCTCTGCAACTGCCTCCCAGTTTTGCATTTCCATTTCTTTCTGCCTGGCTGGCCCAGATGAGGACTCATCTGCCTGTCCTTCCACCAGAGCATAGCTCTTGAAGAGTGASTCAAGCTTAGATGGACGTTCTCCAAATTTTTACTCAGAAGTCCCCACATCCGGGGGATGTCTAGGTTGTTATAGTTAGACTTCCATGGCAGAGGCAGCTCATATCTTTCACAGAAGAGATAAAAAGGGATTTACAGGAAAGGTGGTGCCCCTTTCCAATAAGGAGTACCGGGCCACATTTTCACATGGTGGCACATAGTGGCACAGCCCCCCATCCAGTAGATGATGAGTTGCCCCTGCAGAAGATAGGGTCCTATCCTGGGCAAAATGTGCATTTGATGGGGCTCTGATCTCTGCCAAAGAAAGGAGCGGATTGGGTGTTTTACGCAGGGAGGAGGGAGATGTTTGTGCTCAGGCAGCAATTATRCCCTGAAATCCAGAGGCTGACGGTTGCTGCTCCAGGGCAGCCGACTCTGCTTCCTGCAGCTGGCTGCTTAATACTGCGAAGGTGATGAAACCTGAAGGGAGCCACTGAACAGGTGGTAATCATGACTGACACAATGACGGCTTGTGCAGACATGTAACGATGGAACAAAACACCGCAGTTAGCTAACAAGAGATCGGTATAAGGTTTTTCACTGGCACTGTGTCTCCTGTCTGACACTTCTGAAATTGGAGGAAAAAAAGCATTGTGAGCTTCAGCATTCAGAGACATAATAGGYCAGACAAGCTGAGGGTGGAACGCCAACATCTGTCCCTTTCAGGATGATTATAGCAGGTTCTGTTTCCATGTTGATTTCTGCAAAACTGCTTTTCTTACTTGCGTTTTTTTCCTTCATAAATGTGTCTTCTGGGTTGTCTCTCTGTGATATGGTTGACTAGACTATACCTCCATTTCTCTCAAGCACACAATTTTCTGAACAGTTTCAAATAACTATAGGGAGGCATGTGTGTACCCAAACCTACTTTATCAAATTATTCGCTTTCCCTTCCTTTATCTAGGGGGACAGAGGGACTTTCCTGAGTAATTATGCTTTTATACAGAGGGCTGAGGAAAGGACACTGGGACATCCTGTTCAATCAGCACATCTTTGGAACTTCTTCAAGTGTTAATGGACAAAAAAATCCTTTTCCTGCCCAGTGAAAATATCTGAGATAAACCAGAAATCTCCTAGGTTTCTGTAATAATAATAATAGTAGCTAGGAAACAGGAGAATAAGGAACCAAATTCATCACTAGCTGCATAAGCACTGATCTATAGTCCTTCTTTCTTTCCCCCTTTTTGAAGTGGAACATGGAACTGCCCTAGCAGAAGACCTGCTTTTAATCATGTATGAAACTGGCGACCAAAGTTCATAACTGAGGTGGGAATTAGGCAGAGTAGGAACCTCAGGCAGCTGAGAGCCCTAACAGCACACCTGCTGAAGAGGGCAGGAGGAATTATTTCTATCACCCAAGTGTGAAAAAGAGACAAAGAATTTCCACCTTGTTGTTGGAAATCTCATGCAGTGGAAGTTTTATCAGAAGCAGTACAATTCCACAAAAGATGTCCATCTCAATCCATCAACACATTTTAATGAAAAACACTTTTGTCAGAAATTTTCCAACCATTTGCTGATCCTGCCAGCAATGCATTTGCTTTCCATGGAAACTCCATGGAGTACTCTTCCGCAATGTACTCTGCTGGAATTACCCAATCTATACACCTCCTTTTCATCTTTGGACTTTTTCCCATGTGGAAAAATGGAAAGTCTTTGCTTCACCCAGTAGCCATGCCATTCTTCGGAGAGAACCTCCTAATCCCCAAACCCACCAGTCAGAATCTGTTGAGTAACATCTGTAAATCTTGAACACTGTATTAAACATAGCAGGCGTATAAAAATCATCCATTCTACTCATGGCCATTGAAGAATGATCTGATATTTTATCTTTTCCCGTCCCACACATGAAATTTTTCTATGGTTGTCTAAATAACTAACTCTACAGCTCAATGACCATACCTTGTAATCTGTCCATAAAGGGCCTGTGATGCAAAGTTAGCATAATGTAACTTAGTTATACAAAAGTGAACGGAAAATACTTAATTTTTATGCAACTACAGATTATTGTTCAATGGCCAGTGATTTTGTCTGTGTGATTTCTTCCAGAAGACGTACATATGTTCCAGATTTGGGGCTAATAACTATAGGGATATATTATTTGAAGAAAAACCATAATCCAATTTCTATCTTTTCATTTATTTCACTGTGTTGAAACAACGTGATTCATCCACCTTTGGTTCTGAGGCCAGAGTGTGGCCTGTGGAAAGCAGTTGCTGTATAAATAAACATATAGAATTGTGTTTGTGTCCCTCTGTGGCACATATAGGCATTGGTTATTAGTCATTTATTTCTCCTGCTGTGCAAAACATTGAACGCTGAGAATTAACTAAAAACAGATTTTCCTTTTCTGGATTTTAATAGAGAAAAAATAGCAAGCGTGCCTTTAGGGCAGCTTTCTAAATTCCTCTTTGGATTCAGTTCTTACCTAGATCTTGTTTAAATGTATTAGGCTGTCACTCCATCCAGTCTAGCATCCTGTCTTGGGCAGTGGCCAGTGCTTTCAAGAGGAGCTTTACATGCCTGCAGGAGAAAGGTGTGGTAGGAAATTAGCAGGGTGTATGATCAGGAAGAGGAAGGGACATTCAGCTAAAGCTATTTCCTCTTACTCAGAGCTCTCCTTACAGCACCTGGAGCAAGCAATATAATAGCAGGTGCATGTAATGTAAAGTCACGGCACACAGACCACTGGAAATGCAATGCCATGAGGGAGATGATGGAATATGTCTGCATAATATTATCAGATACGTAGAGTAAGCCTGCACGTCTAAAAGGCCACAAAATCTGCTGTTCTAGATTGTCCTCCAAGGGAAAAAAAGATCGCTGTGCTTAAGAGGAACAAGGAACTGTGATATAGGAGCTTTGGCTCTGGTTCAGAGAAGCTAGGTCTGCTGCCTACTTCCTATCAACCGTTGCTGAAATGGCAGGAGCATCAATACTCACTGTCATGCCACAGAACAAATAACCAGAGATTTATAGAATAATTAAGGTGTGAAGGGACCTCTAGAGGTCTGTGGCCCAGCCTTCTGCTCAAAGCAGGTACAACTTCAAAGGACAGAGATAATATTAAAGATTAGACAATCAGTTGCATCCTGTCTTATCCAATGAACACAGTATCAGAAATCAACTTCACCATGCTTGGCCACAGCTAAGAGGGTCAACATGGAGCATCTTGGGGAACACAGGTCCACAGTGATAGACATTACACAGGTTGATAGACATCACAGATTGGACATAGATGTAAGAAACCACTTCATAAGCTTGACTGTCACTCACAGTGGCGTTGCATCTCCAAATGGGAAGGACAGGAAATGTGGCTATCACAGGAGCTGAACAGAAGACATTATGTGCAGTGCACCATTAATAACAAAGGTAGATTTTCTTTTTCTTTTTCTTTTTTTTTTAATTTCTGTACATGTTGGATGGATTTTGATGACATTACCAAAATTCTTCATTATAATCATGGGGGCTTGAATTTCTTTTCCCCTCTTTTTTAATAAATATAAACTGAGATTGTTACATAATCCTACAGTTCCAGAGTGGGGGGGGTTATATGTATAAATGGCATATGTAATGTATCAGACCTCACAAATTAATCACCAGAAGTTAGTGACATCTGAAAGTGGGCAGGGAATCCTAACAGGTCCCTGAGAGGGTGTCTAAGGAGACACTTTGGCAGAAAACTGTGCTGACTTTCTATAAAAAGAGTGCAGTGTAGTTAATTTTAACCACATATTATGCCTAATTAACTCATTATGCAAATATGTACATAATAAGCCACTATCATCCAAGGGCCCAAAAATCCAACAACCATGTTCTGAAAGGTCACATCCTAAACCTTTAATACAGAGAGTGAGAGAAAGGAAAAAAGAGTCAGGAGAATGAAAAAAGCTCAAATAAAAGGCTTTACTGCTGGAAAGAACAGCAGCAGGAGCTTTTCAAAACATAACCACTTACCTTTTTAAAGAAAATAAATATGTAGTCTGTTCTGACTCTTCAGCTGTGCTTGTCTGTCTCTTTTTCCCACGCCTACTCATCTCCTTTCATTTCTCTCCTCTAGTCCTCTCTTTCAATGTTTTCCACATGCTTTTTTGTTCCCCTTTCTCTCTGGGCCAGCTGAAGCCCTGAAGACCTTGAAAGAAGGGTGACAGAGCTGTAGACCAAAGAGGGATGAGAGAGTTGCAGAAGGCAGAGGTGGGCTGCCAGCACATGGGGGCAGAATCAGAATGGAAGTGGGGAGGGCTTGTCTGGGGTTTCTACCTGGCAAGAACTTATTAAAAAGCAAGGGCTTACTGGAAAAAAATAAAAATAAAGCATTCTGACTTTCACTGCATTCATCCCAGCAAGAAAAGTGCCAGAGTACTGAAAGAGTTGACCACAATAATGCCAGATAATCAGTCCAGGAAATGCACTGGAAAATCTTATCCAGCAAACACAGGTTATTTTCCTAAACGTGTATGCAAGCGCGTCTCCCACTCACCCTTAACAAGGAGACTCTCATGTTTTTTTACAAATGTAGGCCACTGTGACCCATCCTTTGTTTCCTTGAGGGTAGACTACCAGCTAACAACATCCAACCCTTTCTGCTTCTCTTTTCTTCATCTTGCTTTGAGGAATGAGAACCCGGGTAGTCAGCCCAGATATTCTTAATCCACATATTCTTAAGTGGGCACGTAACCCTGCCACCAGCCTCCTTTTGCTGCCACCGGCCTCAGTGAGCAGCCCTTCAAGTCCTTTATCCCACAGCCCCCACAGCTTTGGCACTGTTCAGTAAGAGTGTTTTCTGTTCAGTATTTCCAGTTACCTTACACATTTTGCCCCAAACCTCTCAAGCCTATAATATATGTTGAGTATCCTACTTACTCTGCAGTCTTACCAGAATAATGGCGACAATGTTTTATCTGTCCAATGAAGCTTGTCTGGCATCATATACCATCCAAACAAGATTTTGAATTGTATTTCCATTGGAGATGATACCATCACACTTTTGACCTACTTACAGATACAGGCCCAAGTCTTATCTGCCAGATCCATCTGCGATTCCCGCTCCTGTTTCTCTGTATATTTATGTTCATGTGCTCCCTCTGCATTCCTCAGAGCGCAATAAATCCCGCCTGCCAACCCCTTCGTCACCTCTGCCTCAGAAAGGATTGCTTCAAGGTCAAGCAGTTCCCTTGTAATGTACAGTTTAACCTGATTTGTGGAGGCAAAGCTTTGAAATTTTTAAAATAAAGCTAAGGTAAAGTAAAGCTTGCAAATGAAACTCTGACGGTAAGCTGGAGTATTTCCCTCTCCAAAGAGTTCGAGCAGAGGGCACTGTGCCATCTGAAACCGTAAGAGCTGGAATTACGTTATTTATTACTCTACACATAAGATATGCCTCAAGTAGAAAAGAAAACAAATGCTGACAACAGAGAGCGATCAAACCCCCATCCACGTAAATCAGCAGGAGAGGGGTGGAGGGACAAACTCTCTCCCAGTCTGTCTGCAAATTCACACCAGTGAATACCGGCATTAGTCCAGGCAGTTTTAGAAACCTTCATTGAAGAAGCTAAAAGGGCAAATGTAGGGTGGAAGCCTTAAAAGTATCAAGAGGTGACAAATAATTGCAGGGTATGAAAATGTTCTGTAACATTTTGCCAGTTTTCACCTGGATTTGGCTGCCACCTAAGTGCTGCTCCACTGGTGAGATGTTGGCTATTTTTTTGAGACAGCAGCAATGAAAGTCCCAGACAAAATATTAATATGAGGATTTAAGATGTGGAGGTAAAACACAAATGCAAACACATAGGTGTCCAATGCACACTGACCTTATGTACCTTCATTGCTAAGAGTGGACGCTTTATGCTTAAAATAACAGTGTGGTAAACATGCTGAAGCGATGTAGCTCCTATCATAAAGAGCTCATAATATGTAATGCTACCGCATAGGTCAGTAAGATTTCAACAGTACTGCAGATATAAAAAGTAGCRTATTATTAAAATTGTTACAAAACCCAAATATTCAAAAACCTTTGGCCAGACCCCATGAAGTCACGGGAATAGCTTAAAAATCATGTCTTTATTTTAAAAAAAATAATATTTTTTGTATTCTGCTTACACTCCTTTTGAACCCTAAGAGAGTCTCATTTCCAGCTTGCTTCTGTACAATGAAAACCCTTTTTTTTTAACAAACGCTGCAATTCTCACATACTCACCTGACTCCAGGAGTCAAACTTTAAAAAACAAATAAATTTCCAAAGATCATGAGAAAGGGCATAAGAACACATCAGGACTAAGTTGAAAAGACCTCTTGAAAAGGCTGAGATTCCAGCAAGTTCCACTTAGCATTAGCTAAATGGATTAAAAACTGTCAGTCAACTAAAGATCTAGGAACAGATGCCCATACTGTATATATTTTTTTTTTATTTTAATGAATAGTTCCAATGATAAATAACAGATTTCCCTATTTATAGAAAACTGGTGTTACAAGAATATCAGATTGTGCTATTACACCCCCACATGCATACCAGTTTTCTATATGGAAATTTGATAATTACAAGAATTGTTGCTTTTAGAGATTTGGAAACAACAAAAAGAAATGGATTTTTGTTGTTGTTAAAAAGCAAAAAAGCTACCTATCTATTTGATACTTTTTTTTAATTAATCTAGAAGATGAAGATATTTGTTTAACCAGGGGCAGAATTTAAAGGCTAAGGAGAGACCATGGGAGAAAAAGAAAAAAAAGGAAGAAAGAACAAAACACATGCGAAGACTGCACTAATCTCTTTTTTCTTTGGTGCTTTTAATTTCTACCTTGCAAGCAAAAATAGCATTGGAAAGTTTGCAGAAGTAAAAAAGAGACAAATCAAATATCCTTGTAATTTTCAAATTTTCAGGTTTCCTAGCCTTCCTCACACATTTCAGAAAATATGTCACGGTATTTACCAATATGATAAAAAAGCACCAGAAAACTGACATCGCACTGTGTTAGGAAAACTGCCCAAAAGAGCTAGTATCGAAATATCATGTAAAATTCATGTGCTAAGAAAAATTCCATTCAGACTGAGTCACAGAGCCTCATGCTGTATTTGTAAAATTCTCAAACATGATATGAGAGCATTATTGCCTTCAGGCTTGTTATTTCATCCCCTGGACACACACAGAAGCATATCATCCTTTCATAGGATTGATCAGCAAATATCCTCCAGAGCAGTTAGATAAGAAGGCGTTCCCTTCTGCTAGCTGTAGGTTTTTGCTGTGTTGCATTTATTACTGTGGTGTGAAAATCTCCCACTGAGTGCAATACCTTTAAACACTTCTCTGGGTTTTTTTGTTGTTGTTAGGCGCTTTGCCAAGTGGTGTGTTGTGTTATTTACCTTGGAAAAGAATTGTTGCAGCATAATTTATTTTGGTCTGGGCAGAAATTAGCTATGGAAGAAGTTCTGAGACCTGCTTTCTCATTACCAGCAGGTCTTCCATCTGCTTAATTAGAAGTGCAAATATTTGGAAATCTGAAGTTCTGCAGTAACGTCTCAGATATAGCATTTCTTTGTTGCAAGATCTGAAAAGTGATCACTGATAATTGTTGATTGTGCTCTGTGTGACTGTAATTACATGGCATTGATCTGATGTTCAGACACCACAGTGATGAGCTTAATATAAGAACCTAAATAGACTAGATACAATTAGACCAATAATCACCGAGAAGAGCTAGTTTAAAAGGGCAGAGGGAAATCACAAACAAATGTGAAGGACTGAAAGGGAAAAAAACCCCAAAACCTGCTGAATATTTTATCCAGCAAAGTCTATTCAGTCATTTAAGCTGCTGATCAAATACCAAACACTCACCTCTTTTTGTGATCAAAAAAAGACTATTTAGTTCCTTGCCTGCCTGGAAAAATAAAGAGACCGCAGCAAACCTGTTCTGAACTAAGCAGGTGAAGCATCAGGCTCTCCGCAGACATGGCGGCTGGCCAAGTACCTCAAGGATTGTCCCTAAATACCAAGGGACGATCCGATCAACCGGGCAGGGAGGTCAGAAAGTACCAGACAAACGTGAGAAGGGAGAATTCATTTCCACAAGAATGTCTGCTTGGCACTGGATAAAGTACTTTCACATTAGCATTTAGCACACCAGCCACACAGCTGTAAAAGGGTAGAAACCTGAGAAGGAGATGAGATAAAAGGGGAATATTGCTTCTTAAGTGGGCTGTGAACTTTCYTGCTCTAATTGAGCTCTTACCATCCTACGCAAAGGAAAGCAACTGGCACGTTCTGCAGATGGATCGTTAATCGCGCATACACAGGAAAACCTTTCTACCCCTGCCTGCAACTGCTGAAAACCGGGTTCGCCCTCAGGCCAGCACAGGCACAACTGTTCTTATTTTAAGGGGAAGGGGACATGAGCGCTGGTGGCGCGGTGACAAAATAGCCACCTGGCACGTGGGCTAGCCACATGGCTAGTGCCTCCGCTACAGCGTCTTCTCCTCATGTTGTACCATAAGGGAAGCAACAACTTCAGTTCAGTTGACAAGGATGAAAAACTTTTTATTCAAATGCTTTCTCCAGGATCATCAGACCTGTTCAGGTGACTCCTCAGTTCAGTGACTCCTATATCCAACTCAAACCAGTATCTGGTCCCCAAGGGTCTCAGAAACCTCCCCAAACAATTATTCGTGGTGAGGGTAAAGGGTTGATGAGGGAGAGCAGAGTGACCAGGGATGGCGTGGCTGYGGCTGCAATGGCTGAAGGGCTTCGGGAAGGCACAGGCTGGGGAAAGGGGGGTTACTGTCAGAGCAGATGAAATGGCTGGAAAAATGAACAATCTTTCAGGCAGGAGGCTTTTCGGGTCAYTCTCGTGAAAGGTTAAAAGAGCATTTTTCCCCCTGGGTTGGCAGAACATTAAGAAACAACACGGTCAGGAATTTGGACTTTGTGCCAAAAATGCTGATTTAGCTCCTTTCTGGGAAGCTGCCCCACTGGAGAAGGACCCAAACCTGCATGGAGCACCATGGAGGCAGATGGCGGCGAGGGAAGGCAGCATCCCTCCAGTCAGCTCACCAAAGCGTGCTCTGTGGAGCTTTTTTATCAAATCAAAAGCATACCAACTTTCTACAATTTAAATTCACAAACAACTTAAAAGAATTGTTCAGTAAATAATTTCACGTAACAAGTGAATTTGAGAAAACACCAATCTGTTTCAGAATAATTTGTGAAGAGATAAGAGGAAAAATTTGTTGAATAAATTATCCATTATAAATTATTCTCCCACCTGCACTTCCAACCATCCTGCTTCAGTTTCTGCTGTTACTTTCTCCCTGTTTTAAAACACAGGGAATATTCAACTTTCATGTGCTCAGCAGTAGGCAGAATACAAAACTGTATAAATAATACAAACTCAGCTCATATTTTGTTCAGTGCTCAGTGGCTTTTTACTTCTCCTTCCGACGTTTTTCTACCTCGTGTCTTCTTTTTTTTTTTTTTGGCAGGTTGAAATTCATGACCTCTGCCTCAGCACATATGTTGTACAGCAAGGAAAAAAATTAGAATAAGAATTAAAAGATATCCTAACACTGACATCATGCAGCACTTTTCATTTGTAGATTTTCAGTGATTTGCAAAGGCAGATGCATTTCATTATGCCCAACTTCACAGATGGAGAATCTAAGGCATTGCATATATGTATACAACAAAATCTTCCACTCGCTTCAAATCCACCTAAGTTTTGCCCAGAGAGGTTAACGGTGCTTCCCAATGTGAGAAAGGTGACAGCTATGCCGTTGTGCAGAGCTCTGGGCAGAGGCAGCCAGGCTAGCTGTGAACAGGAAGCACCAGAGCCATGTCAACCTGCTACTGCACCTGCGCTCGTTAGAAGCACCGCTAATTAGCTTGACACAGCAACATGCTGCCATACGTATATTGCTTCCAGGACCCAATTAGTATCTCTGCGAGGTACAGCACTAGACGATGTAGACGTGCAGCCTGTTCAGAGCTGCTCTGATACCGCCAGCCAAGGTCAGCATTCATGGCCAGACATGCCCAAGATAGGCCACGAGTAAGGCCACGTAGATCCTAAACCTCTCAGCATTTGCTCTTGTGTTCAACTCACTGGATTATGAAGTTTTCCCCACCCCAAAGGCAGGATACAGCAGATACAAAAGCACTTTCTTTTTTAAACTCAAACAATAATCACATTCTCTGCAAATACACCCCACAAGGCAATGTGTTTGCTGTGGACAGGTTTACACACTTCACTTCAGTCACTTAATTTATCCCAAGTGTACCTTAGTAATCTGCAGTGAGCTGATACGGAGACATGTCAGCTGAAGCCAGAAAGCATAAAATCCCCTTCTCCCGCCACCTTTTCATGGTGCAATGAAACAACAGGTTTCTACGTCTGCCTGGGGGAAAGGATTCTGCAAGATGTACCTGGGTGAATAATACTGATTTGCTCTCTGATAAGAAATGTTGCACCAGCATTATCTGAAGAGCCAAGTTTGGGATGAGGCCATGGAAGTTCACCAAGTATGAACGGGAGATGCTCTTGGGAGTTTATTGACGGGGTTTGCCTGCCATTTCTTCTTGCTTTCTGTGTGGTGTCCCTGTAACAAATGCTCTCATGACCAGTACTGGTCCCAGCCTTCACAAGAACCTGGACTGCAGTCACTCTGACTTCTTTAGGGGTAAAGTCAGTAATTCTCCAGCTTGCAGATCCCTGAAGCTGGCTTTTGTTCCAGGGCAGGCACCCCACACATTCTCCATGGACCACTAAAGCCACTTTTTAGAAGTGAAATTCATCAGGGCAGAGTCATGGAAACCCATTTGCTCTTTTTTTTCTGGCAGGTACCCAGACAAATGTGAGGGTCAGCTTTTGATTCCCCAAGCTGCTGGTCTTTATCACAGACTAGAAGGGACTGGTGGAACAACCCAAGGCTCACACTGGACAGGGCTGGCTGGGGGCTCTGTTGCACCCCAAATGACAGTGGGGATTTCAGCCTCAGTGTCCCCTATGGTCTGCTTTCCCCTTCAGCTGGGAAGCTCCAGGGAGGAGACGCCCTGAGCTACCCCTGTGATGGAGTCCTCGTGCAAGACCAGCTCTTGAACTGCTCAGGAGCTGTGGTTTACCCCCACCTCTCTTCATTACCTCTCCATTTAGACCTTCAGGGCCAGCTCGTGTTCTGGGTGGCTGTTGTCTGAGGAACTATGTACATAATATTTAATTACAGATACATCTATCAGAGTTTCAGATACGTTTTCTTCTCTTTCCATTGTCTTTATGGGAGAAACCAGGACTTAAAAGAGAGCTCAGTGCTCGCTCAGTGTTCCAGTCTTGCCAGTGTTCATATTCAAATCAGTGAAATCAGTGGGGAAATGCACATGTGGAACTAAGCACATCTGCAGTGTTGGCTGGATCAGGCCACTCCAGGGCCGAGAGATCATTTCCATTTCCTCATGGCAAGCGTGGAATCTTGCACGCCATTTCTGAGAGAGCTGTAAAAGGGAAACAAATTTTCAAGTAATTAGATTTAAAATGCACCTCTCTGTCATTTTCAGGCTAAAAATTACAAGTGAACTCACACCAACATTGTGTTGTCAATTTGGCTTCTTAACATGTGTTTTTACTATTTACAAAAGCCTTTTCTGTTCACCTTTTAGAAATCTTCTCTTGATTCCGTTTCCTTTTCTAATTACAATCCTATTTCCTTAGTAAGTCCTTGAAAAAGCTTCCCCCATGCCTCTAATCATCTCTCCAGTTATAATCTTCAAAATTGTGTTCCATTCAGTTTTCAATTTGGCAGTGCCAACARACAGATCTCTGTGTGGTTAACAACCTTTTATTTGCTGCCAGTTAGGGCTGAGGTTTTTGCTTCTTCTCTTTTTGGGCTTCAGTGGTGTACTTGATGCTGTTTAATACATCCTTCTTCAGCACACTTGCGTTATGCAGGTGTTTGCTTTATTGTGGACTCCTGGGTTTTCATTTTTTTGCTGGGTGCAAATTTATCCTTTGTAGAATCCTATAATCCAGCCTTTCCTCTTTATTTCCTTTATATTTCTTCAAGGCCTGATCTGAGGCACAAAGAATATTTTATTTTAGCCTTGATCCAAATACAAGAAAATACTTCTCAGGACTAAAATTTCTGCTGAAAATCAGGGTAGCAACACTAAAATTAACTAAGCTATGCCGACTTAGATCTGCAAAGGGCTCTGGTCCCTGTTAATATCATATGGAGACACTCAGCTTCCTGCTGCATTTAAAAGGAAAGTTCCTGTCCAGTCACCCCTAGGATGTCATGGGATTGGTGCCAGGGCTATCTCCTGAACTGTTCTCCTTGGTGGACCTCTCTCTTCAAGCACATGGGCCGAACCAGGAGCCTAAGGCAGATCTCTGCATTCCCCATGGTGCAGGGTACCTACCAGGTAGGTGTGACGCACAAAGCATCATGACAAGTGAGTCCTTCAACAGAGCTTGCCTGTAGCTTTAGAGAGAAATGTCAGGCCATAACGGAAATAAGAAGGCGCAGAGCTTTTTGCAAATATCTAGGAACAGAACTTCTCCCACCTCATCAAATTGTAATTTTAAGTGGTGTTTGTTTGCCCAGTCAGTTTCTAAGTACGTTACGTCAGTTTCAGAGAAATAAAAAAAAGAATGATGGACAGAAAATTAACTGTCTCCTTTCTCTGGTCACTTGGAACAAAACACAAAGATTACTTTTGCATTTATTTCCCCTGGAAAGACAGGCACTACCGTGCCGGCTTTCTAGGAGTCAGTCACAGAATCCAGAGCAGGGTGCAGCCGCTCCCTAAATGCCTCAGACCGTAACATCTGTGGAGCAGTTCAGCTCTCTGGCTGCTGGCCATGAAGTYGTAGGTCTGTCCGAGTCCATCCTATTGCCCGTGGACTAACCTGCTTGGGTCCAGTGCTAGACAGATGTGCCTGCTGTTGTCATGTAACGCTTGTGCCTACGCAGTGCCTAAAGCCCCGTCGGCAATATGCAGATGATCTTGTCCCAGGGGACGAAAGGCACTATCAAACATTTGCTATTTTATATGTATAAATACATTTGACAACTTTAGAACTGTGTGAGCAAGTAAGTGTCTGAAGTAGAGGGCAAATTCATAGCAATTTTCTCTCCTTGAGTATCTTCCCGTGGGAGGGAACTTTTTGAGAGGCTGTGTTCATTTTTCTGTGACTACAGAGAACAATAGAAACCAGAATGATCTTTACAGAGCCCCCACCTCCTTCGTGGCATTAGTTAGCATGCAGAGAGCTGCTCTGTGGACAGGAGAATGATGCACATAAAGACTCCAAGAGAAGGCTTCCGCTTTCCTCTTCCRAAATTACTGTTTAGAATCTGCAAGGTACATCACAGTAGGCAGGAAGATGCTAAATACAGCCTTTTCAYATATATTTTTAGCAGCAAGGACACAGGCGTGCTTCTGCTCCCTTCCATCACTGGATTATGCTTTTTGACTTTTCAGGTGGGGGCAGGAATATCTTCTCCTTCAATTGTAGATGAGAGTTACAAGTTTGTCTGCCACATTCGAAAGAAAAGAGAATGGAGGTGTGTGTTGCTATCTTCTCTTTGCTTTGTGGTACCTTTCTATCTTATTTGGGCACAGAAATTAAGAGACAATGAACCATTTTAGCACTGCACTATTTTTTACAGCGAGAGTTGCTTTTCAGAGATCCCAGCAAGAAATATTAGTATTTTTGTGTGTGAGGAACAGATGTGTCCGTTTCCCTCTCCTGGAAAAAGGCATGCGAAATATTTCATTATGATGAGGAGATCCACTTCAGTCAAAGGAGCGTGACTGCAAGCATTGAGGCTTAATCTAGCACTTCATGCAGGTGAAACTTTATTTTTAAAGGGTAGGATGTCATTAAAACACATGAGGAAACTGAAAACTATGGCAGAATTAAATGGAAATTAACCCATCTCTTGCAACACAATAGCCCTGAAATTTGCCTACCATTGTTTGTAGATGTTATCAGGAAATACCACATACGGTGCGCTACTTCCGTTTAACTATACAAAACAGAAGAGCAATATAGGTAAAGAAAAATAAATAGGTACACACAGACACACCTCTCTATATGTATATGCACACACACACTAAATCACTCATACAGAAAGCTCCATGAACAACAGTCCAGGTTTTCTGTTGAGTTACTGAATGTTTCCCAGCACTGCTATATCATCTCCATATGAAAATTTTTCCTAGCTCCGACAGGCACCTCATAATAAGTTTCCTTATTTTTCCTTTCTCTGATTAGAAATTACAAACTGCAACCCAAGGCATAAAATATCTACTTTTAAAAAAATTGAATAAATAAATTTGCAATACCTATATGAAAAGCTGTGGCCATTCTTATTTGTTGTAATTTAGAGAAAAAGCAATATTACTAAAAAATTCTTCTTCTGTTTGGTGGCCATGATATAGAGTGCTTTTCTACATTATCAATCAGGAGTGAGTCAGGAAAGTGCCTCCTCTGTCTTCCTACATCTCTGTAAATCAGAAGCAATGCCACTAAAACTGGGAGGTTAAAACCTGCCTGACAAAAGAGCAAAATCCATTGATTTGAAGGCAAAACACCAATGACTGCAGACATTTCATGGCTAAAAGAGACATTCACAGACACTGTGAAAATTCTGTGCTCTCTCCCACGCACAAAATGCAGACACTTTCCTTTCTGGGTTTATTTTCCCCCACTATTTTACCTAAGCTGTCACTTCTGTTAAACTGTTCATTGTGAAAGTTAAACTGTCTCTAGAGATGCATCCAGACTGCTGCCTTCTACAGGTTTCCCAAAGATAAAAAGAAAGCTATGGGTACGGATTACTAATGCGTTCCCACCTCACAACAGTTGCTCCAAAACACAAAAGGCCACCTGAGTTGCTTTTAGTTATGTCCTTGCCATTTCTCAAGGACCTGGAGTTTAACTTCGCTGGATTTCAGCCCAGCACAGATCAACATAAAAATCCCCACAATGTCGCTCAAAGTTTCCTTCAAAACTGCCCTTTCTTGAAGTATATGTTAATCTCTTTGTTCTACCCCCTCTCTCTTCTCTCAGATCGTCAAGTCCATTTCTGCAAATCTGCTCACTCCAGATTTTCTGATCACACATCAGCTGAAGTCCAGGGAAGCTTTTTATCTTCTACCACCAAGATCAATGTTGTTTTGCTACCCTTCTGTCCAGTGTAAATCTGAAAAACACATTACTAGTGTTAGTTCTTCCTACTATTAATAATCTCATTGCAGATTAACAGGCATAATTATAGCAGTATGTGCATAACCACTCTGTGTCAGAGCTTATCATGTGATGTGTCTTTTCTAAGACTATTAAAATGGGTCTGTCTCTGCCTCCTTCACTTTCTCTCTCAAGCTCGTAGGCAGGTAACAACTGCTACTCCCAGTCACAGCCCTCCAGGGCACGTTACACTCCAAACTCATCAAGGATCAGTTACATTCATTTTTTCTCCCTTCCAAAGGAAAGAAAAAGGAAGTGACTGCTTAAAGTACAACACATACAACCACAGTTATGAATCAGTATCTGGGTTGGCCTCCTTTAGTTCATGCCTCTTTGAGACATCCCATGGTTTTACCTTCTCTGTGTCTTTGTCGGGTCCTTTCCATTGATGCTGTCTGGCTCACGGGCTCCTTTTTACTTGCTTTTAAGGTTTGACATCCATCTCTTCCCACCAAAGGGAGAAGATGCAATGCCTCCTCTTTGTCCAACAGATCCGTGCTTGCTCAGTAATTGCCTCATCAGAAAGAGGAGCAACTCCTCATGACAGCAGTCTTTTGTTTCATTAAATGTATTTCCATTAAATGCAGTCTAGCTGTCTTGGATTGCAAAGATTTCGTTAGTGCCATTCATTAATACAGTACATTCYCTATTTGATTTTTTCACAGCAGTTAGACATCCCTCACTTTAACGTCATTGACTACACTGTTGGACAGGCTTAATCTAAGTTTTCTGCTGAATATGTTTCAGTACCCAGAGCACTGCTCTTGAATTAAACAGTTCTTAAATGGGACATGAGTGGAACTTAACAGATTGTTTAAGCAGTCTTCCCACACTGCCATCAGACTGTGGATATCCTGAATCAGAAGTCATGTGTTTAAAACTCTTTTAGAAAATGTTTAAATTCCTAATAATCAAATTGTGGTCCATTATCTGACATAACCATGGGTTGTGGGCTATGGCAGGCAAATACCGTCTTTATATGTGAGATCACACATTCAACAGATAACTTCTGCAGCAATGTTATTTCTGGATACCAGGAATAATGATCTGAAAAAAATGTGAAATTTTTTTACAGCAAACATAAATATATTTCTTTCAGCTGTGGAGCATGAATCTTAAGTTTCTGGAATTACCATCATTGCTGGTTTTTTAAATTTACCAACCTTTCTGAAATTAACTGGTTTTTTTCATTCTTTGGCTATTTTGCCCACACTTATCCAGAGTTAATATTTATAAATATAATATTATACATTTTGCATTTTCTTCATACACAGATATCATGCATGCATTCTGTTTACCAGCACCAGATTGAAAGTTTTGGGAAGCGGTTTAGCATGCTTAGAAAATATACTACGGATTATATAAAATAATCTTTCAAAATTGTGTAAGGACCAGTAAGTGCTGTCCAGTTAGTCAGACTCGTAGCTTGTATTACCTTCTGCAATGTTTTATCTAGTATCTTGGCTTTCTGCAGTGACAGGTCTCCACACGGACATCCTGTCTGAGAAGAAAAAAATTTCTTAACAATTTTTGCGTGCACATGAAACTCTGTGTCTGTACTACTTCAGTTCTATTGAAAGCTCTGGACAGAATGTCTGCTCTATGTAAGTCTTTTCCAGATTTGTATTTGAGTTGTAAATCATACCACACTTTGCAATCTAGGAGATCTGCCTGCAAAGCCCTTTTCAGCAATTGCCACTAATGGCTTGTGATCGGTTCCTGCTAGCACTGGTATTACATATAGAAACAATGAATATTTTTTGCATGCATGGACTAAGGACAGAGCCTCCGATTCTTTTTGTGCATGCTGACATGCTGTTCCAGTCAGGTCTCCAGAAGCATATTCCATGGGTCTCCAGTGATCACCATTCTTTGTTAAAAGTGTTGCCCCAAGGCCTTACTTGGAAGCATCAACTGCCAGCTTTGTTTGGTGCTTATTATCATACACTCTGAGGACAGATTCCTTCTTTATCAACTATTTGAGATTCAGAAAGTCCCTGTTGTGATTACCAGTCCATGCCCATTATGCATTTTTACAAACTAAAGACCTTCAGATAGCAGTTTAAATGGTTTAGAGCTGTTTGAATATAAACTGCCCAACAAAATTTGCCTTTTCTTTAAGTTTCTGTATGTCTTCTTTATGTATGTATGGGGACATATTGGTAATCAGACCTATTTGCATCCTCTGCTAAGCTTTTTTTTTTTTTTTCCCCTGCTACATTTTCCTAGATTGGTTATTTCTTTAACCTTGAACTCACATTTTTGTCTTCTGCGTTTCAACCTCCTAATTTGAATCCCTTCCAGGAGCTTACCAGAGTCTCTGAYTGCAACATTTTTCTATTATTTTTCTCCTCATCTTCTCCTCATGATTTCACATCATTTATTGTGTATTTGTGGGAAATACTTGAGGTTTTAAAAAGCGTTTTCCAAATAACATGGTAAACTGGGACCTTCCAAATGGTGCATTAAAATTGCACAGATGTGAGCCTTTTTTTTCTAGAGGACCCTGTCAGAACACAGCTGAAGCATCCGGGGTCCCCAGAAACCATTCCCTGGCTAGGTTTTTTTTCCCCCCTTTTTACATGATTTGTTAGTTGCTCAGACTGCCTGCCACAGGGAAGTACTCATCTTACTTTTTCATAATTATTGTGGAATAAACTAATTTTGGAAGCTTTCTGATAGTTTCCATTGTATCTAACTTGGCCAAAATAACTCTTCCAAGTTTTCATTTCAGCTCCAGAGAGAGATTTCTAGGAACATCTATGACAGGACAACTGATTCAGTCATTCTTACTTTATGTTTTTGTTGGCTTTCTTTGACAACATTAAAAACATCTGGAAAACAATCTCCAGGCTTAGGAGCTGCTGTCCTTCCAGGGAATGTACTCCGTCAACAGTCAGTAGGTCAAAAATGTTTGCAGCACAAAAGTAGGTACTCCGTTTGTGACAGCAGTTATAAAGTGTATCTGCTAAAGCTGCTGTTTACATCAAGCCCACAGTGAAAAAGCACAATTTCCTCATTTACGGAATAGAAGTTATATATGTCTGCTCAACACAACTAACATTTATTTTCAAACAGTTTCTTGAAGTTTTGGATATTGCCTTCCCTATCTAGTTTAGGAGTTTTACCTCTCTCTAGTTTAAGAGTAGTGAGAAGTCAATTTCTGATCAAGACAATATTCTTGTGTTAAGAGGTAGCTGTCTCTTGTACAGATCACTGAAAGAGATTCTTACTTACGTTGAAGATATGTGTATTTTTTGTAGGCACAAGTTATTTTTTCCAAAAGGGTTCTGCTCTATGGAAATATCTCAGCTCTGTCTTAGCACAAAACAACACTTAAATTTATGTTTTCTTTCACACCATTTGCACTTATTTGTATGACTTCTCCCAAACTCACTCCATTAGAATTTTRTGGAGTGTTTTTCCTGTGTTTTCATTTTTCTCCACATCATGTTGCTATGGACCCATGGTTTGCAAAAACATTTTGCTGATTTTCATTTTCGTATTCTGAAGGCTTGTCTGGTTTTTTTCTGCAGTTACGTAAAATGCAAACAATTTTTCTAGCTTTGTGTTGAGATCTTCTAGCCTGAGGCCTCTGACACCCACTGTAGTCTTGTCTCAAAGCAAGGATAGCACGGGCCTCCAAAGCGCTATCTCTGACTCAGTCTCAACTCTGTTGTAAACACTTCGGAAGTATTACTGTTTTTATTTACGTGTAGATGATCTCTCAGAAGCCTCATGCTTCCTAGGGGTTAACCTTCTTCAGCAGGTTGCTATTCCTAAATCAACTGTGGGTTTTTAAACAAATCTCAGCTCTCCCACTTTGCTGTATTGAACACGTAACAACCTTTCGCTCACCTTTCTCTTCCACCTGCCATCATGAAATAGATGTATCTGTTTTGGACCACTTCTTGCTGCTGTTTCTGAGAGCTTAAGCTCTTAGAAGTTTTGGAGTTCTTAGTTCCATATTAGCCTTTCGCTACCTTGTCTTCTCCTCCTTCTCCTTCTCCTTCTCCTTCTCCTTCTCCTCCTTTTTCTCCTCCTTCCATCTCTTGTTCCGTATTCTGTTCTGAGATGATGATTAATAAAGGACTCTGTGAGAGAGCTTATAAAATATAAGCCGTTCATATGGTAGGTGAGCAACCATTATACGGAAGGGCTTGAAAAGGAAAAAGAGATAGCTCTGCATCTTTCTTTGGCTACTAATCAATGAACAACAGATGTGACATTTCAGCCTTACATGCAGAAGCAGCTTCAGGGTTTGCTCTTTTAACGAAATAGCTGCCTGGAGATTCTTTTGCACTGCTCTGAATTTCTGAGAAGGTGGCTAGCTGCAGTATTTTTTATCTTCTGCTTCTGAGTTTGCATTGTATGTGTGTTGTCCCTTTAGTCCTGGTGGTACAGCGGAGCCTGTGTTTTGGAGAGGAACAGGCAAAAAGAGTTTCTCTCCTTTACTCCAAGCAGATGATACTCATGTACATAATAACCTAATGAAAATTAATTTTAATATTGAAATAGATCATGATGGTTTTAACTGAATATAACTCCAGAAGATAAAAAAGAAGTATTTGTTGACTTAAGGAACAACTCTATTAATAAATGGTGCTCTTCTTCAGGGTTATGACCTTTTTTGATTGCCCCTCTATAGTGAAACATAACCTTATTGATTTGAATTTGTAAAACAACTCTGAAACTGTACCATGACTCATGGGGGACCATGAAATCACTCCATGACTTTCCAAGTCTCTCACAAGTACCAGGAACTATAATTTCTAGTAACCAATATTTCAAAATAGGCAGAGCAATAATGTTAAAGTACYGATTTGCAACATCTGGAATGAAAGACCATGGGTGAAAATGGAGATACAAAAGGCTTTGGATGCTAGTAAGCTACAGAGCAAATCTGTCAGCTTATGTTGCTGAAAGATGAATTATTCTTCAACCTGTGCCTTTTCTTCCATCCCTCTACTCTACATGCTGTGGGTTGCTTTTACTTTTCATTTGAAGTGTATATTACCGGGCAGTAAACAATAAACTGTAAGTCCATATATTTTGCTTTTTATTTTGAAACTTCAGCTGGTCAAAAATGTTGGGTGAAAAATCATTTTCTCTAAAGAATGAGGTTTTGTCAGAAAATGCTTTTTCATGGGAAAATATAACTTAATTTTACTTTTTCTTTTCTTTTTTCAGTGGCAAGGTCTACAAGGAAAGTAACTTAAGTTTCAATTTACATTTCTTGTTTTGCTTCAGCTTTAAATTCAAACTGTGTTTGTTTACTTTTAAATGTCATGCAAAATAGTTTGTATAACATTTTTCAACGAATTTTATCTAAAAAGTAAGAGGTGTTGTGAAGATGGCAGTGGCAGACAGTGTTTAATGCTATTCAAACCCTGCTCCCATTGAATGGTTGCTTTAGCTCCATTGAATGGTGGCTTTAAACCAGAACCCATGAGATAGACAGGGTAGATGACTGCTGCATGTCCAGGAGAAGGCACTGGCTCTTAGAAAGAGGCAGACAGCAACCCTCAGGTAGACAAAATCCCTGTGACAACAGTAGAGCAGTAAGCTGTTGTACTGGGTTTACATGGCAAGGTTTTGGTAGTGTGGGGGCTACAGGGGTGGCTTCTGTGAGAAGCTGCAAGAAGCTTCCCCTGTGTCCAATAGAGTCAATGCCAGCAGGCTCCAAGACGGACCTGCCGCTGGCCAAGGCTGAGCCCATCAGCAACGGTGGTAGCACCTCTGGGATAACATGTTTAAGAAGGGGGAAAAAAAMCACCTGGGCAACTGCAGCCGGAGAGAGGAGTGAGAATATGTGAAAGAAACAACTCTGCAGACACCAAGGTCAGTGAAGAAGGAGGGGAGGAGGTGCTCCAGGCGCCGGAGCAGAGATTCCCCTGCAGCCCGTGGTGAAGACCATGGTGAGGCAGGCTGTCCCCCTGCAGCCCATGGAGGTCCACGGTGGAGCAGATATCCACCTGCAGCCCGTGGAGGACCTCACGCCAGAGCAGGTGGATGCCCGAAGGAGGCTGTGACCCCATGGGAAGCCTGCACTGGAGCAGGCTCCTGGCAGGACCTGTGGACCCATGGAGAGAGGAGCCCATGCTGGAGCAGGTTTGCTGGCAGGACTTGTGACCCCATGGGGGACCCACACTGGAGCAGTTCATGAAGAACTGCAGCCCATGGGAAGGACTCACATTGGAGARTTTTGTGGAGGACTGTCTCCCATGGGAGGGACCCCACGCCGGAGCAGGGGAAGAGTGTGAGGAGTCCTCCTCCTGAGGAGGAAGGAGCAGCAGAGACAGCGTGTGATGAACTGACTGCAACCCCCATTCCCCRTCCCCCTGCGCCACTGGAGGGGAGGAGGGAGAGAAAATCGGGAGTGAAGTTGAGCCCGGGAAGAAGGGAGAGGTGGGGGGAAGATGTTTTAAGATTTAGTTTTTATTTCTCATTACCCTACTCTGATTTGATTGGTAATAAATTAAACTAATTTCCCCAAGTCGAGTCTGCCTTGCCTGTGACAGTAATTGGTGAATGATCTCCCCCTGTCCTTATCTCGACCTACGAGCCTTTTGTTATGTTTTCTCTCCCCTGTCCAGCTGCGGAGGGGAGTGATAGAGCAGCTTTGGTGCGCACCTAGCGTCCAGCCAGGGTCAACCCACCACAGCTGTGTTCATGGCACAGAGCTGCTGCGGGTGCTCTCCAACATAGTCAGGCCAGTGCCATGGGCAGCACTGCTGGCATCATGGGACCACAGAAGGTCTGCTGAGACATCCCCTGGATGAAGTTGCTCTGGTTGGCTAAATTGGTATACTTAATGCAGGCAAAAGAACAAAGATTGTGAAACTTGGATTATAATGTCTATTAACAACTTACATTCATCCCTGCTTCTTCAAGGTAAAGCTAAAATTCAAGTCTCCTTGCTTGTCCTGTTCCTACAACATGAGGTGACTAATTTACCAATGCAAGGTAATAGTATCCTTCCTCTGACCAGAGCTCCTTTCCTCCTTTCTCCCATCTTACTAGGATCCACATGCCACAGTCGATCCCGTGGTATTTTATTGCTCAAGTATCTTACAAGTAGTGAGATGGTTCTTCTACTGCTAGACACACATTTACAGTCTCCATTTGGCCATGTTCTGCTCCTCTCCCTCTACAAGGCATAGCTCTCATTCACGCTAATGGGAGGCACACTTCAATGCTAATTAAAGAGAGCATTAACCGGTGTCTATATTTGACAGTACTAATCACATCCATCATGTACACTTGTGACAGTGCTATCAGTATCGGGAATCAGACACTCTCTTTAGTATACCTTTTACATCTTTTTAGTCAAAAAAAGGTTCTTTTCACTGACAGCTTCCAGCTCTGATAGTACACTCTCCCAGATCCTCGAAGAGGAGTCATCACTTCTATTCCAACTTTTATAACCTACAATTTTGGCTATTAATAAGCATGTAGTATTTCTAACTATACTTTAGAAACTAAACTGCAACGCAATGAACTCATTGCTTTACTTGTTCTACTGCTTGCTAGCCCTTTAAACAACTTTTACTTAGCACAAAACGCCAACAGTTACTGGATAGATATATTGGGGCCAATGTCTAGTCTCAGATAAAATACAAAGATCCATTCACTGAGCAAAGAAAATATGATTCAGGCTGAGAAAACAAGGCTCTATTTGGTGGCCTTATAAATTATTTTATTTTATAAATTTTCCACAAGTTTTTGCCGTATAGAAAGACATGATTTGGCCAAGCTTGTTTCAGCAGAAAATTATCAGAAAGAGGGATTGGAAGGACAAACACAAATTCTTGGACACTCCAGGAATATAGCACTGARTCCTCTGTGACTTGCTTGGGATTTCTGGATGCTGGCAAAACACCAGTAGGACATACAAAATACCAATAGGAGAAAGAAGTGATGCTCCTATGTAGTCCAAAGTCTTAGGCAGTCCAGAGCAACAGAGGCTTAAACACTCATGCTGCCTGGCTGCCTATCTGCCCACCTTTCTGTGAGAAACATGAGAGGACATGCCTGATTCCAGCCAAATTTGACAAAGAGGTGGCAACAAAAACATATTAAATTCTTACAACTTTGGGAAATTCTGAAGTTGGGGAAAGAAAAGAGGTCATATCCACCCTTCTTTGATGGAGAATAGGCAGAGCTTATCTATGATTTGTCTTGTTTGGCAGCCAGTTTTTCCAGCAGCGCCCTGCAGGCAGTAGGCAATCCCCGTGTGCACTGCTGCAGCCCAACCGCTGGAGCTGTCAAATCCTGCACAGTCCCAAGGGTGTGGAAGTAAATATGGGATAGAAATGGAGGCAATGTGGATGACTGGATGGGAGAGATTGCTTAAGACCATGAGAGGGAGGAAAGGAGCCGAAGGGCTGGGAGCACCTAAAACACTGATTGCAGTGACAGTGGCAGAAGGGGCATGAGAAGGACAGCCAGGGCTGTTGCAAAGAGAGAGTGAGCATGAGTTGTTGAGCACAAATCCACAAGGACCCTCATCTTGATTAGCACCACAATCACGGAACCACTTGTTTTAACGTGATAAGGAAAGGAGGTGAGATAGGCAGCTACATGCTCCGAAATGATGGCTCAGGGAGAGTTGCCTTATCAAGCAAATGCTCAGGAGAGTATAATTAGCTTCATTCAGCCTGAGTCACAGGGAAATCATAAGCCTGTCCTGGCTGGAACCAAGAGCATTTGGACTCTGAAAGTCCACTTCCCTGCTACAGGAAGGAGTTCAAACTTAAGACCAAGAATCTGTGAAGGAATCCAGAAGACTGTTCGTGCCAAGGAAAAGGCAATAGGTTGGCCAGGGGTGAAATAGGAATACAAGAAAACTCTGGAGCTTCAGTTTCCTCCAAACCCATGCCACACCAGTACTCTCTGAAGTACTGGTACCCAGTACCCATCAGATAGCTTTTCACTGAGGACTTGACTTTGTGTAGGAATAAAAAACACTTTCAAAAATCTGTACTCACAGGATGATCATTTCCATTTTCTTCCAGTCCCAGCGCAGAGGCCCACCTAGTTCCCAGGAAAATTAGCAGATACGGTGCACCAAGCAGCATTTCCCCTGTGCAGCAGGCTGACACAGCCAATGACACAACCAATAACCTACTGCCAGAACTGAATTTAGTGCTCAAGGATGCCACGTTGGCCTCTGATTCACCTGTTGGGGCACCTAATCCTGCTACTGCACTGTGGCTTCTGCCTTCAGCAATCTGCCCTGCCTCTGTCTTAGATATTTCTGCTGCCAGTGCATAGGTGGCTCCTATGCTCACGAAGCAGTGTCTGGGGTGGAGCAGCACAGCTGGCATCAGTTTGGCTTTTCTCTAAATACTGTGTTTTAATGCTCAGGAGTTCAGCTGATGCTGCTGGAGCAGCTGAGCCATCCCTGCAAGAGGAATGGGGCAGACACATAGAGATGAAAACAGCTATGGTGTCCTGGGGTGAATCATTTCACACATCTATTTTAAATCAAACAGTTGCAAGTTACACGACACTTTCCCAGACATCTGGTCAACTTTTCCTCCATTTACATCATCTCTGAATTTTGTCTCCAATACAGAGGTCTGAATTTCCATTAAGTAGTCGTTTCTTTAACATTGCTTTTCAGTGGTTTTGTAAAATGGAAGCTCAGCTCAGCACAGCAGGGTGTCTGCAGGCAAAGTCCATCATATTTATTTAGACTGCAACCTTCCAGCCATTTATCCAGAAAGGAAACTGTGTAGAAAAAGGCACAACTTAAAGACTCAGTAAAGATGTTTCCTTCCATCTTGACTCATCAGCTGACACACTCCATATGCTCTGTTTTGCTTATTATTAATTTAACTAACAATAGAAAATACATTTAATGAATTATGATCCTGTGACAACAAATTAGCTAGACTAGTATGTATAAAGGTCTCTCTTTAAACTTTAATTAGTTTAACAATGATGTGCCTGCTGCCTGTGTTTGCATTTCAAGAAAACATGCAGCAGCTTAGAAGCAGGATGCTTCGTATTTAACATGGAAAGTGTCTCTCAGTCCAGGCTTATTTATAAAGCAATTTTCTAATAATGATCTAGATTCAGTGGAGTTCAATCAGGGATGGAGTTACTCTGACATACATAAAATGAATATATTAAACCACCTATCAAGTACCTGACTGCACAAATAAACATAAAGAAAGGGGGGAAGGGAGATGAAGAGAGGTGACTCTCAAATTAGATCGCTTTCTCCTGAAAACCCTCTCCTCTCCCTGCCCCTTGCCCAAAGCTGGGGAAGGTGGCAGGCTGCACCACTACAACACACACTCATCCTGCCGTCCCTGGAGCACCCTGTGGGCTGCACACTTTGCTGCTTCCATAGGTCTGAGTGCAAGAGGCACTGCTCATCATGCATCACGCAACAAGTTCCTTGCCCATCCCTCTGCCGTCTCTATACTTCAGGGATTCCCCACACCTCCTCCTGCCTCATCTCTCCCACCTCCTCTCTCAGCCCCATGTCTCTGTGTAGTGCCCCATCCTGTAGCACATGTATGCCTTCCCCCCATAGCACACTCTCTCCCTCGAGGCCAAGGGTAGGAGGATGTACCACTGCCCTCTCCCACTCTCCCGATTCTCCTTACTCGCTCTTTCCACATGGCAGTTCCTCCCCTGCCCCAGACCCCCTTTGACATTGGCTCTCTGAGACCCTTTTTCCCTCATTTTCCCATGCCACCCCTCTCTGTTTCCCCCAACACATCCATGTGCCCCTCGTGCTCCCTCCCTCCCTCCCTCTCCATCTTCCACCTCTCTCCCAGGAGGATGTGACCCAGGCCTGCCCCTGGGAAGGCAGGGGGTTGTCGTGAGAGCACAGGACAAGCCAAAGCACCCTCCCTCTCTGGGCACGTCCCTCTGCCAGAAGCAGGAGGTGTCTGGGCACTACTGCAGAACAGGTGCTGTTTCTGGTGACACGAGCTGTGGCCTCTTTCCCTGCCATGCCTTTTATGCAGCTTTCAAACAGGCATCTCCTTCTTCTACTAATGCATGAGAAAACTTGTACCAAATAAGACTTGCAGAAGTTTCAGCGGCTCAGTTTTATCCATGGCCTAAGAAGAGCCTTGTTTTCCCAACAAACGCAGGCTGGGCCTTCAACGCTTGCAGTGACCTAGAAGCCAAGGCATTAAATATTGAATGTTTTATATTGCCAAAGAGATGTTAGTTGGAAGGGACCTCTGAAGGTCATCGAGTCCAACCCCCTCTGAAATCAGGACTGTTGCCAACGTTAGATGAAGTCTCTTCAAATCTCTACTGCTAATTCGAAGCAAGATGTTTGAAAGATTTCTGAAAGGCGCACATGAAGTATAAGGTATAACAGCCTGCATTCTCTGTCCTTCGCAGGTGGTGGCCACCACTCACGCTTCACGTGACCTTGTAACAAAGGCAGACATTAACTTGTTGTTCAGTGTAAAATATCATAAACAATTTTTATTTAGTTTAAGTTCTTTGATTACAGCCCAACATTTCAGAGTCATCAAAGCTTCTTTTTTATTAATCCTCTAAAACAGCAAAGAGTACCAGCTGCTGTTTAATTAACCACACACCAAATCAATAATTTTCTTACCACCATTTTAAAAGTCTCACACTTTTTTCAGGTCTTCAAGGGTGTGATTCATCTGACTGAAATAGTTGTATAGTACTGTTTCAGATGTATAGTGTTTGGCAGTCAACCGTTTCATCTACTTCTCCTTTCTCCTCACATAGAACTTCAAAAGCTTGAGAGGCATCTGTGCTCACCAGGCAACTGCACTTGGATGACCAGACACAGAACAACATCTGTATTGTCTCTCATGCAGCTGTATGGGAAAGCCTAGTTTTCTAGGACTTTTTGTGATCTGTTTCCTATTGTTAGTTCCATTTTCACCGTCTCCATGCCAGGACCATGACTGCACTAGCTGGGCACCTTCAGGAAATGAAACACCACCCCCTGCACACTTTTCCAATGCCTGCCTGCTAGGTAACACCAGAAGGAAGGAGGGAGAATGAGAGCTATTAGATTTTCTGCAGGAGCACCAAGTCAAATCAGTTTAGTGTGGCAATGGAATAAATTAGRTAAGTACAGGAGGGAGACAGAGGTAGGGCTTACGAGGTATGGTTAGGGACACTATGCATAGACAGGAGTTTGAGATCAATAGAATAGAATAGACTATTTCACTTGCAAGGGACCTACAACGATCATCTAGTCCAACTGCCTGACCACTTCAGGGCTGAACAAGTTAAAGCATGTTATTAAGGGCATTGTCCAAACGCCTCTTGAACACTGACAGGATTGGGGCATCGACCACCTCTCTAGGAAGCCTGTTCCAGTGTTTGACCACCCTCTCGGTAAAGAAATGCTTCCTAATGTCCAGTCTAAACCTCCCCTGGCACAACTTTGAACCATTCCCACGTGTCCTATCACTGGATACCAGGGAGAAGAGATCAGCACCTCCCTCTCCACTGCCCCTCCTCAGGAAGCTGTAGAGAGCAATAAGGTCACCCCTCAGCCTCCTTTTCTCCAAACTAGACAAACGCAGAGTCCTTAGCCACTCCTTATAGGACATTCCTTCCAGCCCTTTCACCAGCTTTGTTGCCT
The DNA here is from genome assembly GCA_035582835.1 of Phoebastria nigripes. Lineage (NCBI taxonomy): Eukaryota > Metazoa > Chordata > Aves > Procellariiformes > Diomedeidae > Phoebastria > Phoebastria nigripes. The sequence goes on from JAYKAV010003343.1 coordinate 1,330,401, forward strand.
TTCTTTGGACACATTCGAGTACCTTCACATCCTTCTTAAATTGTGGGGCCCAGAACTGCACACAGTACTCAAGGTGAGGCCACACCAACGCTGAATACAGCGGGATGACCACCTCTTCTGACCAGCTGGTTATACTGTGTTTAATGCACCCCAGGAACAGTTAACACATAGCCCAGGCAAGGGAGCAGGAAAGTACTGTGAAGAGACGGAATGAAAGAAGATAAGTGCAGGTTAGGAAAACTTGGGAACAGAAACATTCATCTCCATGTGTGTTGTCTCTGTACACTGTGGAGGAAGGAGTAGGAAGGCACTACCTAGACACCACACTCCAAGACTGACAGTCCACAGTTCAGGTCTCTGCCTCACCAGTGAAGCAATCATTGCAAAATTTAACCCCCATGTCAAAGCCTAGGATAGTGTCTAGGACAGGAACATCCTTCCACACACCAGCAGTGTTACCACCATCCTCTAGGTATGTGTGAGGATCCTGGCACCTGGGAAGAGCCAGTGGAGTGCCTGCTGCACCCTGAAGAAGTTCATCAGAGCCACTGGAAAATAAACAGAACAATTCATGCATTTCACCTATGGCCTGGGGGCCAGAATCAAACTATGCAGTGTTTCTGCTTGAAAGCTCATTTCCCATAATTAGTAGCATCTTTAATCCTAGTCTTAAAGCTATGCAGAAACAACATCACAGAACATGGGCCCATGAATGTCACAGGTAGTGGCTCCAATTTGTAGGCCACAGATCCATCTTGTAGACATAAAATCTACAAAAAGTCCCACACTGCAGGTGTGGGACTCCAGACCAGTCACAGATAGTACTTTACCACAAGTAGAGATGAGCGGTTTCTTCATAAACACTTTAAAAATCCATTCATCTTGCACATCACATCCATTTCCATCCATGGACCAGGGACAGTCCCCACCAGCCCATCTTGGCGTGATTTCAGCAGCCAACCTACACAAAGCATCTTAACCGAACACCCTCGCTTTCTATTTTCTTCTTGTCTCTCTCCACTTAGTGGCTGCCTCCTTGGACCATTGCATGTCACCTTCTTCAGGTGTTTGCCAGCTGCTTCATAACAATACTGCAACAGTGCTCACTGCCAGCCCACGCCACAGCAGAGCAGGCTCTAGGCATCCTTAAGGTATGGTACTGATGCTAGTACCACTCTGCAGGCATGGTGTCCACCCCACATGCCAGAGGTGCTCAACACCATTTTTTTGGCATGCTGCATCCTCCACAATGTGGCCCCAGTGCCCATCRTACCTTGTGGGACATGAGGGATCACCGGCGCCAAGGGAAGAGAGGGAGCAATAAAGAGGTAGCATGGGAAGTAGGGAGGTCCCAGAGCAGATGCTGACAGATGGCGCTGGGAGAGGTAATAGCAGAGAGGAGATGTCACAAGTGGCAGCCATGGGACAGCCTTCAGGACAACGTTTCCTCGGCTCAGCAAGCTCAGGACTTAGCAACACCCGTGCCCTCTTCTTCACCCAGCCAAGAGAGACCTGGCATCCCAGGGGACAGCAACCAAGTGAAAGAGCACAGACAGAGTTCAAGTGAAAATAAAAAGGAATTTACTGCATAACACAATAGAAAGAGGAGAGCCACCTCAGAAAGATGTGTGAGTGGGCTGATTTCAGCTTTTTCAGGCCATTTTAGGTGCGCTGTGGCTTAGCGTCTGGCCCACCACTCCCAGTAGGAGGTGTCTCCCAGGGAAAGCAGCAGGGACACCGAGAGAGGAGTGGAAGTGCAGGCACCTTCTCTGAGGAAGGTACCTAATCTAATTTTGGCCTGGATGAATCTCAGCCAAAATCACTAGATGAATTCTCTAAACCCTGGCAACATAAGAATGCTGCAGCAGGATATTGTATAGGTGCTTAGTGGCCCCTAAAAGCAGGAGAAAGGGCCATTTTGTTTGGTTTAGGTGGCTGGGAGTTTATATGAAGGCTGGGAGCTCAGTTTAAATGCTAATTGACTCATAAACAAGCCTGAGTTAAATAAAAGAATCAACTAGCATCAGCTGAGCTAGATCAGTTTAAAAATGAGGCCTTTTGTTAATCAGAGGGAGTTTGTACTGGGATAGGCTAGGCATCGCTCCAAACGCAGCATCAGATTAAACCTCCTACCCGAAAAACACTCATTAAAAAGCAACTTCCATTGAAAAAGATCCCACTTGTCACTACCAGCCATTGTTAGGTAGTGAAACAGTGACAGATATTTTTGAAGACTATTATGGGGAAATAAATATTTATTTAGCTGTCTAAAGTAATTAATCCCTGCTGTTTGCTTTTTATGTAAGCACATACAAGGCAAGACTGTCTTTGTACTTGAATTTTAGGAGACAAGTCTGTGTAGAGGCTCCCATGGTTTTTGAAGGCAGTAACAAATTCATGCCTAATACTTTCTGTGCAACTCAAGAATGCCAACCATCAAGCAGTAATAGACTTTTCCTATCCTCATTCAGCTGCAGCAGGAAGGAGGCATATGAAGGGGAAAGGACAGAGAGGAGAAAGGTGAAAAAGTAGAGACTGCGAGTGACACGGAAGGCTGCAAGAAGCTGGCACGCTGCTGGCGTGGGATCTGCTGAAGGAAATCGCTTTCAYGGAGTATCAGCTTGAGAATCAGAAAAAAAGGAAAAAGAATGAAGGGGGATTAAGCTGTAAAAGCACAAGAAAAAGGATCAATACCCATCTTGGATGTATTTTCTGGGAAGCTGGCATGGATAGCACAAAGATGTTACTTAGTGAATACGTTGGCATCCCTCCCATTTACAAGTTATACAGCCGAAGTGCAATTAGCACATTCAGAGGAACAATAATTAAACAATACCAAACACGCAGTCCATAGACTGGTTAAAGCATATGTCAAAAATAGAGATATAGACCCTAGCTCAGTTCTCGTATGAGAGCCTCTCTGCCCTAAGAATCACTTGAACAAGGTATACCCGCATTGTAGCATATGAGCTACAGATGATAACTACATATGAGCTTGATAACATGCAGATTGTTTTTGCTTTTTAAATTTTAGCAGGTAAATGTCATTGTTACATGTTTAAAATCAGAAGCAATTTTTAAAAAAGTAGCTCAAGTGCTAAGTTCTATATTTCTTTTTCCCCAGAAGTATTTTATTGCGGAGTAAAATGACAGATGCAATTAGATAATGTTGAACAGATTATAGTTTGAGAATGTTATGCTGTGTTACATATTCACAAGTGAACAATAGCAAGGAAAAAAAAAGAAGAGATGGGTATCTTTTCTTAGTACCTATTTTTGAAGTTGGACTAAGAAATATGTCTTTTCTAGGTAGGCAAATATTATGGGGCTCTATGAATTCATTTGTGTTATCTCTTCTGAGCTACATGAGAAAGCTTTTCTGACTCAGTTTAGCTTTAAAAATCACTCTGGTATTACTGGGAAAATTTAGAAATGACCAAGAGCTGGATTTGTGACAATGTGACAGTTGGGCTTAGACTCACTGAGCTTATTTTCCATTGAAATCAAACAGCGTTTGCAAGCCTACACACTTCACTTTGTTGACCTATGTCTCAACTCAACCAACAGTGAAGATATATCCCTTGGACTGTGGACCAGGTACCTATCAACAAAAATACAGTACAGGTTAGGAAATATTATTCCATTAAACCGAGCCCTTCTGGAGACCTCCATCTTCCAGAATAATGAAACAGGGCAAGAGCTGGTCCTTATTCCTGGTATATATTTCATCTGACTTTTGTGCTTAAAAATTAGTTATCTAAATCTGAGTTACTCTAGTCTTTATACTTAATGGCAAGAAGGACACAACTTCACAGGGTGATTAGTTTTGTCCATCTTGGACCACCTGTTAAGATGATATGTTTCATCTGAAGGAGAAAACACCTTCTAATTTCTCTCCATTGACTATAAAAGTAGCTCAGGATAACTTTTTCAGATCTGAAYAGACATCACTTTGAGATACGTAAGTGAGATGCGATAAGTCTGATTCTGTGGGAAGAGCACAGAGAAAGCACACTATGCCTTACCTCCTCATTTGGTACCCACACAAGAGCCAGGCACAATCAGACTCCTTCTTTAAAAATTATTTTAGCCAGAAGTGCAGTTTTACCCAGTTTTATCCTGCCAGTAACCTAAAAGATCATACAAAGATAGCAGGTCCCTCCCCATCCTTTGCAAAGGAGAGTGTGGGCTCCCCTCAAGGTCAGCTTTTCCAGGCTCACACAGACACCCATTGTGATTAGGCAGAAAGAGCAATCCTTTACTTTCACCACCCCTAAGAAAACTGTATAATTTCCTTTCCAAAGCATCCACTGTTCCATCGCATWGTGCTAGGACTGCCCTAGCAAGTTAAGAATGAAATTTTTGCATTGATGAACGCACTTGAGGGCAGACCAGAGAACCAGCTCCCTTGGAGCTGGTTTTAATCACGTTCTTTCATGGCAAAAGTGCTCTGATTACAATCCCAGCAAAGAAGCAGAATGCAAGGTCTGCATCCCTACCAGCAATGCACAACTAGACACATGGCCATGAAACTCACCTGTCCAGGAAACAAATGGAAAGGGCTTCACTAAATATGATGGTGCTCTATCCCTTCCTTGCACAACTCAAGGAAATTGCTTTACTCAGAGACTCAAAAACCCAGCTTCTGAGTCACTGGACAAAAACATGAATACATTTCAATGATTTCCACACTTTTAGGTTCACTCTTTCATTCCCGGAATAACATGCGGTGTAAGTAGCCAGTTCCCCACATTTGCTGCCATCCCATTTCATTTTGCCTGTAAACCCATGTTACTTTCATTAGCTGACCAGTCAGTCACTCTGCCACTTGACTTAACATGACAGCCATTCAAATCTGTCACATTCTCTGGAGTCATTGAATGTTGCTCTCAGATTGGTAAACAGGTGTTATCAATACCCCATAATAGGCAGAGAGTGTGCAAGGCATCTCATTTAGAAGAAAGAATGATTTAAATAGATCTTACAGAAATTGTAAGGAATGCTGTGAATATGCTCAATATTGAATTCACTTCTGTGTGGGAACTGAATACTTTGATACGTCTAAAGAAAAATTACCTGCTAYAGTTACAGTGGATTTTATTCCTTATTTAATAGAATTTGACTTTAAAATGACAAGCAAAAAGTATTTCATTCCCATCCACAGATTTTAGATAAACACTTTATAAGCTCCACTCCACTTGGAATCTGTATGAGATGCACTTAGCCTTCAAGGAGAAAATTCCAGTTCTGTTTCAGTCCATATGGCAAACCTGTGACAAGTCTCTTTTTCCTCTTTAAATTTCAGTGTCCCCATCTGCAAAATGCCTACTACATTACTTGCTTATTGTTTAATTTCATCCTCTAATTAATTTGATCAAGCCCTCAAAATAAGTAAAATTTATTCAGAATAACGCGGCCTTTATTTTGATCAGTTTTGATCCCTTTCAGCAGGTAATCCTTGATAATGTAATCACCGGGTATAGAAGGTTTCATTTAATAATGAAAGACAAAAATTCTAAGAGAGAGAGACAGGAGGAAGCTACTGGAAGACTGGAGTGATAATAAAAGATGACTACAACCCAAAGTTGCATTACTTAGAGATTATTATTGATATTGCAAGAACTACCATATGCTTTGCAAGCTGTGACAGTCACCCGTGTAGTCACATGGATGAAATGATCAACGGCTTTTTGCATTCAAAGTGATAGGAACAAACTTGATCCAAGTAAGAGAAGCTGCTGTGTAACAAACAGCACAGGGGCATCATGTGGCTTAATTACCATTTGGGGGGAGGAAGGTCGCTTGGTTTGGTTTGGTTCAGATCCTCAGCTGAAGGTTCTGCATGCAGTAAGTGCAACATTTATTTGCTAATGTATTGCAAAGGAAAAAGCTAAATGAGTTCAGGAAGTTGCCATTTCATTATTTCATGCAATCATGCTTATGCATCGTGTCACACATTTGACACCATTAACGCCAGTGATGCACTGTCATGCCCTTAGCGCAAAAATGATGAGCCTGGTCTGAGTGGCAGACAGGACTGAAGTAAATTGCCCAGGCTTTCCTAGTGACATTTAAGTTAGAGAATGCTTATATAAAGGTCTTCTCTTCATATAGCCTGCTACAGCCCCTGTGCTGCATCCTTTGCACCCTGTATAATTCTGGGGATGAGGTGGCAGAACTGCTTCCAGATGGGATATTTAATACTATCACAGTGGTCCTTCCTCTGCAATGGTATAGCTACTTCAGGAGGCACCAGAGTGCATCAAACCTCGGCACACCTGAGTGCACCCTCGACAGACCTTGTAGCATGGATCGAAGGGTATGCCTCAGAAATCTCCCACTGACCTCATTTTGGATTCAGACCTGACAGGATTTTAATCCCCCCTGCAACCACGATGTCTGTGCTCTCAGCAGAAGTAATACACTCTCATTATTGGTGGACCTTCAGCTTCACAGACCATAACAGCATCGATCCTGTCACTGCACATGCAGAAAGTCCATGCTGGGGAATCTCTGCATGGACAGTAACTCCTTGTGCTCACTGTCAGTCCTGGGGAAACATGAGACAAATACTGTTTGTCCAGAGTCTCCTCCCTAAAAGGAAGAATTATTTTGGGATGGGCACAGGGAAAGGAGATGAAAAGCGGTGATACGTACAGCTCCATGGCCTGACCCCAGATATTATAGCATGTGCAGCAAACACACTCCTCTGACAACAGATGAAGTGCTGGGCTTCACTTATTCCTTCCTCACCTGCTGGACCTTGTAGCTGAAAACGGGGGCAGCTCAGAGGGACTCCTTGTTCCGTCTCCATCGCAAAACGTGGGGCCTCAGGTAACTGCATATTTCTCCACTACAACTGATTTCACACTTGCAATAGGAATGGGTCAGCCCCCTTCAAAACAACATATCATATCTATTTTGGGAACATAAAGCAAAGGAGACTTTATTCAACAGTGCAACACATACAGGCATGTCTTCTATTTACTCCTTTTTTTATTTATTTACTCCTACATGAGGTCATTGAAACTAGCAAGAACTTCACGAATCATTTCATTTTTCACCATTGCTTATTAATCATTAAATAAGAGTTGGCACTGCACGTAAATAGACCTACATATCAACTGGAGCTTTAAATGGGATTATACYGATACAGTAGAAGTAGGGAAACATTTTTTAACTTCCTTCAGTTTAGTCAGAGACGGCAGCATCGATGGTTTCATTTTGTTTATACAAAGTTTTCCTATGTGATTCCTATGCACCAGCGCTATTTTGCAGCACAGGAAAGGATTTGCATCTGAAGTATTTTGACTTAAGTTTTCTTATTTTTATTAAATCACAAAAACTTTCACTAAATTTAGGGGGGATTTTTCCTAAATGTTTTGTTTACTCTTGAATGTAATCTGAATTTGGGGGCAAAGAGGACCTGACAGAGTCCCTTTATATCACCTAGATCTTCAAACAACCAACAAGAGAACTGAGACAAAAAGTAGGCCAACTTTTTTTCTTAAGGTGTAACTGTTCTTTTTTGTCAAGCTTGATCCAGTGTGGAAGTTTCATTTAAATGTGACCTGCAAAGCAAAAATGAAAAGCAAGCACAAACTTCTGCACTGAATATCTCCAGGATGTGGGGTGCAAGAAAATCCAGTACAGAAAGAGCTGTAATATTTTAGTGCATGGGTTTTGGGGGGAGGTTCCTGGCATAAAACCTCCCAGCTCACTGCAGAGACCCCAGAATTCATCCTATGTTGACTCCAGATTGACTGTCTCAGTTGAAATGAGAATTTGTGGAGTCACTCTCTGAATGTCCACAGTGTCACACGCTGGGATTTTTTCAGTGAACTAAGCACAAAAGGAAATTTCACCAAGGAAAAGGAATTCAAAGTCTTCAAAAAACATCTGTGATGAATGCCTTTTCTGCTTTGTCTAACACGTGGCCTGGGGAGCCCTGGGAGACCGTGGACTATATGTGAAAGGTGTGTGAGGGAGAAGTGAGTAAAGCAAGCCTACTGTCAGTACATTCAAATCCAGTATCCAAAGTCTGCATCTCGACCAGGAAATGTATAGAAGCTTCTCAGTAGAAAAAGATCAAAAAAGCCTTTGTCCAGTTCCTGCAGGTGCCAGCACCCAGCACCCAGTCAACAATGCTGAAGCTGGAGTAGAGCTTTTCATATCAGAGTGGAGCAACTTCTGCAGTTCCTGGGGAAAAAAATGCAAGCAGAATTGAGTAGCAGATGCTGTAGGTAGAAGAAGAGAAATGTGTACATATTGACAGGTATTGCCTATTCCAAAGAAGGTGAGGGAATTGGTAAGAGGCTGAAAAAAACCCCGCTCATTTATGGCTTAGAGGTAATGTTTTAAAACATTTGGGGCAAGACCGATGAAGTTAGGTAATGCAGATTTAGATATTTGATTGTTAAATGGGCTGATGCTCTGCGTAAATTAACTCTACCATGCCATGCAGGGCTTTAGAGGAGGCCGCTTTCACATGTGTGATATAGGGAAGGGAACTAACATCCGTGTCCTTGGGAGCATTAAAGCAAGGGTTTATATGGAGAGCAGTCCCTCCCTTTTTTCCCCATTGAAACTTGGCTCTCCCATCCCCCACCCCAAAATCAGCATCTGCGATGCTACCTCCACTGAACATGCCTGTAGTATTCCCACCCATGTGTCATTTGCTGACACTAATTGAAAACAGGGACCTTGACAAAATGGTCTACATTGAGAGAAAGAAAACATTAGTGTCATTGTGATGCTAATAGAAGATGCTATAGTTAGACTGGGAGGAAAGGGAGGGGGGCTATGTGTATGCACCTATTTTGATTTATCCATGGTACTTCCATACATTTTTCATTTATAAGAAAGAAAAATGGTCTTTTTTTCAAATTACCTTGATAATGCCAAAAAAGAAGAATCAGGCATATGTTCAAATGTTTTAGGCTTTCCACAGTTAAAAGAAAGCTGAATTTAAACTAAGGAAAAGTACAGGGGTTTTTGTTTCAGCCTGTCCTTGAATCATTCTTTTAAAACACCAGCTCATTATAGTCAAAGGTCCTAATTTTAAGAATGTCGGACTCCATGGGGATTTCATGGGCTCTTTGCTATTCATTTCATGAATGGTCTGGACCTTCATTTTGATCAGCCAGGGACTTTTGGGAACAAACCTTGAGGTGAAGGTGGACATACATTGCTTTCCTGCTATCAAGTTCAATTCCAAGCTGTCATAGTACATAAGAAGAAATTCCTGGAACAAACTGCTTCAGATATCCATAGGGAATACACATATGTGATTAACCCAACTGGCCACTGGGTGTGACCATTGCACCACACAAAAGCATCTGAGACTTTTCCAAAGACAGGTCTGGAAGTATTGGAGCTAGAAAAAAACACAACCTTTTGAGGTATGAGTAGACAACAGTAATGTCAAATAACTTTCTGTGCACAGTTTTCATATGCTTGCTGCACAATGTGGAACCTCTCTCAAAAGCCAGACATAGAGCATTTAAAATCATAGTGTAAAAAAATTCAGTGAAAAACACATTAATGACATTACCAGAGTCCCTTTTCCTTCTCCAAAGGAAAACTAGTAAGTCCCTTAAAGCTGCAGGTGTTTGGCACTCTATTCACTGAAGCCATCCATATTAATAGAATAAGCACATTCACAGGCAGAATGGCTTAACTAGGCAGTATCCAAACTGTCAGCTCTCAGTTACCTAGCTTGCAGCCAAAAGGGTAATATCCACTACAAAGAAGAGGAAAAATAAAGTCTACAATAAATTATTGATAATTATTTTTCTTCAAATCTGGGTTCTGTAAATATGAGACACAAGAATTTTGTCCAGAGTAACGCAGCCAGATCTGTGGCATTATGTAGCTCATATCAGCCCACTTCAAGATTCTTCCCAATTTTATGTGTTATTTTATAGCATTTCTACCATTGAAAAGTCCCCAAATTTATCTTTTACATCAGATATACTCTTTTATATTCTCAGTGCAGATATAGGTGTACACACCAATTTGCAAGATCTGTTTTCCCAACCACACTCAGGTTCACTAGCGAAACGTTTGCATATTCCCTTGAGACAGGTTGAAGTTCAGTAGTACCAGACCCTGATCAAAGAGTCAATGGTATAATGACATGACCTTGATCTCTGAAAAACCTGTCAGTCCTGAGACTGCTCGAGCTTACATTGGTTACAACTACCTCGACAGGCAATAACTGAACAAAAAATCACCAAGAGTGTAACTGTGCTTTGCCTTTCTTTCATCCTTGGGTTAATACCCAGTGCCCTGGTCAGCAGGTATCAACCACAATAGATGTTACAGCGTTAGTTTTACCAAAACATGAGTTTTCCCATGCAGGAGGAATCTGAAGCTGTGCTTGTGGAAAGCTTCATTGCATACAAAGCGAGGGTCTGAATTCAGATCTGCCTTTCAGATCATATATGAATGGGAATGCCACTTCCCAGAAGCGCAAAGTGCATCACTGACTTCTAGAGGGATCTAAAAATCAGTGTGTGCTGGTTTTAGAGGGGAAGATAACCAGTAGGGGAAGATAACCTCAGTTTCAGGCTTCTCTCTGTACCTTTATTTCTGATTTTTTAAAGGTATGCTTTAGTAAAAAATAAAGCATGACCAACTCAATAAATCATCATCATCATCATCATCATCATCATCATCATCATCTCTCAGTATCTAACAGCTCATGCTGGAAATTATCCATCGTTCTTAGACTCACTGAGTTTTTACACTGAGACATCTGGCATCTTCCTGAGTTTGTCATGAGCTGCCAATGTTTTAACAAGGGGCATTCAGCAAACACCACTTTCCCTATACATTTGTGCTAAACCTTAAACTGGGTTTCTGTGAGTTAAGGGATATGGAAACTATTCATTTGTTTCCGCATTTAAACAAAAATGTTTTCTCATAACCCTGGGCTAGGAAGGAGCAATTCCACCTGACAAATAAACAGAATATTCTTCCTGGAAAGCTACGCTTTCTATCTGAAAGCAAAACACACTGGCTATATKGCTAGCATAGCGCACAGTTCAGCCCCTGTGTAATTTGAAAGTAAAAAGAGAGGAGGTCTTTAGAAAATTCCTCATCCTTGGTGAAATCTACTGCATTCAGAAGGAGGGGGGGAAAGCACTCTCTTCTGAAGTGTCTTTATGGTCTCCAGGGAGAATATTCTTTATAAGACAGGAAGATTTAGCAGGATTCAGAAAGGAGAGCACGCGCCCTCAGAAGCAGAGAAAACACCTACCCATCTTTCAGTTTGGCTGTAAGGGACTTCTGACAGCCCCACAGCTGTTTCCTCAAGCACCTCCTTACTGAAGAGCCTTTGTGTGTGTGTGTGTGTAAAATAAATTCAAGAATTTTTGTCACCACAGAAAACAAGCAACAGCAGCTCCCTTTGTCAACCTGTAGCATTTCATATACCGGGCTGAGTCCCAGGGTGGGGAGCAGCCACTGTCTTCATTACCGGCAGTGCCGCACAGCTGTGACCATGGCCTGGGGACTGTCCCATCTACGCAAGGGCATCCCCACTGTGGCACACAGCTGCCCAGCAGCACGTGCGCTACCCACCACAACTTCAGCTTCACTAAATATAGTAAGAAGGAAATACGGACAGGACAAAATAAACACTGTCRTACATCTGACTGAGAAAAGAAACTGGAAACCAAAGAGTGGCATCTGAGGTGCATCCCCTTGTCTGGTGACTCCATCACCCTCTCCTTGACCATGCCATCGCCAGGCTCTTTATGGACAGGGCGCAGAAGGCTTCCCTCCTCATCCAGAGGCTAGTTTAGCAGTTTTCAAGGAAATTACGTGCATGAATCCTGTTAAACGGGTTTTGTACCTTTCATATATCACCACTTATTTAGTAGCTTATAAGAAAACTTCTACAATAGGCTGGATTTTAACTGAAAATAAAAGGTTGTGTGTCTCACTGCCAGCCCTCAGGAGGTGCTCAGAATCTTGATTTCCTTTACCTGTATGTTTCAATCATTTCAACTAACTCATAGACTACCAAGGTCAAGAGCTTGGAGAAAGGATGCAAAAAGTTGTGCTCAGTGTATTTTCTCTCATCAGAGTTTCCGTGGCCCAAGATATAACAGACATTTGGTAGGATTAATGTGCTAGTGATAAAGCAGTAGCCTAGAGACACAATGATACTGTAGTTGTGCCATAGAAAATCAGACTGTATAAAAAGATATCCTCTACGAGAGACCTATTTTTGAGACCTGTGCAATATTAGAATGACTGGTGCACAAGCAATTCTTCCACTTTGTGTTTGGTAAACTGAGTTTATCCTGCCAAATATATGCCCAAAATGGAGGGTAAACAAACAAACAAAAACCAATAAAACCAAACAAACAAACAAGCAAAAACACACACACACACACACACACACACAAGCAAAAAAAAACCCACAACAACCCCAAAACCAAAACACCCAAAAAGAAAAAAAAAAAAGATGAGGGAAAAAAAAACAAAACACCTCCCACATCCTGGTTCTTCCCATCCTTCTCATATCTGTTCCAGTTTGAATTGAGCTATCTTATTTTATACCCTTCACCAGGATCTGATGGTTTTGAATGTTTTAAGGGTGAGTGATGGGAGAGAGAACAATAATTCCAAAACAAACCTTTCAAAAAACATTTCATCTCTAAACAATTATTCCTAATACATTTTGAATAGCTGCTTGGTAGAATCTATTTAGTACATACCCTAACTTTTGGGAGATAAGCTTTTGTGTCACCACACTTGAGTCCTTGGGAGACATCGTTCAAATACAGAAGTTTCATATTTCATCATGGAAATTTTGAAATATTCCCAGCTGCACTGCTATGTCAGGCCCTTGGAGCAAGAGTCTGTAACTGCAGGCAGGAACAAGGGTGGCAGAAAATTCTTCACCTCAACTCTATCTCATATTAGTACCTGGTATTACCCATAAATTAACATTTCAATGCTTCAGAAGATATTGTCTCCCCTATAAAAGGTTGGAGATGCTGAGGCAAGTGTTAGTATGTTAGCTGTGAGATGAATAAACACACAAACCATCACAGTTAATTTCCATACAGAAAGAAAATGAGTTACCAAATGCAAGACTAAATAGCACATAAAAATCCTTCAGCCCTTTACTATCAGAAGAAAGAGAGGCAAACAACAGGCTGATGAATTCACAGATTTGGAGTCAAATTTTCTGCTAGTATAACTCCCATATAATTCTGTGAAGTTCTGTCATTAGAGAATTTCACACTGATGCAAAAGTTTTGTTCAACAGACAGAATTTATTCTTATTTCAGTCATCTGCAAGCACATAACTGCAATCAGTTGGAGTGGGATCAAGTCCAAGCATAAGTGGAGGGAAACAAAATTTTGCTATTCTCTATTGTCATAGGAAAATATTTCAGCCCCTAGTTTTCCTGACATCTGCACATAAGGGATGAGGGATACTGGGAGCTTTATGGACAATGTTCTTCATCAGGTTTTCATCAGTCTGAAGGGGAAAGAGTATGTCTTGCTGTGGTTGTGCCCCAGCCTCCAGCAAGCTGAATGTTACAGTGTTTTAGGAGAACGGTCTCCTGTAAAACACTGCAGAGCACACAGGGGAAAACAGCAAGTGAATTATATTTGCAGTAGAGGTCCTTTATTCTTTGTTGCTTTCGTTTTGTTTTGAAAAGAAAAAACAGAGGCTTCATCAATACCTGAGGACTGCTAACAGTCCTCATACTCCCACTTGACAAAGCATTTAGTCATTCAGACGCTCCAGTTTTGCGACCGCTGCCGTCGTCAGCTGGCTGATTAGCTGTTTGGTTTTCTTTTAACATGCATTTCATTCCAAAAGTATCACCACAAGGTGCAGTTTCAAAGATTTGTGTTCCTTTAAAAACATTTTTGTATTTTCATCTTTTCTGTTCATTTGTTAACTTTTTGTAAATTTTCTTTACCTATATTTCATGTGTCTAAGTTTCTTCTGTTGCCTTTTTCAGATGGGATGACAAGAAATGAATGTAGTAGCCTAGCTGAGAACATACCACTGATATAGACAATGGTTTTATATTTTTCTGTGTTATTCTAATGTTTTATCTGCATTTCCAGCTATCACATCACACTAAGCAGATGTTTTACTGGGCTGTCTACGGTGATTCCCTGCTCTTTTATCTGAGTGATGGTCATGAATCCAGCACTGTCTGTGAGCATTTGAATGTGCACTATCTTGCATTTATCAACCCTGAAATTCAGCTGTTTCTCTTATGATTACCTGCATATTTGTAAGGTCTCTGAATCATTCCCCTTTAATACAAATAGACATTAATGTCTGCAGCATCTCTCAATTTAATCACCTCACCATCATTTCAGGTCAATTGTTTCAAACAAGTTTCTAAGAAAAGAAAAAGGCCTGACATTTGTGTGTGCAATTACTCTTTTTGTTCTCCTCTCCACTAGTTCTTTTTTCTTTCACCTTTACCTTCCTTTCACCTTTGCCCATTCAGGTTTAAAAAAGTTTTCCGAAATGTTTCACTGCTCCCCTTCAAAAGACTCAAGGAAGAGAAGATTCAAGATCACTGACTAGGTAACACTTGTCTCTGTATTAAACAAACTCAGCATTTTTCAACAATTTAAAAATCTTTCCCCTTTCAGCTTATATTTCTGAAGTATTTGTGATGTTGTGGTAGTGCTATGAGCCCTGAAGGTGATGAGTACTTGGAATCTGATTTTAAAAAAAAAATCATAAGCTTAAATTTACATAAAAGAATGTCCAGTTACATTCCAATGCCTACTCATTTGTAATTGGAAAAACTACTGAAGACTTACAGCAAAATCTTTCCTCTTGTTTGGGTTGAAAACTGCACTGTTTAATTGTGATAAAGTAAGTTATATAGTATGTTTTAGGACAGGATGAACAAAAGTCTTGTAATCTATTTTTTATTGTGGCCAACGCAACAAAACATCTCAAAAAAATAAGTCTTGAGGGATGTGATGGTTGAAAATATTGTTCACTGAACTTGCTAAATTCCATGTAATGATTTGTATTTGCACTATCTCTAATTTTAGAGAAACTTAGGGGTTTTACAGAAAGAACAAGCAAACAACTGCCTCCAGCAGGCCAGGCACTTATTCCCAGACTCCGAACAATCTAGGCTTTATCTCAAAGTGCACACATCAGACCACATGGCACTCAATTCATCTACAGCCCCACTGCCTTGCTTGTTCATATGCCATTATATTTTACTCCAAATGAAAATAGCGTTTGATTTACAATCATAATAATGATCATTTATACAGCATTTGTCAAGTAAGGATGGCAGATCACAGGATAAACTTAGAACTATTTATATAGGGATTGCTTTGCCGGTGTGTAAGCCCACCAAAATGAAAGGTGATAGCCTTCAAACAACAGCTGGACAAATATTATCCAACATATACATTATCTTAATTAATTTTTACTTTTTTTCTCAACTAACTTATTAGAGTAATTTTTCTTTTTGTAGTAATCAACCAGCTGTATAGTTCCGCAAATACTGCTCATGGAATAAATCACTTGATGGATAAAGACAATTTTCATAGAAACATTTACTTGGCAAATATTTTTTCTGATAATTGAGGAGCTCAGCTTTAAAAATCATGCAATAACATTGCATAGTCATTCTAGACAAGCATAAAAAATACCTTTAAGTGAAATTATAGGAAGAATTTTACACAGCAGGAAGTAATTAGCCAAATGGGAATATGGCTATAATGGCGAGATTAACACTTTTAACTGGTGAAAAGTTGTCCACGTTCTTTAATTGTTAGATATGCTCTAAGATCTTGCCTTATATCTCATCAAAAGAATCTTTAACCAGGTCTATCTGTACTTCTAAAGAAATTCTCTCTTTTGAAAAGGCTTGGCTTGCACAAGATTTTAGCTGAACAAATCCCATTAACAGCAACAAGAGTCACTCTGCTAAATCCCCCATGCCCCAGAACGGAAACAACTGCCTAAGTAATGTACAAGTTTGTACTCCTCTGAAAATGTATAGACATGAGATAGAAGGGAAACAGCTTCTTCTGTCACAGATGCATGATCATCTTAAAGTATCATGCACCCTCCTGGAGGGAAGGGAAGGGAGGGAAAGGAAGGGAAGGAGGGAAAGGACGGAAAAGAGAGGAAGGAGGGAAGGGAGGGAAGAGCAAGAAGAAGGGAGAAAACAGGGAAGCAAGGAAGAAAGATGGATGCACAGGAAAAGTAAAATTATAACAAAACAAAGGTCACCACCAATACCTTGTACTAAATACACCTGCATTTTGTGTTCCAAAAGAATTGTCTGGGCTGCCTGGTCTCATCTTTTTTCTTTTGAAGTTCTTTCTGGAGTTGGCTCTTATCGAAGCAGTTCACGCATCCCTATTGAAATACTCAAAAATGGAGCAAGGTGTGAAGAGGAACAGAAGAATAAGCAAGGCTGCAGAAAATACCCATTTATTCATCTTTCAAAGGCAGTAGAAAGGGAGTCGAGCACATCTTTATTCTTCTGTGAGAGGATGCTATTGTTCATCTTATTCTAATCATGAAATTTGAACTTAAAAGGAAGAAAGAGAACACCCCTCTGACAGTGCAGAGTACATATTTTCTGGAAATAATTCTTATAGAGGTATATGTCAACCCTATGTATCCAAGAATGACCCAACAGTCACAAAGCAACACACAGAAGCATTTGATACAATCTACAAAGCTGCACTTCTTGATCTATTTTTGTTCCAGACAGATTAGAGAACTGCGTGGCAGAGGAAGAAAACACAGCTAATCTTTCGTGACTGCTAGACAGTGCTGCAGAAATGTAATTGCAGAACCAGAAACTCTATGAAAAGAATGCCATGCCATTTACCACAATTCAAAATGAATCCAATTATTCCTTAATCACACTAAAGGGCATGTTCCTCAAGCACAAATAAAAAGAAAACTGTAAGAATCAGGTCTCCACTAAAAATCCATGCAATTTGTAGAGTCAATCTTTTCTTAAAAAATAAAAATATGTCAAGAAAACACTGAAATTTTTCCACTCCTACAAGCCACAGGTCTACTAACATTGTCATCTCCTCCTTCCATCTCCATCCAAAAAAACCAAACTGTTAGAAAATGCAGTCATTCCTATTAGCCTGAAGTCTAAAGGATGGGGAAAGAAGGGCCGGTGTTGTCCGATCATCTTGAGTAAGTCTGACTTCATTGCTTTCCAAAGGGCTCTTATGCAACTCTCTGATTCAGATGTAAGTGGCACTTTCATCACTAGGTAAAGTGCTTGAAGTGAGGAGACACACAAAGGGGCTGAGGACATTAACTCAGAACAAGGTACTTCTCTCTTCTTCTGTCTAGTAATTGAGTGTGACATTGACAGTTTTGCGAGTTTTTCTTGTAGATATTTGGATTGGAAACAATAACATCTGTAGTTCTTAAAAGACATGAAGTAAAGTTTTCATTAGCTATTGCACACCCAGCAATACCTCAGGACAATGTGCTTGTCTGCTCAGGCAGTTCCAAAGTTTCCACAGACTTTAGGTAGGTGGGTTTTTTTCCTTTCTCCTTCTCTTCCTGCCCCTGCACCCAGACTGGACTGGACCAGAGCTGAATCCTGCTCCATGCTGGGGCTGTGTACCTTGCACTTGTGAGCATTGCGCCTTCTTTTCCACAACAATCCAGTTCACATTAACAGGGAAGAATACAACCCTGGCTTTTGGTTTCATGCAGGCAAAACATCCACATAGGAAGAGTCTTCTCCAACAACTCTTCATCTGAAGGTTAGTAACATTCATTACCTTCCATTGACCATGTTTTCATGAGAGGAACGGTGGATAATAAACACCTCCGTTCTTTTCTGTCTCTGTTTGAGTCCGAATATCCTCCTTCAGAAAATCTGAATTGCAAGCCAATTCCATCAGCCTCAGTCTGGCGTCAGTTTGTCTTCTGCTGGGTACATGTGATCCATATCCTCTTCTTCCATAATCATCTTCTGCAACCCCATTGAATCAGGACTTTGCCTATCAACTGCCTGGAGAACACGTTTGTACTCCCACAGAATAAGTTGAGATAAGTTAATTTGTTTTTCAAAAATGAGAGGCTCTATTATACAAGCTTTAGACAAAAGGTGCCTGGTAGAGTTGGAGTTGCTTTGCAGTGGGAACAATTTACATTTTATTATTAAAATAAAGAAAACAACAGCACTGCAAAACTGAGAAAGAAACTCTAAATTCACTCAGTAGAATCCAAATGTGGAAGATTTTATCTACCTGTAGGTAGACAATGGTGCAACGTAACTGGCTCCATTCCATGATATGTGGGTGAAAAATCTTGAGTTTTAATTGCTGCACAGCCCTTCTCACCTGTGTTTGTCTGTGCAGGACTGTAGCCCTCTTTATAGCAGCCAACCCTAGTTTTCCAAGTGACTGCCCTGCACAGGACATGTTGCAATATCTAGGCACGTTCAGAGGGGCCTTCAGGTCTCAGAAGAACACTAACACAAGAAGTACCTTAGCCAAATTCCAGAGTATTTGGTCTATCTCAGGTCACCATTGTGACTGTGCAGGGAAAGTACTTGATCACTACTGTCCTATAAAAAGTTACAAGCTGCTGATGTTTGGTAGTGCTTGTATCTGTTAATAAAGGCTCTCTTTATTCCTACTGATACGACCCACCCCAGTGGAGAGGGATGAGAAATCACCATGGTCCTTTCTGAAGTTTGAACTCCATTTTACTCTGGAGTAGAGAAGGTTTTGATAGGAAGATGGTTTGTTGATAGACATAGTTCATCTGTAATAGGTATCACTGGAGTTTCAATTACATCCCTGCCCATGCAGCATAGCTGACCTAATATCAAAATCTCCTACCTTAAAATGGAGTTTTCCTATTTACTTTCTGAATCACCCTTTCTTTAAAATGCTCATAAAAAGCTAATATAAAACAACTTAATGAGCTCTGTGACACCAACATAAACCCCTGTCTTCTGTAGGAATAGTATCAAGTATAATTGTAAGTAACTGTTATCCGACACACAGTCTGAATTCAGAACAAAATTCTTTAACATAAAATTTGATTGGAAAAAATTTAAAAACATAAGGTATATTTAATTATCTATAATATGACAGCGCCCAGAGGCCCTAACTGAGATAGGGATCTCGTTGTGATATACTTTGTAGAAACACATGTTAGGAGACAGTTGCCTCAGTTTACAGTCTAGCTGAACAGGGTGGTAGCAAATGAGAAGGCGAACAGRTTAAATGATTTGACCCAGCTCAGTAGCTCTGCAGTAAACAGGACCCAGCTCCCTTGATTCCTCTTTCAGCTGCTACTCTTTGGCCCCCATTGCCTTTGCATAGCAAGAAGGGACAGGCTGTCAGGATGGAAACATCCACAAGCATCTATACATGACCAAGTCAGTGATGTATGTTACGTGAGCGAATGTGTATACACTTATAGTTCTGAAACATGTACCTACAATCCCAAAAATATTTGCTTGGACTACAGAGGAATTCAACATTTCTCTTAATGTGGCAGTCTATAGTCAAATAACTTAAAAGGTAAAGACAAATCAGGTTAGAACTAAATTGAAGAAAATATTATCAAAATCATACACAAATACAGAACACCTGGGGGAGCTTTCAAGCCCAAGGTGCTAAACGGAACGTGACATCAACACAGAAAATGAACTTTTCCAAATTTCATCACCCAGTTCCTATCCAAGAGAACATTTCTAGCCAGCTAAACCTTTCCATTCTCAAACATGTGATTAGCCCCAAATTCTAACAGCAAGCATATCCCAAAATGGTATAAATAAAGCAATACAACAGCTACTGGCCCACACAGCAGCTGGACCAGATGGCATCTCTATACATTTTTAAACAATACAGTGTAATCCTGTATTAACACATCTACTTGCATAAGTATATGCAGAGATACAAGACAATAACAATACTTGACACTAATCCTGAGGAAATCAGCATGGAAAATAACTTGCCTTCTAGAGGCTAGCAAGAGTCCTCAACAGTGATAGCAAAATATTATTACACATCTGTGATAAAAGATTTCTACCTCTTTGTCTGACATTATTCTCATTGACTTGCTAAGTATTGCTTACCAGTGTGCCACCAACATCAATATTAAGGAGTTGTTAAATATTCTGCATTATTTATAGTATGAAAATATGAATAGCTTCTCAGTCTTTAATCCACTAGCTCTATAGAGTCTCCTCAAAGTATTTACATTACCCTTCAGAAGTGATAACACTTTGGTTTGGAGGTTGAACACAGCTCTTAGCAGTATTTCAAAACTGCAGCCTCTAGCTTGCTAATTCCTCACCTCTGATTTACTAGAGATGTCCATCAGCTCTTTCCTCCATGACATTGCTTTTGGAGCCACCTGCACAGACCTTGGTACGACCATCGGATGGTCCTCCTGCGGGCCCATTCCAGCTGAAGTTTTTCTGATGCTTCCTTCCTTTTCTCCAGAAGAACCAACTGACAGGCATCTGCCTTGCACCAAGGACATGCAGGTGTCTCTTGAGCAAGCAACATTTTTGGACAAATTAAGGAAGTAAACAAAGTGAGGGAATTAGGAAAGAGCGCTACACAATTTTCTTGCCTTTGTAAAGCCAGTAGGAGAAAAGTACCTTTTATTCCACTGTGATAGCCCAGTCAAACCAACCATACATAGTATTTTTTCTTAATATATGTTAATATCCAGCTGAACTCATAAATCTCTGTCTTGTCTAATGAAGATTTCTGACACGCCAAACTTAGCCGCTGGCTCAAAATATCTCATAAGAAGATCAAATCCTATAGATTTCAAATTGAAAAGAATTTACAGCAGCTTCTCCACAAGCTGTCCTGCCCTCCCTCCAAGAGCCAGCTTCTCTCTACCCCATGAAACCCTCTCCTGCCATTGTCATTCACCCCCTACCCTGCCCCTGAAGCACAGGACTTGCAGAACTTGTTCAGTGGCCATAATTCAGTTGGATGCCTGAATTCTTAAATAAAAATTTTCAAGACAGTAAGTAAAAAGAATAGAAATAAGTCAAAAACCTGAAACATCAAAAGCTCATCTGGTTTCCAGATCTAAGGTGTCAGGCCCTGCACTTTGACTTTCCTTCATCACATGTTTCAGGAGAAGGGGAACACCATTCACACCCACACTAATAAAAAGCTGGGAACATAAACAAAATTTGTTTTTCAAAATCCCCAAACACTTTAGTTCTTAGTTCAAGGTTTTGTCTGTTTGCTTGCTTAAATTGTGAGAAAATCTAAATAAAAGGTGTTGGGTTTGAGGGTTTGTGGGGGTTTTTTTTCAGAATTCCCTGTTGAAAACAAATTCGCTTTTCCAACCAATCCTGCCTGCCAACTAGGTGTGCCATCAATTCAATGGCAAATTTGTGACAGACCATCTTGTTGAAATTTTGGCAGTGCACTGCTACATGTGAGCATTCACAGAACACCAGCATTTTCTAGGCTTCCTGCCAAATGAATGCTTGGGAGAATATATGTATATACTGTATTCCGGCAGTCTTCAAAGGATTAGCTTTGAATTACCTGAATTGTTTTGAGTTTGAGACATCATTAGGTTATATTAAATTACAAAATATGTAAAAATAAGAGCCTGTGCTTGCTTGAACTAGCAACTCTGCCACTTTTACCTTTGTGACTTTATCTGTGATGACATTTGCTTTTTTGTGCTCTTCTATTTAACAATTCTTCCAGGAGTTGCTTTTCTTTTTTCTCAGACTTGATTTTCAGCTCCATTGTTTTGCATTTTGCTTGGCTGCATAAAAGGTGCATACATCCCTTGCACTCTTTGTGAATGGGATCTTTTCCAAACATTATTTATTTTGGGTCTTCCCAAAATTGTTTTTTTAAGGCTTTTTCATCGTCCTTCTTTTTTAACCCAATCTATTTGCTACCACTGAGGGATGTCACCTCAGCCTCCTCCTCCTCTCCTTTCCATTTTTATCCCTCTCCCTCTATTGCCTCCATTTCCCCATTTATATTATCATCACCCTTCTCTAACACCAGCTTCTTGGAGCAACACATCAGTTTTACCTCCAGAAGGCTGAACTAAAACTAGAAATAAATGGGTTTGAATATTTTATTTTTCCTGAATAGGAGCTGAGCCTACATAACTATTTTGAAATGTTATTGAGCTCAAAACAGTATCAAACCAGAATGGTTTCTGTTGCCACAGAATCCAAACTGAAACTGAACCAAAAGATGCACTGGTTTAATTGCCTGCCCACATACACATTGGCAATGCTTGCCTACCCTCAGTCCCCACTCTCACGTGCCATCACTACTATTATTTTTTGCCATTCTATCATCCCTCATCTCATATCTGTTGCTTTTCTCTCTCCTTACCCCCAGCCACTGCTGTCTCTGGAGTGCACCTCTTCCTTATTTTCCACATTTCGGTCCCTCTAGACTGTGACTCTCACACAGACAGGGATGTCTCGGTGTCTAATGCTGCTTCTGCCAACAGCATCTCCTACTTCGATCCTCGCTGAGATCCTCTCTGCTTCCATTTCTAGCTGTTCCTCTTTTCCCACTCTTCCTCCTTTGAATGGGGCTGCCAATGAGTTATTTTTACTTCTCTCCCTCTATGTTCCTGTTGCCTACATCAGTTTTTCTTCTTCACCCAAGATATCCCAATCTCTGCTCTTGTTCTCTGTTATTTCCATGCCTCTTTCAAGATCATCCACCAGTCCCTCAGAAATGCACACTGCCACCCACTTTTCCCAGAACTTCCAGTTCTTTTTCAGCCAGTGAGGAAAACTGTCAGCTGTGACAGTACCTCTGAGCTCTTTTTCTCTTTCTTTCACTCGGACAGAACATTAACTCTGGCTGGGTTGTATATAGCTACAAGGCAATCATCTTCCCTGCTTTCCCTTCTCATTAAAAAAACAAAGTAGGTTTGTGATCTGAACTAGTTGTGCCAGAAGAAACACCAGGCTGCTCAGGTAGTACCTTCTGTCTGTCCACGCAGCAGCCCCCCATGTTTTTTCACCAATAAGTCCTACGACACCTTGCCTTGCCTTGCCTTGCCTCCCTCTCCCTCCCCTCCCTCCCCTCCCCTCTCCGCCCTTTCCCTCCCTTCCCCTTCCCTTCCCTTTTCTTGCAGTATTTCCAAAAAGTATATCTCCTTTTTCTCTAGCCCTCACACATATCTATCCAGACTGATGCTTTAAAGGTCATCTCTTTCATTTTTAGAGGAAGGTTCTTCATGGATTATCCCCTGGTCTTCTACCATCTCTTACTCTGCACCAAGAGTAAGCCTCTTAAGAGGCTCCCACCCATAAAATCTTCCACTAGGCAGCTTGAAGTGTTCTCGGAATGAATTTTCAAGCACATTTATGCTTTGCTTTCCACTCTCCCAGATGCTCAGGAGCCACCCTCTGTAAATATCTACAAAACAATTCAATATCTTCCTTTAACACTCTCTTTAAAGCCCTCCTTTTCTGGGATGCCTACAAAAGACTTGACAACATTTAGACTTCTGGTATGCTGAGGTCACTCCCTATGATGCTGACTAATATTTTCTGTGTTTCCTGGTGTTCCTCCATCTGCCTGTCTCCATCTGTTGTTTCCTTGCTTATCCTTGTAAGCTGCTTGGAGGAGGGACCGACTTGCTGCTCCCTGCTTGTGGAGCGGCTGCAGCCCGGGGTCCCCGGCTGAGGCTCGTGCCCATAGGTGCTCTGCTCCCACAGACCGCATGCGATAACCAGGCCCATGCCTCGCTGAGCATCTTCCTACCTGCCATACTAAGGGTTTCAGTCAGGCTGCTCTTGGGCTGACTGCTGGCTTAGGCGATCTTTTACCTCTGGTGCCTTATGTTCAAACATTATCGTCACCGGTGGAAGTTATTTCGTTGACCTCACTTAGTCAATATCACAAAACACCGAACAATTTGGCAGAATAAGATTCCCTCTGTGGGATAGCTTCCCCACAGCATGTGTCTGTCTCAGGGCCAGCTTTGCTAGTCCATCCATTTAATTCACTCAGAAAATTACATTGAGAAGGTAGGACATAAAGAGACCCATTTGCCCGTTGCACTGATCTAAGCCTTTTTATTTGCTGCGGTATAAGTAGGGACCAGTGAAGAAAGATGATTTAGCATAAAAACCTGCCCAGCATGCTGATATGAAAACTATGAATAGATCAGTGTTAGACACGCAGGACAGGTCATGGCAGTGTAATGGCTGTCAGAGAGGAGGCTGCTAACACCTCAGCTGAACTAAATGAATTCTCCCCAGATCTCTCTCTGAAAAGTTAAAGACACAAACTAGAATTCTAGCAATAAATGCAAAATTTGACCAGGTCGCCCCAGAGCGTGTCATGCAGGAGGATGATGGCATGGATGCAAGTGAGAAGAGCACTACAATGCAAGGCTAACAGTGAAAGAGGGCAGAAGCACACAGCTGGTGCCCTTTCTTCATGGGATGGGAAAGGCTGATAAAGTTTTGACATCCTAAATTGAATTACCAGAAATCCAAACATGAGCATATTGTATTAGCCTCCTAGCTTCTGCTGCCTCCAATGAAGGGGAAAAAGTTATTTAATTTTTCGGACAACTGGACTCCAGAAATACCAGATATCTAAAGATGTGATGCAGAGGATCATTAAGTTGGAAGAAATCATGTCCTGATTATAAGAAAACTATGAAAATACAAGTAAACAAATAAGCATTTACTGTGGGACAAATGAGACCGTACTCTCACCTCTATTTAGCAGTGTTTAATAGCTTTCACACGTGTGCTCCTTGTCCACAATATGGTGGCGATAGCACAGCCATACAGCCTCCTACCTCATTCAAACTGAGCCTGCATCCATCCTGATGACATTTAACACAATATTTTTGATTACCATCTCATATGGCAAACTGTTTAATTTGCAGCTCACTAAATGCAATCTCTTTAACCTTATAAAGCCAAGCACTATTCTGTTCTCATTCAAATCCTCCTTACGAATTCACTCCTTTGATGCTCACGCATTTAACAGGTGAAAAATTACAAGAGAGAGAAAACAAAAGGTCTAACTGAACTTCTTCCTCTGAGTTTCTCGTGGCATGTCAGAGAATCCCAGAAAATAAGATTGCAAAGGCCCTTGAGAGGACAGCAAGTCCTTTGGCCCAATTCAGCTGTGTATCAAACTTTCTTCTTAAAACTTCCCCATTGCAGTGCTTAGCTCTCAAGATAGCAGAAAAAAAGCTCTGTCTTCTTTTTACAGTGTTAGGGCTTTCTTCATTTTTATAGAGGGCAGAGTATAATTTCAGGCCATGAAAACAGAGCTATCACCAGTAGATCCTGTAAGTATCTGTGCATTCCAAGTTCCTCCTTTCCATTAGAAGGAAAGACATTCTTTGATTTCATCATGATTTTTCTCCTACATTAACTAACGCTCATGTAGATACTAACACTTTTTTCCCTTGAACATGTTTAGAGAGGCTTTCAGTCCTTCATTCATATTATTTTCAACTGGAATACACAAGTTTTCCAAATTTAGATGCATTTGGAAATGTAATTAATGCTGTTTGTCCTTACTTCTAAACAGAGAAGACAAATGCTAAATAAGACCTGGATAACACAGAACCCTTACTTCTCAGTTATTCAGTACGTAGTTCATAAATTCCTTAAAGCTATAGTTCAAGACTTTCCAAATAATGAGGGGCTTAAAATATTTTCATTCTTAAGCTTCTCACTACATAAATTTTACAAGAGCACCTAGCCCATCTATAAAATCAAGACTYTTCTAAAGGTTTCAGGTTAGATGTCCCAAAATGGGGACATCCAAAACTACTTCTCATCACTGCTATATTTTAGGACCTTATTATGCCTTCAAATTAAGTTAATTTACGTTTATGTCTTATTATTTAGACTTCATCAAAAGCTTCTGCTAAAGGGCAGCAGTTCTATCCATTTAGGAATAGCATTCCAAGGTTTTTAAAGCTTTCTGCAAAGAACCATTCAGGAGCTAACAGTAGGAGAAAACAAATAAAAGAGTGAGAAAACAAAATGTCCAGTTGAACTCCTTCCTCTGGGTATCTCGTGGCATCTCGTACAGTTGAAGAAAATGAGGCCATGTGTGGTCTTGGGAGGAAAGTTAGTCCAATGCCACCCGAGGAGCTGCAGGACACAGGTAAGCTGATTTGTTGTATTGCTGAAGTACAGTCAGGATCAGGATGCAAAATGGAATTCCGGATCTTTACGTAGTTTGGTGTAGGATTTTGGAGTCTCTTCATCACGCTTATTGTACATTATTTTATAATGTCCATTATTTGGACATTAGCCCAAACTGTTTGTTAATATTCAGGGTTTCTGAGGAAGGGACATTGGTGACAGCTTGTTTCATACAGATGTAATTGTGAGGGATGGACACAAAGTCTTCCTTCCCTCTACACACTGGGGATCGCATGGTGGAGGCCAACTCCAGCCTCAGCTCAAGGCCCACTGTGGGCAGAAGGGCCTCCAGGAGCACTCGCCTGGGGCCACAGTCCCAGCAGTTCCCTTCCGAGCTTCTTGGTTTTCTGTTCCTATTTACCTTCTATCTCTTTCTTGGTGGCCAGAGAAACTTGAGGTCTTCACCCCAGTGAAACTGGGGAGAGGTCTGTGCTCCCAGAGCTCAGGGAAAACCCATTCAAACACGTCTCAGCTTCTCTTCCAGTTTTGCCAAGCTGGCTGGTGATTCAAGCATCAGTTCTAATAGCACTTTCTGGCATTAAGCAAAGGGAAATTTAAGTGCTCTTACACTTGGCCTGAAAGGAAAGCAGGCAGCACTCCGTCCAGACACTGACCAGTGAGCAAACACGTGCTTCCTGGAAGCCCTGCAGCCTCCACTTACCCCAGAGCTATTCCAAGAAGAGCGACGTCAGAGCTCAGATCCAGAGTTCAAACTATATCCAATTATAATCAAGCAACATTATTGTGGAAAGCTTATTCCAACTACATTTGGAAGATTTGTGAGGTAGCCAAAGCCTCCCTGAAAGCCTTCAGAGAATTTTGGCTCAACAAGGGGGTCAAAAACCAAAACCTTGTATAACAGCTCACCATTTGTTCTGCACTTTTAAATTCTGCCTCGGCACAGAGAGGGGAGTGACACAAAGAGATGAGGATTTGAACTCACAGCCTCAGAGTATACCAGCATTTTTTTCTTGCTTGATTGTGTACTAAAACTGCCTGTAAAGTCAATAACTTCCTATGGCTTCACAGCAAAGCGGAAAGATTAAAAAAGAGCCATGGTCCTTTGAAGATGTGGAAGGCAGTAAGTGAGCAGCCTGAATCCTCTTTGGATTTGAAAGTCTATGCAGTGCTAACAGTTCTGCTTTAAGGTGTCAAAATTGCCTTAAATCTTTACCTTTGTTATATCCTGCTGCTACAGACGTATAATAGAATAGGCCTTTAGACAGCATCATTTTTCTTTCAACTTTTTTTGAAATACAGCTGATTAGCACCTTTTTTTTATTTGTTTGTTTGTTTAATGTGCAAACACTTTTAATTACTTTAACGAGAACAGCATGGCAATGTAACGTACAGCGTGTAACCGCACTAGATTTTACTGTGGTTGGTAGTAACTCACAAACATGAAGTTCCAAACCAAACGAAATACTTGGGCCTCTGTCTCTTCGTTAGGCTAGGAACCTCCCACTAAACTCAGTGTAAAGTCAGGAGTCTAAGCAGGACTTAAGAGCAGAAATACTTTACTACTCTGTGCTTAGAGAATCCAGCTAGTGTATTTTAAAGGAGAGAGGAAAAAAGAGAAGGAGGGAGGAGCAGGAGGCATGGCACAGAGTGAGACATGTCCCATGCCACCTTGGGCAGGACTTGGTCTAGGCTTGCACAGTAACAGTGACCATCACACCGAAACTCTGTCTGGGAGTTGGCGCCCTGTCCCCAGCGTTGCAGCCCCAGGAGCTCCCAGGAAAGCAGGGCAAAGCTGAGGCCCCGCTGTGGCATGAGCAAATGGCCCAGGGCAGGCCAAGAGCTGAGTAGAAAGCACATTCTGAAATAGTTTCTCCACTTCACCAGGCTGGGTGCTAGCCCTTCTCTCATTTTGGTGCAAAGTCAAACAGGTTAGTTAGACCATCACCAAGGACCTAAACCAGCCTGTTAGACGTCCGGCTGAATAAAGGGGAGTGTGAGATGTTAACTAATAGCTGAGGGGTAGCTTAAGAAGCCCTTCCTTACTGGGAGGCGACTGTCTGCTCTTCAGCCTGGACTAGAGGCCAGCCAAGCAGCTAGTCAAGTCAACCTCTGGGCTCAGTACCAAGCCAGACATGCACAACGGACATCATAGGCTTTTGTCCTCTTGGGCATCATTTCTGCAGTGACAGCGTCACCATCTTTCTCTCCCCCTCGTCTACTTTTTTGAAAGAGTTTTTCACAGAGCTGGTGAGCAAGGCTTTTAAACTACAGTAAKATAGTTGCTATTAGTATTAATAAGAATGATTGCTACACACTCATTTGTTACATTCAAATAACAACATGCATGGTCCCTTTCAGTAGACCAGTTTCCTCCCATCACAGACATCCCTGGGCTAGTCCTGTGAATTTTTCAGCCTCCTATTATGGCACCATAAAGAGTTATTCTGGGCTGCATAGACACATTCTTGGCATCTGGTATCTTCCTTAAGAAACCCTCGCTGTCTCTTGGGACTGTCGAATTAGTTTGAGGTATAGCTTGAGTGTTGCCCCTGAGCAGACTCCCATAAGTTTCTATCACAGATTAAACTGTGCTTTAAGCTCCAGGCAGCTAACTTAATGGAGGGCAGGGGATGGTAGATTGAAGCTCAAGTGTAGCTGACCTTCCAGCTCATAAAGCAGTGAAGACTTGACTATCCTGTGCTATTACAAACACTCCTGCTGACAGCACACAACCGGAGCTGCTGGCGTATGGCTGCAGAGGCAGGGGATTGCTTGGCTTGGGGTGCTGACAGGGTCCCTGTGCCTGGCTGACCCTCCCCATCACATTGCGCAGGCATCTGGGCTGCACGGCAGTCAGCTCCTGAGCCACCACAGGTAAAGGTGCACTTTCTGGGCTAAACCATCACCAGTTTTAGCTTGTCTTAAAACATGGATTTAATTATTTATATTAAGCCTTTCTTACTCCTTGGTCTGAGCTTTGAGCTAAACTGTCTTGCAATGGTATAGCTTCAGTGCAGCTACTTGAGCTAGCACTGCAGTGAAGATGAACCTATGGCAAAACTTGGAATGTTTTGCAGGGAGGCAGAGAATGTAACAGCTCTCATATAAATGTAACTATGTAACAGTTACCATATAAATTTTTCCTTCTAAATTTTTTTATGGGTTTCTTAAAGAAATAAGACTTACACAACTCACTGGCTCTCTTCAGCCTCCTGTCTGTCTGTCTGTCTGTCAGTCTGTTTCCCCTCCTCAGTAACTTTTAAACATACCGAGTAACTTCTAAACATACCAAGTAACTTCAAACAAATTTGAAAATTGCATGAATGTCTTTGCGACTTGGCAGGCAAGTTAAGAGAGATATTCTTGAAGTCCTAACCAAGAAAGAGACTGAAATAAGAGTTCAATTTTTAATAGAAACCAGCAGACCCAACTGCAAAACAAAAATCAGTAAGAATTCAAACTTTGTAACTTCTCCTTTTTACGGAATTACTTGCTAGCATTACAAGTGACACACATTGGGATACATGAGGAAAGATTAACAAGAGTTAAGCATCTTGTTAAGCACATGGAGCTTGACAAAGCAGCGAGCAGGGGACAGGATGCAATAACCACATGCAAGTACCTAAAGCATTCAAATAACAGTGCAGGAGAGAAATCATAATCACTGTGGCTCGTGGCTGGCCAAGTATGAACTCTTAATGGCAATCTACATAAACTTCCACACCCCTCTGTGAAGCTGTCAGTCTCAGTGGCGAAGCACACACGTTTCACACAAGCAGGAGAGGAGCCCAGCATAACAGCTAGTGCCAGTGCTAAAATTCACATCTGAAAGGGATCAGAACGACCAAAAACTGCACATCCTGGTCTAAAATCTGCTCACTCTGTGAGACATCCCTCCTTCACCCTAAAAACCTCATCTATAAAACCAAATTAATTTGGCTCCTGAGACTGTGAGGAAAACCCAAGATAAGCAGTCAAATGCCACAGACAGATGTGGTATAAAACCTTGAAAGCACAGAAAGTGACGGCTTCAACCTTCCTAGTGTGTGGTGCCACCCCTCCTCAGCTCTGTGACTTACTCCTGAGATGTAGAGCCGAGCCTCTCAGTCCCTTCCTGAGCATAATACACCTTCAATCTTAAAAGACAACACATTGCACATACAAAGTTTTCTCATCCACTCCCACTCCTCCTCACCAGATTTATTCTCTTCAAATAGTTCTGCCCAGGTTTCACTCCAGGCATCTGCACACTAGCCTTTTTTTTTCTGCCTGAGGTTAACTTTCTTAGTGCTTTCTAGTCTTCATTCAGTCCAGGAATATAATCCCCAAGGATTTCAGGATCTCTTTGCTATAGTGGCATTTCCAGTTTCTGACTGTGGAAGAAATATTGATGTGAGTTCCTTGAAACCCTTTCCCTATGAAGCGTCAATAATTACCATCTTGGCATACAGAAAGGAGACTTTGGCAGGTTGCCCAGTAATATCAAACAGGTCTGGAATAGTCACAAGAGCTCAGCTTTCTGTAACAGTACCTGACATGATTGTAAGAAATCACATAATTGACTTCTAGGAATTTGAAGAAAAGATATATTCCATGATTAACTTTGATCAGCAACATAAGACCTATCCTTTTGATACTGGGTTACCAGAATTCAAACATAAAATATGACTTCTTTCACTACCCATTTAACTGCTAGTTCAGTTATGAAAGCATGTTTTTCCTATTGATTATGTTCACAAAAAATGCCCTGACCAGAGCTTTCTTGATTTAACTTTATAGTTCTACATGCTATGAGGTTTTAACTAAAGCTGTACAAAACTTTCCTCAAACTCAGAGATTTTGTCCGAATGTTTTTTCCCGTTTTGAGTTTCACAAAAACCCCAAATGCAAGAATTACATGCTTAAAAACAAACAAACAAACAAAAAAAACAAAACAAAAAAACACACACACACACACAAAAAGTATCAGTATTAAAACTGATTGTAAACCACAGGAATCATTTGATCCAAGCCATACCAAAACGGTATATGTTGGTGCACATCATTTGGCCCAAAGTTCCTTTGAGAGGCACAAGAACTTGGTCAACCTGACCTCATTAGAAGGGCCAAACAGATTAACATTCAGCATACCTCACTTCTTATCTATGCACCCACTGAGGCCTGAATTGCATCCTTATTAAAAATTCTTTAAACACCACCATATTCACCATCCCAAGAGAAAGCAGTTTATCCCATTTATTTCAGTACCAATTCAGAGTATTCAGGTAGGAAAATCCTGTGTTCAAGCAATCCATGCTCAAATCAAACTATCAAATATACCCCAGAAACTATATCTCTCCATTCCTCAGTGTCAAAATGGCTCTGCTCTTCCTTTTATATTTGCCTTTACTTTCTCAATGCATCTATTTTTATTTCTATATTCTCAATATGTCCATTTCTAAGATCATAATGTAATCATTGAGCTCGTAAAAATTATTTGAAACTCCAATACATGTCTGCAGCTTGACCAATGTGTTAGACAGGAGACCGTATAACGTGCCAGAAACAGAGACACAGAGGAGATGAATTAAGAGGACTCGATGTGAACTAGTTAACAATAACTTTATCATTTTGTATGGCACTGAAATGAGAAAGAAATCTGGCCATAACTCACTGGTCAACTGGAAGGAGTTTTTTTCCACCTTAAGACCATTYTAACAGCAGCTAGAGCAACTGATCACAAAGAGAATCATATTTTTTAGACTGACCCATGAACTGTGCTGAATATATTATTTATGATATTTCTTCTTTATGGTTGTTATAGTAATTCTGCACCAAATCCCAAGATTCATTCAAACTCCACAAGCACACAAAACTACCTGTTGCTAGCACTTAATCAGCCCTAAAATAGACATTATAAACCTACAGCTCAACTAGAGAAATCAGCAAGGAGGCAAAGAACTGCAAGAGGATGCTGCGAGAAAAAGCAAGCAGAGCTGAAAACTGCTCTGTGACCCTCTGTGATGGCCCCTTCCATGGCCCTTATCCAGTGATTTCTCTTCTTCTTTGCCCAGTTTACGCATCCTCCCATACACGATTCAGTAAATGCACAAAAGCCAAATATGTGAATGCACAACCCAAAACAAAGGGCTACCAGGAAGTAAGAAAACCCCAGCTGGCACAAATTATCATTA
This sequence comes from Phoebastria nigripes, assembly GCA_035582835.1. NCBI lineage: Eukaryota > Metazoa > Chordata > Aves > Procellariiformes > Diomedeidae > Phoebastria > Phoebastria nigripes. The sequence goes on from JAYKAV010003343.1 coordinate 1,362,730, forward strand.
CTTGACTGAAGTCACTTTGCACTGGTGGATGAGCCAACTCTATATTTCTACTCTAGCAGTCAAGTGGTCCTGGGATCCCACAACACTCTTTCCTATTTCTACTCATTTCATTGCTATCGTATCTATCTTCGCCAAACCCTTCCAAAAAAAAGTCTGTTATTGTTATTGTAAAACACTACTTAATAACAATATCTTAATAAAAATGTCTTAACAAAAGAGCACTCGGGATATTCACTTTGTCGCCTATTATGTTGTGCAGGGTGGTAGAATGGATATGCACACACCATTCTGACTGCCACCCTTATCAGCCCGCCATGAATGTTGTGCTACATGGCTCATACACAATCATTAGGTAAATGTTGTCAGTGAATCCTAGAGATCAAAACAGAACATGCAAGATAAAAATCTGTTTATATAAATAAACTGGAGATCAGACACACAGGACATTACAAGAAAGCTGGTTTCCATCTAGTGGAGATGGATTTGAAGTTGAATTAGTTTGTGTTACAGAAGAGTTACAGAGATCTGAGAAAACTATTACAGTACTTACCATGACTAGCAAACAACTCTTCTCTTTAAAATGTTTTTTAGAGTGTTACTATCTTGCTCCTCCTCCTGTTTTCTCCCTCAGTTTTTACAAGAAAGAGTCTAGCCCAGTCAAGAGGGAAATGTTTTGAGGTAGTGATTAGATATTTTCCCCTAAAGCAGTTAGCACAATTGATTCTTCATATATCGGGATTACTCAGCAGGAAGCTAAACTCTGAAAGCTTTCTGGTCAGAAGCAAGTCTCACAGCCTTCGATCTTTGCATTTCCCAGTCTATCTGAGTCAACCTGTATGATAGGAAGGAATGCACTAACAGAGATATGCCAAACGCCAGTTACTCTGATGGAGAATCAGAGACAAAGCAAATGGCTATGTCAGTGTATGTGAAGCCTGCGCATTTCTCCAGTTTTTATCTGGAGCTGGGACAAGACTTGAAGTGTGTGGTACAGATGATTCCCATCCTTTCTGGGCAGTGTTTCCTAATCTGGTTCCTAGAGACTCTGGTTTTCAGACTCTGGAGTCATAGAGATTATTTCCATCTTTAAAGTTCATTTTTAGTTATGTCCAGGGCTGAAAGGGGGCTGGGATCTCACAGGGAAAAAAGCTTGTCTCATTCCTGACATGGAAGTACCATCTTTCAGGACAAAGAAATCTTTCTGAACACACTCATTCCTATTTCTGTCTCTCTGAGGAGGGTATCTGCAGGGGAGGCAATGTAAGTGGCCTATTCACAAGCCCAGAAGCATCTTTTAAAAAATTCACATTCAAAGAAAGACCTATTAATTAATTGAGGATTTGGCAATAGAAGTGGAGGCACTCTGCAAGGATTTGGGTGCACTATGGAACAATACAAACATATGATATGGCAGAAACACATACATGTATAGTCTAAACAACAGACCACGTCTGCCCCAACTGGGAGGCCACAAAACGAGAACATTTCTAGAGGTAGATCCTGCCATCAAACCCTTGTCTACCAAAAAGTAAGCTCCACTGAGACTCTCCGAGCCAATTTCTACCCAAATTGCCTGCGTCAGGCCCCATTTTATCTGTCCAACCACCACCCATTAGCAATATCGCTGTCTCTCCTCAGAGCTGTCCCTGCTTTCTGTCCCTTTGTCTGCCATGGTCCAGAAACTCCCCGGCATTTCTGTGTTGACCTCCATTTTCATCTGTCATTTTCATCAGGGAGTGAAGACAATTGTTCTTAGGACTGCTCTATTCACACGAGCTGTGTATAAACTATTATTTCTGTATCAGTTTTTTTTTTATAGAAACCAATATTTCTACACAGTCCAACAACCTAGTCTTCATAAAATTCTACCAGGATAAAAAATGCTTATGTGGGTTTTAGCTTATTCACATGTCTTTATCTGCAGATCTATTGGCGTGCAAAACATGAGTGGATGAATCCTTACTGCTGCAAGTATATTTTCTTCCACAGTATGGTCCTTTTTTTTTTCACTTCATTCATTCATTTCTTTAAAAAAATCCCCTTCTTGATACCAACTTCAGGTCACCTCTGTTAATCCAGTGTCAACTCCATTATTGCCAATTACCTTACAAAAACTAGATTTTAACATGAGAAATAGAAATATTCATCATGTCATTTTATAACCCACCAAGTGCTTATTCAGACTAAAGCACTGATTTCAAAATCACAGCAAGCAACTAAGACATAATTAAACTTTTATCCCTGCAGATTTTGAGAGATATATATTTCCCTTTTAAAAAAAAAAATTAAAAGGAAATAAAATAGACACCTGTAGTGAGATGTTTTAGTTTCATTTGATGTAAGAGCACGAAGAAACATTTTCTTACAAGTACTAGACATGAGAAAGAAAAAAATTAAGATGGCAAACAAGCTTTCTGTTGAGATTTTGACAATTGAGGTTTTATTTTGCCTAACACCTTGATATTTTTCCACACTTTGTTTCATTTTCCCACTTACTTTTACATTAGAGTAAGAATGGAATTGACCTGCTTCTGCATTAAAGAAAAGTTTTCCCTTTGGGACGAAGTTAGTGAAATATATCTATCCCTTTTCCAGCACAGTGGTCAGCTGCATAAATGCCACTTTATTATTCCTGAGCCACCTGTGATGCTTTCCAAGCTGCAAACAGCACCAGTTGGTGAAATGAGCACCTTGGATAATCATTCGAGACAATCATTTTGTCCATGCTTATAAGCTTTTCAAGATCCCTTAGCCTAGATCTCGTGGAAAATGCAAACAGAAGCCAGGTACCAGGAAACTGCTTCAAGGGTGCCTATAAGCAGTATGTTAGCAAGTCAAGGGCTTCCAAAGCCAGTTACAGGAACTTCCATTCTGCCCTTCACAGCCCCAGCTCCACTGATAATCTGCCCTGGGCCACCTCCCAGACAAAAATGCATGCGCTTTTTTTCTGCCGAGGTCTTGATACCTTACTGCAGCCTTTAAATGCAGAACCTATGCAAACAAGGTCATGGTGGCCTCTGCAAGTCTGAGCATCACTTACAGCAGTACAAACAGGATCTTTAAGCATAAACTAAATATTACTATTTGACAGAAACTAACCATACTCAAACAGTGCCTATCCAGGCCTCAACCCTGTTAAAGTGCTTTAAGCTCATTTGTACCAACACATGAAATCTCAGAACTCAAATTCAGTACTTGGCCCCTCGCCCTGCAGGACTCCCAGGCAAGAGCACAAGACCAGTGTCCTGGCACCCTGGCACTGCATATTCTGCTTCTGCAGGAGATAAAAAGAGCCAGGACTCAACTCCAAAGTAGTATCATCCCCTGATCAAGCTTTTTTCACATGAAGGTCATACATACACACACCTGGCTGCTGCAGCTCTGTTCCCCATGGGCAGGGAGCTAACTCATTTGCAAGAAGCATAAGCCTCCCTCTCCTTGAGCATGGGACCATCCTGGACAGTCAGCTAATTTCCTGCAAACAGCATGGTTTAACTCAGCCCACTCCAATGCTCTTCAAACCTTTGCGTATATATTCAATCTCGCCTGCTTTTAAAAGACCATCAAGAAGACTCCTCTGGAACTGACTGTAGAGATGGATCATAAAGGAAAATAATTAGGTCAAGACAAGGCTATCACCTGCCATGAGGACAGGCTGAAGGCACAGCAAGATGTAAGGCTTGGATGAAACCCAACACACTTCATTCCAGGGCCCAAGATCCATCCTTTACAGCACTTCCGTGCAGACACTGCCACGGAGAAGTGAATCAAATCCAAACCAGCTTGTGTTTATCTTCTTTCTTCCTAAATCTTTATGTACTGTTGTGTCTCATCCCTTCCCTCCTTCACTACCCAGCGTGTCCTATTGTTCTTATTTGCCAAGTTACCTAATTAGTTTCGGGCCAGATCAACAGATTACTCACGATAGTAGGCTAAGCAGATCACCCAGGAATAAGTGTTTACTGGATCAAGCCCTTAGACTGTCAGCTCCTCAGAGCAGAGACTGTGCTTTATTATTCACATGCAGAGTAGTCTGTACACCAAGCGTGTTAAATACGTAATTCATTTAAAAATAATAATGGTACACTAAGAATGAAAAACATGCCAGCAGGAAAGTTCACTGACTGCACTACCATCAGTAACTCAGAGCTGCTCACACAAAATTCAGGCTTGGAAAACCAAAAGGATGATTTTTTTTCAGGCAAAGGACCAAGAGTCAGAAGAGCTGCAGTGCTACTCCCAGCGCTGCCACAAAAAATTTGCCAGGACAAATCTCCGGAACTCTCTGTGCCCCAAATTCCCCTTCTGAAAAAATAATAATACAAAAGGGGTAAGTATTCTCCTACTCCTACTTGATATACTCAAGGGTAAACAAGGCGTTGGAATATAGTGACAACATACTGTATATTAAACGTAAGTAATATGTAACCGCATACTAGCACATTTTTCAATGTAAGACACGGACACCTTGTTGGCTTTATTATTTATAGATAATCTCCCAAAATCTACAATATAGTACATACTTACAGGAAACAGACACTTCTGCACACCAATGTGTGGTGTGTGTGTGTAACTGTCATGTGAGCTATGCATTGACACAGACAATTTACATTTACAGATCACAGACAGTACACTAGAACAGAAAATGTTTTATGATAAAATATAAACCTATGACATTGACCTGGCTGCTTCACCATTTAATCCAGCCTTGACCCTCCAGCAGCTAAATATTCATGACTAGCATGACCTCCAGGCTTTTCTCTCACACCCGGTTGTACCTAAGAGTCAGAGAATTAACCCTTTCACAAACCAACATTTTCGGGGGGTTGTCTCCTCCTCTTACTATTATGCCAGTGTCTTTTTTTTCACTTTGCCATCTACAATAGCCTGGCTATTCTTCTTTCATATTTAAAAACCTTTATGCAAATCAGGCTGGTAGCACGGCAACCTAAAGTTCTTGCATTAATGCAGAGTATTATTCACATATAAAAATTCCATTTAAATCCCATTAAGGTTATGACATAAATCCAAACAAACTAGAAAATGCACAGTTAAGGTGGAAAAGTGACATATGTCTTCCAGTCTCTTAGCAGAAGAAAGCAGAATAAGAAACCTATTAGAGTGTCACCTGGTTGGGGCAAGGCAGAGAAGCATATATGTTACCTTCCTGCCTTTTAACTGTTCATTACATTGCTTCTGGGATTGCTTTGGTTTATTTTTGCTTAATGCCTGTGTCCCAGTGTCAGTGGTCCTAGAAAGTAGTTTTTGTCTGTAAATAGTTCTGAACAATATCCATTCTGAGGGACAAGAGAGGCAGCCTCCTGTAAAAGAGCTGTAAACTGGGAAAAAAATCAGATTAGCATTTTATGTTTTTCAGGAGGTGTTTCTGGGGGATAGTAAAAAGCAATGACATATATGACACTGTTTTGCAAGTGTCCCAATTAGCGGCACTGCTGCTACAGTCTGGAGGCACCTACTTCTGTTCTCACGTGTTCCTCCCTTTGAATTCCTGACACTTCATCGTAATGAACTACACCGCAAGGTCTTGCAGAAGAGTCGGTTTAAGACCAGAGTCATGTTCCTGCAATACTTAAAACACTCTCGGGCATGGCTGAGCTGAAGGAATGGGTGTAGGCACCACTGTCTTTTGGATAATCCGCTATAGCTGGTGAGGCTGTGGAGTACAGCGGTGCTCCTGAGCACGTATAGCTAGTGCAGCACATCCCCGCATAAGCAGATGGATTTCTCTGCCTATTATGCATAAATGAAGTTTGACCCTGTAGCCCTGTAACAAGGAGAAGGGGAAAGGGGAGAGGTTGATTGAGGTTTTAGCCACATTACTGAGCTACAGATGCTATAGTTAGTTGTGAAATTTCAAGGAGAATCAAGCCCAGAGTATGTGCTTCTCCATATGTTTGTCATACAGGCAAGTATTGCATAGTGGGCTGTTATTGGAAAGTGTGGGATTTATTCATTTTCTTTGGAATGGAATGAAACTTGATTGCAGTTTTCCTTCTTTTTGGTAATGATAAGAGTACAGAAACAAGCTGGTTCAGGCAGTGAAGCTGTTGTCTTGACTAGAATCCCAAGTTTGATTTGAATTAGCCATTCGTAAGACAGACATACATATGCACACACACACACAGGCGCACACACAAAGCTTTGAAAGCAGTTCCATCTGTTTTTCGGTAAGGCTGGGTCATAATTAAGAAGAGTGGAGATATTTCATGTTCTGCATTTGTGACCTGACACATCTTCCTTCATGTTGTCATTGAACACTTCTGCCCTAAACAGAACTAATATTAATTGGGGATTCGGTAGAGCCAGGGATTAAGGTTTAGAGAGGGGTTGGCGTTTTTAAAATTTAGAGTATATTTTCTTTCACTCTTTCACTCTGCCTTGAAGAAGTTATTTTTCCCTTCCTCTGTTCTAAGCAAACATTCTACAAATTATACTTTGAATAAAACACATCACAGACTTCCATGGAAACAGCAGTCAGCATGAGGGAAGAGTGGAAAGTGCTCAAGGTGACAAGAATACCTTCTGCAGCGCCATCACAAGATACAAGTTGAACCCTAGCGAGTACAGAAGAAGCTGACATGACAGTACAAAGCTAAACAAGATCACAATGTTTGGGAGAGGGAGGGAGGGAAGGGACGTATGTGCCCAAAGCCATCCTTTCCTGTCAATTATCAAATCCTTGACAAATGACAAACATTCAGGGTCTCCTTTGGATGGACCTTCAGGGAAGGTTGAGAGAACAGCTTGAAGTGGGGATGTCCAATGTCTTCTTGGACACTTTACATTTCAGATTTGTAAATAAGTGCAATTAGACAAATATCTGTGAAGGATGAGAGGTACATATTGTGCTGAAGTTTATAGGAGATGTTTTTAGCCTATGTCCTCAGAGGCCTCTTGCAACCATGTTGAACTGCTGCAGAAGTCAGGTCTTCTCTGGGTTGTGAAGAAAAATGGGTTACATGGCAGACACTGAAAAACACAGAGATGAAGTATATGGGTAGCTATCAACTCTCTGGACAGGTATATTTTTGAGAAGCCTTTCCTAACAAAGCAAGTTTTTTTGTACTTATGGTATTCTTTCTCTCTTCAGCATCCGAGTTCTCAGTGACTCCTATTCCATCTTTCCTTCTCCCATTTCCAAATGTTTATGCATTCCTGCCCAGAGGCTTGTCCAGAGCTCTGACACTACAACCTTTTCTTCCACCCAGGATTCCCAGCAACACTCTTCCTCCACTCCACCTTATTCACAGCTCAGCTGCTGCAGTCATCTGTCTTGCTTCATGGCCCACGTCTTCCCATCACATACGTTCCTTCCTCATCAAATTTAAGATTGTCTTTCACAGTTGTCATTTCCACTGCTGCTCATTCTAAGTGAGCATTTGCTACTCAAACCAAATGCTTTTTGCCTTTGCTCCTTACGTTTCCAGTTCTTCCTTCTGCACCCACTACTCTGCTCCTCACCTTTACCCGAATATCCTCCTTTCTTGAGGTAATTTTTAACAACAACATAGAGATGACTGCAGTAGGCAAGTTTTGACCTTTCATCTGGAGGACTCAATGTGTTTAAATTATACATCTCTAAAATTTTTAAGGGTATCGGTCTGTAGAGACAAGAACCAGCATCCTTTATTTTTCAGGGCCAAGCATGTAGCTCAAACTCCAGAAACAAAAGGATGAAGGCAGTACATTCATGGTCTCTCTAGGTACAGATAGGCCGACTTCAAAGGTTTGCATCTCACCCTGCGCCAACCTGGCTGTCATCCATGCCACCTAATCAAGTTTGTCACCCAGTCAGATCTGCTAAGTGAACGCACCTTGCACTTTCTCCCAAATCTGAATCAGCCCAAAGAAACCAGGTAGCTTAAATACTAGGGTTCGGAGGTGGAGCGATTTTTAGCATGACTCATTTTGATTTAAATGGAGCAGGAAGCTCTTACCCAAGGAGCTCAGCCAGAAGATAAAGCAGAATAGGCATGCCTAACAGAGGGACAGAGTGGTCCAGCTGGGAGCATGAGGCTCCTCCAGAAGAGGATATTATTTGCATGGCCTAAGGTTTCAGTCCTACACACCTCATCTGTATGTGTGAGTGGCTCTATTGACTTACCATACATTCAAGTGCAGGAGTAATTTTTTTTTAAGCAAGCCTAAGCGATTTGATCAAGGCCACAAATCAGCATGCCATAGACAGGACTATTATAACGTGCTAGTAAGCCAGTCAGATTGAAAGCTTAAACTCTGGAGACAGGAGTCACCTTTTATCATATATTTGAAGTGTGCCCAGCATAACAGAATTCAGTCCTTGCCGAAGTTTCTGAGTAGCAGTTTAATACAGATAGCAAATGTCACATGGACCAATGTGCATGGGGCTTTACACAGCTTTTTTTAACTCTTGGGATCATAAAAGCTTCAAAGCTTCAACAGAATAAGGTAGGTCTACTTCTAAATGTCTCAAGCTACTTTTCCTGGATCCAATCAAATAAAAACATATCCTTCTAGGAAAGGTTTCCCATATGGAAATTTTCCTTTCAGATTGTTTTGCTCCCTTTATAACTGCCAGTGACAGCATAGCATTTGAGGCGTAAGGAGGAAGTTATGCCGAGTAGCTATTGTGGGAGGAAATAAAATAAAGGTGGGCAGAAGATGAAGAAAATATCATGAGTAAACTTAAAAGGTGTATTAAATCTCTTCACCTGCGTTGACCCCAGAATTGTGCTAATTATGAGGATTAACATGCTTCCTGTACACAACAATAGGTTATGTCAGCTGCTGGAGAGAGATGGTGTACCCACTCAGACATAAAAGTGCAGCCTACAGATTGCTTATACATGGAGTCATGAGATAATAATAAATGCAGGTGTCCTAACCGGCCCTGTGAAAACACTAGTCTATCAGGAGGGAACAGGCACAAGGCAATATCTCATACCTAAGAATATACCTAAAACCAAACATATATACTCTCAATAAGTTATAAGAGGAGCTTCATTTCTGTCATATCTCATCATCTTCAAAAATTGCATCAGTTGACCTTATTAGTTTCCAGATCAGATGTTTTCATCCTCTCTACCATTTGCTTAACAGATACAAACGTTTTGTGGAAAACTTGTATGGGGTTCAGTTCTTCCCAGCCTGCCTTCTACTTTGTTTATCTCAGTGAAGGATTGATTGAGTGATAAAAAGGGTCACATAAGTATGCACATATTTCCTGACAAAAAAAGCTTCACAAATAGGTGGGCAAACCCTGTGTAGCTTTATCCTGTTGCCAGCTGTCCAAACACCACTTCACTTCTGAAGGACCAAGGCTCTGTATTGTTTGCTGAAACTTAGCCCCAAACACACCAGAAAAAAATCTCAGTAAATGAAATTCAGCACACATTCTCCTGTTCTGATACTCTTTTAAGTAACACTGCCTCAGGATACATTAGTTTCATTATCTCTGTGTCTATAATAAGATCCTAGTGCATGACAGCCAAAGATTGCCATTTATCCTTCCCACAGTGACATGTTTCATTTTGGTTGGTGGAAAGGATATGTTATGTGAGCCACAGCCCTGTAATTCCAGCTCAGCGTCRTATCATGGACATGACATTTGGCCCTGAATCCTTCCCATGAGAGAAGGGCAGTTGTACTGACTCAGAATAAATATTGCTGGCTCCTTCAGCAAATGTAAAGTTTCAGTTTTACATGAACCGATCTACCCGAAAGTTTTCTTGTGGAAAAAAAAAGAACTATTTTGAAGAAAACTACATTTTTTAGTTTTCACTCTTGAGGAGCATGTTTCCATACAGATAAGCATCATATTGGAAAATTCCTAGCAAGCTCTTCTTAGATCTAAGACATACATTTTGTAATAGGAACAAATAATTAATACCAGCTTATTGCTGTGCACCAGTTCTAGCTTGGTTGAAACCTCAATCTTTATGATGAAGACTGAAAAATCTAGACTCAATTTCTCCATCCTTGGTTTCCACAACATTTGTGAAGAGCACTAAATGAAAAAGAGCAAACCAGAGTGCCTAGTCTAGACATCTGTGTTAAACATTACAGCACCTACAAATAGATAGTTAGCCGTGGCATTAATTGATTAATTAAGTAATTAATTAATCCAAAATTAACATCTGCATACAGTCAGTGAAGAGATTTGGGCATCTCCAAAGAAAGACTCAAAAGCCTGGTGGGGAGTTGCATAAAGGGGTCAGTAAGAAATAGTAAGAGGGGGAGTATCTGCTGTTTGTCTGAGGACATTTGGTGTTCGATTTAAGGCTGCTTCAATTATGTTCTTCCATGTAGAGTGAACCCAGACCTGAAGGGCTCCTCTAAGCACTCAGCAGTGGTGAGATTTAGGGATCATGAGCTAGAAGTGGGAAATCTGCTGAGTACCTGCACTTTATGATGACTTTATAGGCACCTGTATCTTTCCTGCACAAAAAGAGCAGAAAGCGATGGGAGAACATACTTTTAAGACGGAGCTGGTTCTTCTAATGGAAGGATAATAAGATGTTGTTTTCTGAGATTTCAGAGGACTGCGTTCAGTGACGCAGCAGACTCCCTWCCTATTTACTGTGGGATTGTCCTTCCTGAGACACACTTAGCTTAATATCAACAATACACCACTGGGACAAATATCACTACTTTAAAATCTCTCCACCTGCTTATTCAAGAGCACAGCACGCATGTGAGCTATCTAGCTCAGCTTCACTGTTGCAGGGTATGCCTTGGCTGTCTGTGGAGGTGCAGCTGCAGAAGAGACAGCTAGAACCCAGCAAGCTCCATATAAATAGCAGAGTTATCACTGAAGATACTCAGTGTACAGGTCTTCCAGGACTCTGAATATCTACTGCAGTAGGTAGTTTGTGCTGAAATCCCTTCTGAAAGTAATGTCTGTGAGTTACCATGTCTGTGGCAGAGGCAGGGCAGCCACTCCGGAGTGACACTACTGATCCCACCGACAGCACTGTCCCACCCAGCGGTGCCTCATATTGCACAGGGATTCACTGGAGACACTGTGATAATGATCTTCCACTCTTCTATCCATGTATCCCCTCAGTCTTTTTGGTGGGGTATCAAAATGCAAAACCAATGGTGTGCCACTGAGGAACAAGGTTTTAATTGGCATCAAAGATGCGGAAGAGAGTTACGCAGAGGAGCATCCCACTCACATTCATCTCAAACAGATGTTTAAACACCCTGTGGAAGAAGACAGCGTAACTTGCATAATTTCTGCTAGTCAGTCCAGCCTGGCAGAACTTATCAAAAAATGACCCCCTTTTCCTTAGAGAAGATATGAAATAGTTGGCCATGCTTCTTATGTACAATGAGAAAACAAAGCATCTCTTGTAAGTTTATTTCAAAAATTTGAGTACCTTCACGCAAAACATCTTGTGATGCCATATCTGATGCAAAATACGAAGAAAAAAACGTTAACACCTGTGGTGAGGGAGAGGGAAATATTTTTCTGACTAAACATCACCATAAGTGTCGTCACTTTTGCTGAATCTTATAGTCATTGATGAGAATAATAACTACCAGGTCATAAATCATCTTATTCTAAAGAAGACACCTAAACCCAGTCAAAAGACTCTCTCCCTAAAAATGCCTATTTCTCTCCATAGAGTATAAAGGGATCCTACAGTGACTGTAATCCCTAAATGTTTACCATGTAAATGTCTAAAGCTAGGTGGAAAGAAGCTCACCTGCTGTCTTAGCTCAGGTCAGCTAACCAGAATTGCAAGGAGCACTTTGATTCCCTTATAGCATGACTCTCTTCTCTTTCCACCAGCTCTTTGAGTGTCTGCAGAAATTTCCTTTAGTCAAGTCAAAAAAGAGCCTCTCTAGAACCTTTGATGATTACACCTTTGCTTAGCAGTTCATCATGAGRTAACATAAAGTATCATGCTTTATTTGCTTGACCATTCATGAAATCATGAACAGACACAACTGTGCCGGTACTTTATTATTATATTACTGCTCAGAAGCAGGATCAGTAGGACTACCTTATATACAAACCCTTCTCTCTGTGCTACTGCCAATCATGCATTGGGTGAGGCAGGACTCGTGGTCTTTTAGCAGTCAGGTTGTTTCACCTTAAAGATTTACACTTCATACCAGCTTGTTAACATACTGTTGTAATRCATTAGGTAAGAATCTATATAATATTGAATACTTTGTTTCAGACATCTTGATTAAAATTTGTTTGATCATATCGATTACATTCCAAGTAAAAACTGACAGCATGGTCGAATTACATGCAACATGTTGTGTCAGGTTGCCTGTGCAATGGAAATTACTGAAAAAATCTGGATAACTTGCATTTTTCCCTATGTAGTTTTTTAAATTTTGATTAATGCTCTTTAAATGTATTTCACCTAATCAGAATATTATACCTCACAATCCTGAAATAAACATTACAGGCTGATTTACTCTTTCTCTCTTTCAGAAATGCAGGAGGATGAAGTGTACAAACAGGGATCTAACAGGCTCCAGCCAGCTGTTCTGCCCCCAGGAGAAACGCAGCAGCGTCCGTCCCTTGGAGGACTGACACCCCCATGCTCAGCTCTGCTATGGCCCCCACCGAGGCCACTAGCTGTGAGCTGAGCTCTGGCCGCATGCTGGCGTAGCGGTTATATTACCCAGCTCCGCTCCCCTGCATCACAGCTATCCCTGGTCTTATCCTTTTCTTATATAAGCTCTGTATTTCCCTTAATTTGACAGACTGTTTCATGGCTATATGCAGCTTCGTCTCCTCTTCCCACCCTCCAGCATCTCACTGCTTTCTAGCTCCAGGCTTCTTCAGCCCCTTGGCCACCCTCAGTCCCGTGGCACTGTCTGTCTGTGCCTCCACTCCCTCTTGCTGTTTTTGTCCAGCCAGCAGAAAGCATGACAGCTTTACTTGTCCAGCAAGAACTAATTCTGCTTGTCCTGGACAAGGAGATTTTTCCCATCTTGCTCTTGTCTCCGCATATAGTCAATATTTGCATAATATATTAAGTATGTAAGGAAACCTCAAAAGATTTGGTTCAATGACTTTTGGATAAGCACCTGAAAAGCTTGGCTGTTTGTGCAAACCTAATCCAAACAGTCTGATTCTTGAGTTAATGGGCTGGAAATCTTGTGAGAACAGGTTGTCTCACAGTACAAGATTTCTCGTAATTTTTGCTTCTGCTGTTGGAATGGGAATACGATGAAAATAACCTACTGTACTATTTTGACACGTCCTTTCAGGGATTCAGGACAAGGAGGGAAGAAAGTTACCCAGACTTTTCTCATACTTACAAAAGTATCCGTCAACTTAAACTGATGTTTCAGGCGAGAACTCAGGATGGGAAATTACGCCATCCAAGCCAATTCAGCTGTTCTTTTATAGGAGTGTTCACCCACTTTATTGATATGCATCAGGTATCGGTAAAATAATACACTACATACTCTGACTGACTGGCTAATAGGAATCTGTCAAACTATGAATGCTATAACAGTCACATAATAATAACACAGCACTACAGAAGGTAATAAATTATATACTTGCCACCATCCTTCACGTATTCTATACGGATCATGGAGTTATGGTTATTGGTTGCAGTGTGTATTACCAGGTCCCAGGGTCACCAGAACAGAGTTAAATGATGTAAGGGAGTAAGTAAAATGATGATCTATGTTCAAAAACAGCACTAGCCTTGGTACCTATTTACCTCATGCAGTATGTTTATATACTGAGTGTGAATAATCAGGTTCCCTGAAAAAAGAGAGAAAATCGACAATGCCAGGGGCAGAACGGTGCTTTCCATTTATCAAGAATTTTGGATTGAAAACCTTATTTATTTTTGTAGGTGCTGCAGGTTGTGGGGGATCACTCAGAGTTGGCAAAGTTTCTCTCACAGATCTATGACACTCTGTACCCAGCAGGGTATTTATTTTCCTCACCAAAGTTCAGCTGCGACCGTCATGTGGAAAGAAAGTATTCCAGTAGCTGCTGTGTGCCACACTCCGATAACAACTGAGCCCGAGACCAAAGGCCACAATAATCCTAGCTTATTGTTACTGCTACTGCTCCTACTTGAGCAAAAGGAGCAATTTCTCTCCATTTAGGCAATGCAGTATTCGTGCTTTAGTTTGAAGTATCATCCACTTACATTTTATTCATGAACCCTTTCAACTTCATTCCGTCTCCACTCTTCAGTGTATTGCATATCCACAGATTCGGTACACCTCAAAGACAATGCTGATATATCATAACTTATACTCAAGGGAAGCACGAGGGCGGAATAAATAGTGGCTCTGTACAATCAGAGACTGCTTCCAGATTCACCAGGGAAGACAGTTCTGGATAGGGAAAAACAAACATAATTACGCAAAATTGTATTGCTAAAAATTCCCAATTACATAAATCAATGATATTTTACACTGTACATGGATTTATAGACTATTTAGGATTGACTGATACAGCTATCAGCCACATACCGTCAGCAAGTTATGTATCTCTTGGTGTCAGCAAAAAAATTTAAAAAATAAGGGAGAGGGTGTTACTTTTACATCTGAGACRAAATTGTGTTGTATTTTCAAAGCAGATGTCATCTCAAGAAAAATTATGCTTAGGCAGGAGTTTTCATGTAAATAATTTTCTGCTGGGCAATCTATCGTTGTTTGGATTTTTTTTTTAAGTATCTATATAAATCCAAAGATTTCTAAGAGCAGCTATAATGCTGGGGGAGAAAACAGGAAAGTGGAAACAGCCTAGAGCCCAAGTACCCCAACTTAAAGGATCCCTAACTCCAGATCTCATTTGCTCTTTTACCTGTTTAGATAACAGGAAAACACATTAAACAAGTTATCTTCTCTGTCCCCTCAGCCCCCAACTCCTGCCCAACATATACATTATGTCCAATTACACCTCTGGGAACCATCATCAAGGCTAGGTGAGAATAACTGGACTAGCTGGGCGATAGCATCCATTCTCTTTCTAGGCATTCAGTTTGTCACACATTTATTACAGAGTGTGCTTTTAACCCTTTCTGTTTCTGCCCTGCTGTGTGTAACACTAGACACATCTCTCTACTAAATGCCGACCCGACTCGTTTGTGCCCTCCCCCTGAAAACAATGAGGTGCTCAGGTATAATTGAACAGAATTTGAACAATAAGCCTGACTTTCTCCTGAAAATGAACAGTAGTGCATGAAAGGTAATATACCCCTATTTTGCTGAGTGCAGGGCTCTGAAAGGTCACACTAGGAGAGAGACTGTGAATTGTTTGGAAAATAGCCAATTTGATTACAATGGGCAATTCTGAGCTTACAGTTTGCTTGTGTCTATCCTGCCTAAAGTGGCATCATTTGTAATAACAACTGTATTGCAGAAGCACTGTGGAAGAGGCCACAAGCCCGATTTCTATTCTGCTGAAGAATCAGAAAGCAGACTTAAATATCAAAAACAAGACACAACCTATTCAACATTGTCTACAATACAGACATTCAAATGCAAGTTCAGAAGCATTAAATTAATATTAACATATACCTGCTAAACAGTCAAAATTAACAGCAGTTTGGGTGTGAAATGAACATTAAAAGCTACTATCAAGTTTTGAAGGATCATTTTCATTTTTACAAATAAAAAATTCAAAACAGAATCCAAGGCATTTCTATGCTCCCACTGCCTAGGTATAAGTCCCACCACTCTCCCGGAATTTGCCATGTGCTTTCCTCTTAACCCAGGTGATTGCCTCCAGCAGCTAATGTGACCGATTCAAATTCACAGATGACAACAGTGCCTCAGGTGACTCACAAGTCCTCCTTGTCTTGTTGCAAGAAATGGTGGGACTCAAAAATCTCAGCTTCTCATGGACAGACCCAGCCATTTGGTCAGTCCTGTATGCAGACTGAAAGCCCACATATCTTCTCACGACAATACTGTTGGTTTTGCCTATAATGCCCTGATGTGAAGCATCGTTGTTAGGGCCAATATAGATAAATGGCTTTTCCTAGACATGCTCTGTTTGTTCTGGACATATTTCAAGATTTTTCTATATTTGCCTAGGGTTTGCAGTCATCAGGTAAGTCTAAAACACATCCACCTGGGATACACATGCTCAGCAGGCCTGATATCTTTCAGAAATATGGTAGGTTCTTACAGATGGGTTGCTTACAGATTGAAGCTCCCTCTCCATTTCTTGCATATTTATAAGTATCTGATTAATGAATAACTATAGGTAGTGGACTGCAATGGCAGCTGCAGTGGACTTGCAAATGACCTGAGTAATTTTGAGGAGGCCACATCAAGCAGTTCAAAATCCCCTTGTTTCATTTAGTCACACTGGCAGGCTACACTGAAATCAGAGTTACTCCCTCCAATGGCCCAGTGTGATGGCTGCATAATTCACTAATAAAGTATTAGCATGTCATTCCTTGATGGAAATCAACTGTTTCTAGCTAAACAATAGGGATGAAGGTACCATCTTAATAGCAAGGGGGGAAAAACAAAACAAAACAAACAAACAAACAAAAAAACCCCGAGTATCTACTATCTCTAGAAGCTTCTTCAGGTTTCTACTCCCTGAGGAGCTTTCCTGAAGTTTTTGAGATGGTGGTCAACCAGGAGAAATCGATTCAGTTTCTACCAGAAATAGCCAAAATGTCTTCACTCAGCTTGGATAAGTGTGAAGGACTAAGTGGAGACCAAAAAACCTGCTGTTACAGTCTGCTCTTTCAGAAAAAAAAAATTATTTCTTAGTACCTGATTTATATAGGTACTCTCACCCAAACTCCAGACCTTGATGAAGATTGCTCGTCACTCCAGCTTTCTGGTTCCCAAGCATCTTTTCTTAGTTTCATTTTTTTCTGCTATGGGTGTCTTTGATGCTTTTCATTAAATATTCTCCTACCTTAATTTCCAATGACACTAAGACAATAAAGAGTAATGTGAAGAATTTCCACCCAATGTTAAGGATTAATGGCCTAGTTTTCAGTTTTCAGTTCATTAAGAACTCCTCCCAAAATGATCCATTTTGTGATGGTCTGGAGGTTTTGGTCTAGTAAAAGGCAAGGGATTTAAAGAAGACTTTTCATGTATGCCATTTAAAAACTGTCATAAATAGACAAAAAGAAAAAATAATATACAAAATTGTCACAAATGGAAAGCAGCCTGGACTACAATTTTTTCAGACTCTTTTTTAGCTACCATGGAGAGTTTTAATGCATATTTCCAGCATTTGTGCTTTTTTTTGCTACTGAAAACTGTAAGTTAAAMATCATGCCACAGTTCTTCACAAAGGAGCTCAGGGGAAAAAAAAAAAAAAAACAACAAACAAATTATATATCTTTAGTCAGGTTACCAAGTTTCTCTCTGTCATAAAGAAATGCAGAGAAATTTGCTTATTTGTAAGCTTTCTGAGAGAGATATCAAGACATTATTAGAAAGCAGGGCTAGGCAGCAAATAGTTTTCATATCCATAAAGATTTGATATTTCAATTATTTTTCCAGCCTCAAAAATGAAATCTCATAGAATCAGAGAATAGCGTGGATTGCAAAGAACCTCCTTCTGCAAAATGAAACTGCCAAAAAAATGGTTTTTGTTCAACTGAAATGTTTCATTTGACCTAGTTTCTCTTTTCTATGCAAATTAAATTAAATTTTAAAAGAAAAAGTTGTTTCTGACTGAAAAAATTCAATGTTATTTTTGTAAATAGTGAAGTAGATATTTCTTATTGCACATGTGATTTATTAACAAATAATTCACTGAAATGAAACAGCTCATTTTCTGAAATTCTTTCAACAAATCAGCATTTTTCATTGAAATTGATAATGAAGAATTCTTATCCAACCACACTGAAGAATGTCCCTCTGCAGATGAGTTTTATCACCTACAATTTATCTTCAGGTGTGGCTTAGGAAGCCTTTCCATTGTCTTTTCACCTGTCTAAGATATTAYTGGAGCTTATGGATCTCTTTCTTGACTTTCGTTCAAATAGTTAGAATCATCCAAACACATCAGGAGAGTATTATTTCCCACAAATCACCTTTTTGAAATATTGCAAGAAGTAATGGGGAATCTCCTAGTTGCAGGAGTGACATCTTATCCTCTGAATGTATGAACTGGAGTCATATTTGAGTAGATGAAAAAAAGAACCCCAAATTCCACCATCAGCTAACTAAAACTATTATCCCTGCTGAACTGTTCCCGTATAAATGTCAAGTGGTATCACAGTTCATCTGTTCTCTCACTCACCCGCAGTACATAGTATTTCTAATGCAGAAAACGCTGCATTTTCTATCTTAAAAGAAAGGAGGGCAGAAGAATAAACCCAGCTCCTTTTCCTCCTTTTTTGTAAGTAACCTTGAATGAGAAGTGTGCAGCTTACGCCTGTGCATCTCATCAAGAATATATGTCATTTCTCTAAATAAGCATCATATATCTCAATAGTAGGGTCAGTTACCCACCCCTACCCCCTCACAGTAGCTGATCTATCAAGTTAAATCACAGGCTTTTTGATATGAGTGTCAATGTAGATCTGACATTAAAAAAATAACCCACAGTGGGGCAGAAAAACAGTAAACAAAGCAGAAAAAAATTTAACTCCTTAAGCTCTCAAGTCACTAAAATCCAGAGAGGTTGGTGCACAGTTTATGCTCTAGTGCAGAGTATATTTTAGTTCAACTATTTTGAATGCATGGACAGTTTTTCATGAACTGATCTTCCCTTTCTTTTTCAGACCTCTTGAACTACATGTTGCCTTTCTTTTCTTGTTCTTCTGCAAGAACTTTACTGCTCCAGCTTCCATATAACCTCTTCCTCTATGACTGACACCATTCTCTGCCAGAGTCATCTTTTTCTCCAAATTAAATAATTAGATAATTAAAATAGATTGTTCCCAGAGGCCTTTAGAAACCCCAACATCTGCTAAAACAGAGAAGGCTTCTAGAATTAATAAGACTTAAACTTATATTTGACCCGATCAGGAGTTTTTCTGGTAGAATTTTTTTCCACAAATTCAATTTTAAAATTTTTAATGGGAACAAATGTACAAATTTCAAGCAGCATGGGATTTTTAGTCAAAGCAAGAGAGAAGGAGAGCAAGGCTTCCTCCTCAGAAGAGCCACCAGCCCAGTATTAGGGGACTCACGTCTGTGTAAGACAATGTGGCTTACAGCCCTGCTCCAGCAACTCAGGACCCATATAGGTTGCAATAGTGCCTGGAGAAGACGCTGAGACCCAGTATGAGATGCAGGGGGCACAGCCAACGCCATGACTTGTTGGGCACTTCCCTGGGACTTCTCTGGCCCTGAGGGGGCAGGAGAAGCAGCACAGCATGACTGGTTCCCACAGGTCTCCAGCCTCTTCTTCCCCGCCCAGGTTTTACATAGTCTCATCTGTATTGCCTACGGGTACAGGTCCTTACCTGTGCCATCCCCCAAACCTTGCCTGGGCGTAACTTAAGAGCAGTAGATGACACAGGCCAAAACAGGGCCGGGAGCACACTCATAATCCAACAGCGTGGACGACCATGCACCAATAYCCTAGCTCAGGCCCTGGCCTTTCCTCTCAGCCAGTGAGGCTGAGGTCTTTGTTCTGATCCAGGCATCCTGGTCTTCACCTGCTGCATGGTGGGTCACCCTAAACAGGAGGGGGTTCCCAGGTGCACCTCTCTTAGGTGCTTTCTGGGGGAGCATCTCAAGGGCCAGATGCTGTTTCCAAAGACTGTGTCTGTATGTAGCATCTCAGATTTTTGTTTCAAAAGATTTTGACTTCATCCCAATACAAAAGAAGGTGGGGAAGTACATACTCTTGAAAACTTTGAAGAAAACTTTTCCTGGTCATATTTAGTAATGTATCCCTTCACTGTGAAGCTCCTCCTCTTGTGCATTTAAGCCCCAGTCTGGCTTCCTTCAAAGTCAGCACCTTCCTACTGACAGCAGCTAGAGAAGACCGCTGCACTGCAAAGCCGCGCCAAGCAGCAGTCTTACTTCAATATATGGCATATAAAATGCTACTGGCTTGGCAATAGAAAGAGATGACAACACTCAGTTCATCTGTCAGTTACAGGATATCTCTCTACTTGGGAAGATGACAAAAGATGTGCGCATATAAAAGGTACGTGAATAGAACAAAAATAAGATTATTACTTATTTCAGCCTGAAAAGACCTAGTCTAGAAAAAACACTTTTTCCTCAAAAAAAACCCTTGAGTTTGCAGCTCTCACAGAGAAAACTTTATACCGTGAGCTCTTGTGCTGCTCTGCAGGAGGGGCTTACTTTATCCACCAGCTTGTAAATGAAGTGGGATGTGATGGACAGTGCAGCCACAGAGAGTCCTGCAACAGGGAACAAGGAAAGAAAAGGACCCTGAGAACAAAGACAGCAAAGGAGCACATGTTACGCACATATTCCTTTAGATTAACAGTAAGTGTTTTACTGTTCTCAACAGTGCTTATATCCCAAATGTGAACAATCTCCCTACAAATAACGCAGAGGTAAGTGATGCAGTATACACAGACTTATGAGAGGGAATGCATTAGCTTTAGATGCCAGGTCTTCAAAGGACAGCGGGTTTTCCAGCTCGGGCCCCAGATTTTGGCGGCCTGCAAGGATGACTCTGGAGAACACCCTCTGGTCTCGCCATCCTGCTCGTTTTCCCTGCAGGCTCCTCCATTTCAGGAAGGTGCTCTTTGGGAAGCAGACATTCATAGCATGCTTGTTTCCAATTTATTAATTAGAACTAAATAACTGGGCAAAAGTGTAATATGCATATAAACAAACACAATTAGAATAAAGTGTGGAAGTAGCAAATTCATCTAATGATCAGGTTGATTAAATTACTTCACATAAACCAACAATTCCTTATAAGCACTGTGTAATGGTTTAGGAAGGCTGCAGTCTTGTTTAGCTCTCAGCCTGGAAAATAACAGGGCTTTTATCAACTCTCAGTGCCAAGTGACATATTTAAGTTCCAGCCAAATAGCTGGTACAGGGAGTGTCAATCGCTCCCAGGCTGACACTAGTGTTGAGACTGTGGCTCTGCTGCCAGCTCCGAGAGCTTGTGTAGATTATTGGTTATCTAATGCCAGCCAACCTTTTCTCTCACTGCCCTTTCCCCCTCAAAACTCCCAACAATGGATTACAGTGGATTACACTGGAGATATTTCAATATTTCAACATGACACAGTTTCTTAAATTCAATATTCAGAAGATAAATTCAATGAAATAGTATGATTTATCATGATTTAGCTGTAGCTAGTTATTGCAAAAATCATTCTTTACTCACTGTGCTTTGGGGATTCTTGCTCCACATGTATGCCAGCCAACTGCTTGCATTTAAAAAATGCAAGAACATTGAAGTAAAAGTGATCCTTAACTCACAAAAATGGGAAAACAAACAGGCGCAAAAGTAGAGACATAAAATCTGAGAGAAAGGTTAAGCCAGAAAAAAATATACAACCTTTTTCACTTTAAAAAATGCATTTTGGGAGCTTACTTTTTACCTGCAGGAATACCTGCCTTATGACAGAAATGGCCATTGGATATTTGTTTTGTGTTTGGGTTCTTTGGCCGTTAGCTTCTTTTTGGATTAGTAGCACTTTCTTATTATCAAAATCCTTCCCCTACTGAAACTGGGATTTCAGCCGCTCTGCAGGGTGTAATTTCTGAAAGCGTAAACCACACAGAAGACTGGACACAGCCACGCATTGGAGAGCAGAATCCGGTGCTATCCTCCGCATACTTCGGAGAACTGTGCTTTAGTTCCCTTAAACTCCCCAATAGCTAAAGGATGAGTTTATACGAAAGAATTAGTGATATCCCATTTAACACGAACCTAGGAATCCAGAAGACAGTTGCAGAATCTTGGCAAATCACACTAGATTAATGTATTTGAATCGGTGCCTAAAATGTTCAGATCAATGTCTTTGGGTTCTTGGTGGGCAGCTTTTTCCCCTTCAGACTGACAGAGGCCACAGTACGGGCAGTTCATCATTTCAAGGCATAAGAATTAGGCTTTGACTAATTGGAAGATTTGCCTGTTATTTAAATGAAACTTGTTTGTAGTTTCATCATCCGTGTGGAATCCAGAAAGGCATCAGACTATCCCATCAATTTAGTTAGAAAAGAATAAATGAATAAATAGGCTGACAATTTTCTCCCCTGGGACTCACGCTGTCACTACATTGTTTCTCTATTATTAATTACCTATGTAAAAATAATTCACTGTACAGCAGTATATACTCTATGCTGTAAATGACTGGATCAGGTGCCTTTCTGTTTGTCCTTCTGTGTGCATTTAAATCTCTTCGTGTCAGCAAGTGATGCTCAATGGTGCATTCACTGAGGGAAGAAAGGGAAAATCAAGTTGCAGACATCAAAGGGTTACAGCCTACATTTTTGGATGTGTACAGTAATAGGGTTAGTTCTTTTCTATTTTGTATGAAAGACTCATTTACAACTGCTGCTCTGCTTCAGAGGTTTGGATTCAGACTGTCTTGCAAGCAGTTTGTGTGCAAGGCTGAGATGTAATGTGCTAGCAGATGTCACTGACAGGTCAAGGAGTCCTTCAGATGCTGGAAGCCCACAGAGCCCCTAATGAAAAGGGGCAGAAGAGAAGCCAAACACATTTCTTTGAGTCAGAGCCTTTACAAGTGTTTGCTTTACATACAAAATTCTTGACACAATTTAGTGGAGAAAAAAGTTAAGAATCTGTTTATTTTCAATAAGCCAATAGTCCGTAGAATTATTTCACTTAACTAATAGGAGAGAGAGGGAAGGAAAAGGGCAGCTGGGGGGACTAAGGACTTTACTCTTATTAAACTTCAGATTTTCATCCACCCTTCACCTGAGTGCCAGAGGGACAGGTAAATTCATCTGCATCCATTGCACCATCAGGTCTATCCCCAATAAATATTTTTCGTATGTATCATCTGAATATTTTTACACTCATTCAGATAATGCCACATTTCATTTGTGTCTTACAGACTTTGCCATGTGCCTTTTATCTCCACTGCTGCAGTATTATTAATCCTTTAAAACTTACAAAAAATACGTCAAAGCAGAAATTCAGTCTTCTCAGTCCTACAACCCAAAGGCGTCTCAATTTCAGCTCCAGTCCTGTGTAATTTCAAAGCTACTTCACTGATTCTTCCAGGAGACAATTCCTTCACAGCTGAAATTTTTGAAAGGGTTCAGACATCCAGCCTCTCCGAAAATGCTACCAATAATCCAGGAGAAACACTTTGAGTATTCTCACGAGGATGAGATACGTTATTTTTTCTTATAGCCCTCTCCTGTATTCTCTAGAAGAATGGTGCTGTCTTTAAAGCACTCTTCAGACAAAGATGTGGCTTTGGGGAACATAGCAGTAAAAATTTGTGTTCCCATTGGGCTTTTTGTATAGCAGAGTGCACTTTTCAGCATCTTGTATATTATCTGCTCCCTGCATAAAGGAATTCTAAACTAAATTCCTTGTGGGAACTCCCTCCATATAATGCAAAACTTTAATTTGTGCCCTCTGCTTCTTGTATTTGACACAAATTCAAACTGTCTTGCATCAACCATTCTTCCTATTCCCTCAAGATCTTCATGGAGCAAAATGATCTCACCTCTCAGTCTCCTCTTTCACAGAGTACAGCCCTAAATTCTTTGGTTTATTTGGGATAACTAGTGTCCCCCAATCCCTGCATTATTCTGCTTGCTCTTGCTAGATCTTTGTCTATTGCTATAATAATTCTTTAAAATCAGGTGATCAGAAATGAGGATGATAGTACAAGTATGGTCTCTGCAGTACTAAAGGGGGGTAATTTCTTGATACTTAAATCCACTACTTACATAAAATTTGCAGAGATCTCTGTAAATTTCTGCACATGTATGCACCTGTTTTAATCCTTCTGCTTCAAATTTCTTCTGCTACCCATGAACTACATTTTCCTGAACTGCATTTCTGCATAGTATGATCTTTCAGAGTCTGGTCCTCTTTTGTCCAGCTCCTCATTACTTTATTTTTATCTAGGTCATTCATCTTCCCATACACACATGTAGCTTCTTTGTACTGGCAGCGCTCCCTGTTTCTGCATTATCTGCAAATATTTTTGCTTTATAGTATTTTCATTTTCCTCAGGCCTCAGACAAATAGTATGAATAAGAGGAACAAACCTAGTCCAGTTCTCATCCATGTAATTCTCTGCTCCTCCATTCAGGTCACACCAAAGCAGTATGATCTCTCTGTAGTCTATATTGAGACCACCCCTGAATCCACTCAAACACGTCACCTCCTGTGCCATACTGCTGACCCCACACATTAGCCTTTTTGTGTTTTTTGCTGTCGCAAAAGCATCATGAAACCTGCATAAACTGTATCTCCAGCTTCCTCTTGCCAGTTCTTTGCGCTCTTGCCCTAAAATAAAAATATTACCAGCTTATTAAGACAGGATCATCTCTCCGTTAATCCATGTGCATCCCAATTGATCAAATAATATCTCAGTAAGGGCCCCTCAATCCTGCTTCTGATGAGTTTTAATAGCATTTTCTCTACCAGTGCTAGCCATATTGTCGTCTGCTTCTTTCTGTCATCTCTGACATGGCAAAGCAATGGCTCAGCACTAAGCGATCTATGGTACATGAATACCTCTTCTCAAAACAACACAGCATGAGGATTTCAGAAATATTCAGAACAATGGCTTGACAATAAGAGATCCAGGGTACACATTACATGAATACCACTTTTCAAAATGGCACAGCAGGAGGATTTCAGAAACACTTAGCTCCTCATGCTCCTTGAGGATCAGTACAACATACCCTGTTGATAGAGCAAATCAGCTAAGAAGAGCTTCATGTAAAGGAACTCTGAATTTCTGACAGGTCCTTTTGCACATGCACACCACAGAAACTTCCAGCCTACTGGAAGTATTTGCCACTCATAAATCCCTATTAATAAAACCCTATAAGAAACCCCTTTCAAAGTTTGCTACTTCTCTTCTTCTCCATGCTGGGAGCATGATCTCAAAGCACTTCTTCTATGAGGATACTTTGAAACGATGAGGGATATGATACACATTCCCACACAGTACAAAGAAAGTTTTATAGCACACAAAAAAGGGCAAAACCAAAAACCTCCCATTTCCATTCTGGAGCAAAACTGGGGTGACAAACAAAAGCTCTGGTGGTGCTCTCCTGGTCTCGTGAGACTGCCCATCCACCACGTCAGCCGCCTCTCCCAGGAGAGCCCCCACAGTCCCAGGCAGAGCAGAGTTTGTCACGAGTTTTGGCAGGGCACGTGGAGGCATGGGTGGTTTCTGCTGCACCTTTCTGCCCCGGCTGTCCAGGAAACCTGTGCACACCTCCGAATATGTAGGGCTGCCGTCCATAAAGGTGAGGAATGATGAGTCACTGTCCATCCTGGTGTAACTGTTGGGGCAGTAGATTCCGCCTCTGAGTGAGTTTAGCCTGTTCACTTTGACCCCTGGGAAGAGGTGGTTGAGCCATCTGAAAAATACAAAAAGGCCTTGACTTGTTGGAAGAAACATTAGTGATAGGGAGTTTCTACTCTCAATTGCAATGTCCACATTCTCTTTGCATGCCCAGTATTTCCCTCCAACTGCAAACTGGTCTTCCAGACTGTTGAAAAATGTATGTGGTTTGCAGTAGCTTGTAGTCAACGTGCTTCAAGCGCGTCTCTTATTGAGCACAATACTGCTTTGATTGGCCTGCTCTTGCTTGGTATCTTCTCTTCTTTTGCTGTACTGATCTCCAGGAGAAAGGAATGTCAAAAAAAAAAAAAAAAAAAAAAAAAAAAAAAAAAAAAAAAAAAAAAAAAAAGGAAAAACAAAGGCACACCAGTGTAGGGTAATTTCCCCAGGCTAAATACATTCAGGATGAGCCTCTGCACAACACAGTCTGATTAAAACTCCCCTAAGAATATTGTGTGAAGTGACTAATTCAGAGAGCTTCACAATGTTTACGAGGCCAGGGTCCCATATCTGAAACATAGCCCTACTTTTATCTATCACAGGGTTTTCTGGCTCTGACTGTTGCTTTCTCTGTGTAGGTTTTATATTTTCCTAGCACTAATAGCAGCAATGTCTGCACAGTTGTATTTAAAGTTGTATCAAAGATATCCAATAATGAGAGCACACTTACAGGGAATTTCAAAGTCATCTGTAAAATATAATTTGGGGCTGAAACTCAGCAAGCAAAATCTCATCCCAGAAGCAAATTCTTTTGTAACATTAAGGGGATTGGGGGTGAGGGGGGAGAGGGAAGAGAGAAAATTACTGCGAAGGTGAACAAAAAAGTGCTTTGTGGGGAAGTGAAGAGACTACCTTCAAAGAGCTTAGAATCCCAAATATTGAAGAGAATATGTGTGTAGACTTAAATGTGACAGACATTTTTCCCTTTGAAAGTCAGTTCCTGCTTAAGTTCACGTTGAGTGTCAAGTGTTTGCCCTTCAAATGAGGCTGAGTACTTATTTTCGAAGGCCTGCTCTTCACCCCAAGCACTGACTTTTGCTCATAATTAGTTAATTGTGTGCAAACTCCCATCTATTAAATAAACCCATAAGTGGGCTCTGAGCAGAGAGTCGTATCCTAGTTTTCTCACTTCCCACCTCTTTTGGAGCGCCCCTGCATGAGGCTGGAGTGCAGGCTACCCTGCTCATGAGGGTAGAGCAAGGTACCATTGCTGCGACGGATGGCAGCACCTACGACTCCTGGCAGCGATCGTTCTGCGAGGAGCTGAATCAGGCAGCAGGCAAGCCCTGCCCCTTCCCCACGGAGCTGCACTCCCTAACAGCTGCCAAAACCCTTTCCGCATGTAGGGAATTAAGTTTCACAGATGCCTGTGAGTTCAGTATTGCGTCTATTCTGAGAAATTGATTATATCCAGGMCGAGGAGAGCAAGGCAAAAACATGCCAGGAGATCTGCCCAAGGTCACATCACTAATCTACTGGAGAGCTTGAAATGGAGGAGAGAGAGATCTGCTAGCTCCTACTCCTTTGATTAATAACCAAACCAACATGTCCCCTCTTATGCCCTGGTCTAAATCCAAGTTAATTAAACCAGCTTTGGGTGTGAACATTATTAAATCAGTTGAAACCTGGCTAATATCAGATTAACTTGCACCTGCAAATGTAGAGCCACCAGTCAAACTGCCATAACCTGTTTTTAAACAAAAATATATGAATCCCCACAGTGGTCCCACCAGCCCAGCTGGTTTGGTGTAGAATCACACCTCTGTAGACCAACACTTTGGCAGTGCTAGGAAAAGCTGTGCATGGCACACAGGAAGGGAAGAAAAGAAAAGCCAGGCTATGCCTAGCGACGCAGGACTAATACAAGAGGATGTAACTGGCAGCTCTACATTTTCAGTCGAAAGAGTTATCTCTGCAAAATATATAATATTGCAGCTGTAATTATTAGGCATCGGGATTATCTATTCAAACAGTTGAGTAGCCTAGGGAAGTAAGCTGTGGAKGGAGACACAAAGTCTCTAATTAAACCAGCTGACCTAGCTGGGAAAAACAGACAAACTATGGCTCTCATAAGCCCTTCTTTGGGTCTGAAATGAAAGCCACAGATTTCGAGCTACGAGCAGGCTGGGAACAATTGCTCTGAGTGTTCAACCTTCTGCAAAGCTACTCAGCAAAGTCATGCCTTGCATGTGATACTGAGTGTGTAAATACAGTTACCTGAATCTCACTGTACCTCTGTGTTTCCTTCATTTTACATTGTGTAAAGCACAAAAAATGCAACAAAGCCCCTTCTTACTTGTCTCGAACATTACCATTTCATGGTAGCTGCTTGGTCTCGACCATCACCACTTAGACCTATTAGGTCAATGTTTCCTGGCTACACTGATGTGCCTTGTGGGTTAATTACAAAGGAAGCAGTGACTGCTTTAAAGAGAAGTTCCTGTGAGGAATCCAGTGGTGAAAGGAGCCTGGCTCATAGAAGCACTTGAAAGGAAATACCAGGTGCCAAGTGCTTTGGTCTAGAGGCTCTATTTTCCTGGCTGTGGGCAAAACATAGGAGTGAAGCCAAGAGGAGAGTCACATCAGTACTCAGCATCATTCTTTGCTCACTCCTTTACTCTGAAGATCCTTGTGGGTGGAAATTAGGTTCCCATCAGAGATAGATACTGCCAGAATTAGCAGCAAAAAAGTCTGGTCTTGCCATCAGAGGTTCATTAGCATACAAAACGTCTCTATAAGAAAGAACTGTGTCAATCGCTGATGCTGTGCTCCATTGTCTTCAGTGTTRCTGTGCTCAGGCAGAACAGTTCACCCACCCTTACTCTGAGATAATTCGCACTCAGATCACTGTTATGGAGGGAGAGAAAGGAGAGTGAGGGGCTGTGTAGGAAGAAAGTGCTAAAACTCTATGCAAATTATACTTTACAAGCGTGAAAAACAACTAGATGGAAGCAAAAATCAAGATAAATAGGGGGAGGAGAATGGTTAATTACCTTGCACTTTGCAAGGACTGTGTTAGCTTCAGATAGGCTCCCCTCAGTGTGGCATAGATAATTCCCAACAATATCACCACAGTGCTCTCAGAAAGATAACGCTGAAAAGGGAAACCAATTTTAAGGAAAACAATGTTATTTAAAAAGACAGAGATTTCACTGTATGGTCATTTTGAAGTGGGCAAATTAACAATTAAAAAGGCTCTCATGTACCATAATCTCTGATTGTTTTATTTTAATAGCTATCTCAGTACAGAAGATTCTCTTCAGTAACTAGAGATCTAATTTCTGTTAATTTTGTGCAACTCAAATGGAGCCACTGATGTTCATTTGTAACTTGCCCCACACCCCCTCCCCCGTCATTGCTTCTTCTAGGAATATATCTCTTGAAAGCACGATGATTATCAGTGGAATTTCTCTACTAACTATAAGCTTTTGCAGTCCAAACCCAAACTGCTGGCCAGTTAGGAAGTGGCCAGGAGAATGCATAACAAATGTGAGATCATGAAACTAGCCCCTTTTCCCAACTGTGCTCCACACCGTTTCACCATCTGGAAGCAGAGAAAGATGAAAATGCTCACACAAACCTGCACCCTGACATCAGAGCTCAGGAGGACAAATTTCAGCTTCTCTGACTCCCCAACACAGCATTATGTGAGGGCCTTGCTGCCCGTAACACATGCATTTTAATAAAAATCCTTTATGTGCTTACATACTGCTTAGCCTAAGAGGAACTGAGAGATGAAGACAGACCTTTACAGGGGTTGGCTGCTTCAGTAGACTTGTGTGAGTCTGGACCAAAGTGCTTACTCATGGTCACACACGAAATCTGTGGTGGAATGAGAAATAGAATATCTCTTGCCAGAAGAGCAAATTAACGAGTTAACTTTAAAACATTCTTCTTTTCTAATGGTGATACCGACTACCACAAACCTTCTCCCAGGGAGGAGCATGAGAATATTACAGCAGCAGAGAGACACTGGGAGCAAGCCCCTGTTTTGCAGCAAAAGCAAGCCCATCCAAAAAGATAGGTATTTCTTAAGAGTTAAAAGGGGAGAAAAACCCACATCATCTTAAAATAAATACAGAAATCTACAGATACAGATACATACACAGAGTACAGTACTGTTCATTTGTGTCTACTTGACCACTAGCAGCAAGGCCAACACAGCATCTGTTTTGAAACCAGTGGAAATGGGAAAGGTAGGTGAATATTACATTCTGTTCAGAAATGGCCCCTTTACTTCTGCAATGATCTAAATACATTCATCAGTAAAGGGTTAAAGGAATAACAGAACCGTATAGCTTGCTAGGCTGGTTACAGCTAACCCGTACACACAATTTCGGGGGCCTACCCTTGCTTCCCACTTTGAAACCTGACCTCACCGCGCTGGCTTCTGTTACGCAGAATGCTAGTTATCCTGCAGAAATGATACTGCAGGGCTCTGTGTACGCCCGTGCTGCGACCTGGGGGATGGGTTTCAGTGCTTTAGACATCATTAGAGCAAGCCAAAGTTTTATCTGAAACTTTTAACATGAAAAATGACTCTCTCCCCAGAAATAAATTATTTCCTTTACATTTTTCATGTTACGATTTTTTGGGGTTGTCAAGTAAAACAATTTTTCACTTTTCCAGTTTTGGGGCTTCTCTCTTCCTTTTTCCTCTCCGCTTTTAATCCATAGGAGCAAGGAAAACAAGCAGATAAAAGTAACATTTTAAAACGCTTAAAAGGTGGAGAGAAAAATGACTAATGAACATCCAAAAGCTAAAACAAACCAGTTTTAATTTTCTTTGTACATAATTTTAAGAAGCTGACTTTTTTTTTTAATATTTATGCTATACACATTACCTCTTTTTTGGCAGCTCTGATCATATTATGTGTTCTCCAAACTAGAGAAGCATTAAACCAGAGTTTCACTACAAAACCTGTAACTGAGGACAGAGTGTGAGCTGTATGTTTCCTAGCAATCCCATTGAGAGAATTGTTTTCCTCCATTCTGAACAAAAGGATGGAGTCCATATGTCCACTGAAAATGTATGTATCTTTGTGTAGTCAAGGAAAATAAATCCATACATTATTTGCTCATTTCATTTCCCTTTCATAATTTAGTGTCAGAGGATTAGGAACAGCAGAAAAATAATAAAACATAAAATGCAGCTAAGGATCTCAAAGTACTTTACAGAAGTGGGTCAGAATAATTTTGTCCCTTTCTACAAATGAGGCTGGTTGAATCACAGAGAAGAAAAGCAGTGCACTGGAGTCAGCAACAGAGCAGGGAATACTATCCATGCTTCTTAATTCCTGCCATCATTTGCTAGCCATAAAACCTCATCCACAGGGCGTTCAGGGGTTGGCAAAAGAAGCACCCTTTGGCATTTTCCCTACTAGGCCAGGTATGAAAAGAAGATATGTCTCCTGGAAACTGCTTCCACTGGAAGAAGCCTTTCCAACTTGGAAGGTTATTGGAACAGAAATATGGTTGGGATTTTCAGCCAGAACAAGAATAGTCAACAAACCCGACATTGTTCCAGTCTTGGGTAACATTTGCTGGCACTTGGAGTACATGACAAGTCCCAGTGTTCATCCACCGAGACCTCAGTGCTGTATTCAGATCCCCAAATAACGAGAGGTGCAGTTTTGCCCAAAAGCTAGAGAACTGGCCTATGATCCAAAATTATTTTCAGGGGTGGGGTTGGGTGACTTTGGCATGCCAATTCACATCTTGCAGCTCCAGTTCCACACCAAAAAGTTGGGAACAATAATAATTCTCCTGTTAGTGAGAAATACTTTGCAATTTCCCCAGACTGAGCCCAGCAGGAGAGCCAGGTATTACTGGCACCACCTAGCAAACTAACTTCATGTGTCTGCAAGTCCAAGAGCAAGCAGTGATGCCAATACACTACCATTTTTCCAAAATGTGTGGCTCTGCAACTCTACTGAGCTCCTCTGCCTAGAGGGAAATAACTTCAGAGAAGTAAGTGTTCTGGCAAACCGGGGGAGGGTAGATCATGTCCCAATTCATCACATCCTAGTATCTAAGACAGTCCCTGATACCCAGCCTATTTATATGGTCTTCAGATACCCAAACTCCAGGTATATCAGAATCACCTGTTTGCAGGGGACATACCCTCAATGGGACAAATCAAACTTGTGAGTCAGGTCATGCAAAGGTTTTAAAGCATTTCTTCCACCTCATTCAGAAATCCAGCTACAAAAGCCAGCTTTCAAGGACATACATCGCTTGGCTTTGAGATATGCCCTGAAGGGCTACAGTAGGTCCAGAAATCAATGACTAGCTTGAACTGCATCATAAATACACTGTAGGCTTTTTTCACCTGTGACAGCTATATTGATGATAATTTCATATTACTTAAGCGCTTCAGACAATCATGTGTGAGAGGATGCAGTAATGTGAGAATTTATACAAAACTGAGGAGCAGATTTCAGC
This sequence comes from Phoebastria nigripes, assembly GCA_035582835.1. Lineage (NCBI taxonomy): Eukaryota > Metazoa > Chordata > Aves > Procellariiformes > Diomedeidae > Phoebastria > Phoebastria nigripes. The sequence goes on from JAYKAV010003343.1 coordinate 1,394,621, forward strand.
GGTGTAGGATATGTGGCAGGTTTTTCTCTTTGCTGAGGAGTAATGCTGCAAGCCAAGCAGAGCTGCAATCCCTACAGCTATATTGTGTATGTATGTGTCAAGCAAACGGCACTGCTGGGAGTGATGGGTGGTTGCAGCAATGTGTAGCAATCCCCCCCTTGCATGGGGCAGGAGGCAATTTTGTGTCGTTCAGAAGAGAGGAAATAAATAGGAGAGAGTGAAGAGCAGAGCAAGAAGAAGATGGACTTTACCTTCCCCTAGTGCTCCCATCTCTCAAGGCGAGCAGGGATTTTCCCTCTCTCCCCATTTGTGGGGGGCCCTGGGAACCCACAGTACAGCAGGCCACTTCAAGGGCTGGCCCATGGAAAGCTTCAGCCCCCTTGGAAAAGCCAGCAGGATCTGATTAACTGAGCGAGAAGGGTGAAAGCATGTCTATCAAACAGCGTTAACCTTGCTCTTGTGTTCGTATCTCCTACATTCACCTATCAGCGGGAAATCTCTCTTGCTTCTGTACAAAAGAAATTTCAGTCTGCTTTGTGGTGTGTACGACTTACAGCACTATGATCCTTCCCTCAAACAATGACATAAACTCTCCGTAACTATATTGCTATATAGGATCTAAGCAACACTGTGGTGGAGGCATATGTATATCTGTGAAGTCTGATAGGAACAGTTATATATTTCTATATCTGTGGGATTTATGAGGCACAATTTGAGAAGCACCTGTTTCTATCCCTTGTTACCAGTGAGCATCCTAAACACATAGAAAGTAAAAGCTGAACAGGGTTCCAGTAAGGCCTACAGCCCACTCAAGGAATAGGTTTGCAAAAGATACAATATCAAATTTTACTTCAAAAATCCTATTAATTTCTTTTTTATAAAAAATATGTAGCCACTCCTAGCTGTTTTGTTTGAGAGTTTGTCACTGCAAGAGAGAATGACTAGATGAGGTGCTGAAATTCATCGAGTCACTCCTTCAAAATGTTTCTGTGGCGAGAATCTGCATCCAGCCACTCCTCAATCCGGCATCGCACACTAACCTGGCAAGTATATGGCGCACACAGCAGTCCCTTATTGCTCAATTTCATTTCCTTGTGGTTTCTGGTTAGCAAGCAATAGTCAGAAAATGCCATCGCCCTTAACTCACCGTAAGTAGCAAAGCAAATTCTCCCCCATTTATATATCTTGTTTTAAAGGCGAACTCCCTCATCTCCGCACAAACTAGCTGCTCACAAGACACTTTGATCCCCAGCATGTACTCCCAACATGTGCTGAATAACGCCAGGTTTTGTTCCCACAAACAAATCCCAACGAGTGCCACTGCGCTGTCTCCAGTCTCTTCCGGCAGCAGGCAGTCCAGGCAGGGGCTGAGAGAGTCGTTTCACTCACATGCAGCTCTCAGCGAATGCCACCATCTGCTTTTAGGTTGTTAAACAACTCCTGCATCGGGTCTGAAAATTCCTGTCAAATCCTGCAGCTTCCAACACGGGATAATTTCAGCTGTCTGCTAGGTCAGCCTTTGCCGACTGTGATAGACTTGCTCTAGACTTACACGAGTGGGAGAGGGAAGAGTCTGATCTGTGGTGGTTTCCTTCAGGAGGGCTTGGGGGCCAATGCTCCTTCTGTGCTCCCGTCCACACGCACAGACCCTTGTCCCCTAAATTGCAATGACAGTGTGAGGGAGCACATGGTGACCTGGGATGATGAGCTTACCCAAGTTTGCAAAAAATGCAAGGAACGAGGCGGAGCAGGGAATATTTTTAACCTAGATCAGTTTTGTCCCCCCATTTCAGCCTATAGCCTCAAAACTCCATTCAGCCCACGGAGAAACTGATACAGAACAGCAAAGACRCACAAACACTCTTTATGAACTTCATACTAATAATTTGCTTTCACTCTTCCAAGAGTCCTGTGCAGACCTGGCTTTAGTCACCTCCTCGGACTCCTTCCCACCAAGCTGCTAAGTAGGGCAGAGCTGGGTATCAGCTACAACTTCTTCCTGCAGCCTTTCTTTCTGCTGGATCAGGACAGACAAACGGTGAAGGGACCGCCATAGCAACCTTGTTAAACCACCCTCTGGACATGCCACTCAAAGAGTGTCCAACAGAGGAGAGATCTGAGTGATTCACCATTCCCGAGCCAGCATGCACCTGAACACTGATGTCATCACATTTATCTATTAATTAATTGATATTTATTAATTTCTCATATATCCACAAACACAGTACTGGTGACAGTTGGTTGTCATATGGAAGAGCAAGGGATGATACATACATAGTAACTCTGACATCATTCTCCAGAAATGCTGAAGAGTGAATAATGAAAAAGATGTCTGGGCATTAATATTCTCCAGGGAAGAAATCACATAATATGTCCAAAACTAGGTTATTGCAGCAATCCCTAGACTTTCCAGATCAGATTGGTGTTCTAAATATGCTTATTTTCTAATGTTTTGCTACAGACAGGTGACAATAATTGCATGATCATAGTTACAACCCAGATGTGGTTGCTTGTGGTACTTTTCAGCAGATGCAAGGGATAGTTAGAGGCATGAGCTTCACCCCAGCAGAGCTGCTGAAATTAGGACTGGCTTCTTTGCAGAAATTTAGAGGGTATAAATATCCACAGGCAACAGGTATTTATTTCTATGCCTGCAGGTAAAAGCAAGTGGTAATAGTAATTGCAAAGCAATACATTTCTAATTGCAATAGATCACACCCTTCAAGGCTAGACTTTGAGATTAGTTTCTGAGTCCTTAAGCATACTAAACAGTTTTTCTAGCAAGATACAGTATGCTTACAGCAACATTAAAGCATGAAGTATAGAATACCTGGTTAAAAACTTTTAAGGTTAGATGGGGAGGTGTTCTCTCTCTCTTACGCATGTGCACACACAGGCATACACACAAATGGGCTTAACACTTTCACATGCAAACCAAGTATGTAAGTTCCCTCAGATAAAATCCATATGAAAGAAAAAGGTGTTATTTGTTTAAAATAGTGCTGACTGTGAGGCATTGCCCACTGTACCTCCATTTCATCACCAAGGCCGGCCGTGGGACAGATTTGGCCTCCTGACACAATGGCACACAGAGAAATAGCCACAGCACCGGCACTGCAGCGGCCGGTCACCATCAGGAGGGCTGAAGCATGCAAACTTTGCTGACAGTTGCACAAGGGCCGGAGCCCGCTGCCAGCCAGAGTTCAGATCAGAAAGCAAACGCTCACTTGCTAAGCCAGGGCAACTTGCACTCTCCATGGACTACCCCCAGAAAAAAACAGAGACCTGAAGCATAATTATTAACTTGTACAAGCTGTTTTTGTGGTTTTGTAAGGGTTATGATATAAGCAGTCCTTTTTTGAAAACCCCAAGAGAAAGACTCTTTGAGAAGCTATTTATTTATTCAGTTTTATCCTACAATTGTATGCCTTATATACCTTACCAAGACTCTCATCCAGGCTATCATTTGAGACTTTCATTTAAGTACTTCTCTGAATTAGAAAACAAAATCCTCCTTCTCTTGTGTTTATGTCCTCCCAATTTGCCCTTCATACCACTGCTTATTTAACCAGCTTAGCTGAAATACTTTTGTCCACTTTTGGTTTTTTGCTGCACTCCTTCAAACATTTTTTCTGAAGAACCCGTTGTCTGGAAAACTGGGATCTTGTAGCAACAATTAACTACGGGAGAACCATGACTCAAACCCAAAATACTTTAATTTGGAGCACAGGCCTAATACCACATGCTCCCCTTCTCTTCTATAACTTGAACTCTCTCATTAGATTGTGCTTCACATGGTGGGAGATTCCTGAGGTATTGGGCTTTTTTCAAGAGAAAAATTTCGAGAGAATCACAGCAACCTTAGGCAGAGCCAGGAAACAGCTTAGCTGACTGGAGACAATAAAAATCAACTGACCTGTACCTCCCAGAAAGCACTGCCAGATGTGGACTTAAGGGGCAAGAAGGAGACAAAGATGGTAATAGAGGCTAAAGGGTTTTTACTGCCCTACTGGCTTCTGCCTTTGCCCTCTCCTGCCCTTCCCCTACCGCCTCCTGTTCTACCCTGGCACTGACACCTCACACCCCCTTGTTGTCGCACACCGTTGCAGCCCCTCACTGGCTCCTCTGGCTCTAAAGAGAAGTTGAGCACAATGCAACAGCTCTGCAACAGAGTTTGTGTCAATGTGTGCATGGGCGCACGTGTGTATGTCTGACATACCACGTCTTCCCACCTTGGATGCCAGTGACACGGGGCCATCCCCTATTGCATGACTCAAGGCAAAGGGCATGTCCCAGCAGAGAGGAGGAAGCAAGGCTAAACCATCCTGTTCACTTATGACTACATGAATAGGGCAGAGTATCTCCACCAAAAATCTTCCTATATTCAAGCATACGCTTCTTAGAGGAAACACTGGGATTTCTATGGAAAGTATACTCTCATTGCAAAAAATAAAGAGATACTTCATCAAAAATCCAATTTTCCATTAGATGGCAAATTTTCACTCAGACCTACTTAGGTCTTGTTGATGGCTCTCAGACTAGGCTTTCAACAAATTCCTTCAGGCTGTATATGCAAGGACTCTGTTTACCCTGTGGAGTCAAAGGGTGTCAGTGCACCGCCACACCGACCACATCGCTTTTCTCTGGACCTGGCCTAGGTGTGTCCTCCAGCCAATGTGCATGTAGGGGCGGCTCTGCAGCTTCCAGACACCCCAGGGGACCTGTGATGGGAAAATAAGTGCTCTTCAGCTCACTGGTGACATCCAGAGAGATGAAGGGGGAAAAACTGAAGGAAAAGGAGAGGCCAAAACCTTCAGCATGTTGGGTTGGCCCGGGGCAAACAGGTGATGCAACCAAATTGTTTCGACACCCCCTGGGAGGCTCCCTTCACTCTGAGCATCTCCACAGCAAGTGGCAGCAGTTCCCAGCATGGGCAGCATCCATCATTGCCATGGGGCAGGCACGTACTCCCTCCTGCTTCTCCTCCATATCCTCTTGGGCAGCGGGCATTACTCTTTCCTCACCCGCCATGGCAATTTGCAGATGTTAAATTATACCCAGAAGGGCCTATCAAATACAAGAGAAGCCAAATAAGAATTATAGCTCAGAAATTTATATTAAAAAAAAAGAAACAAACAAACAAACCCCTATAAAGGCTATGGAATTAAAACAATGTCTTTTCCCAGGTTCATGCTGAGCTCTAGGTGCGTGCAACATTTCATGCAAATCAGATGTAATTTACTGTGTGATTTGTTTCTTCAATAAAAAAGTGAGACTATGGAGAACAATAATTTTCCTACATTTTAGCTACACATTTCTCCATAAATAGCATAACTATTATAATGACTTCTTGTATGTGCTTGTAGAGTGATTGCCTCTGTGTGAAACACAGGGAGATCATTTCTGTATTATGCCCAGAATGCTTCACAGAGTTCAGTCATAAGTGTATGTGTGTATGTGCACAAATACACACGCACACACACACATGTATGTTACTAATAGATAGTACTATATACAAGTATATGTATAGTATACAACGTATGCTATACGATCTGTACATGTGTGTGTGTGTGTGCGCATGTGTATGGACCTGTGTGCGTGTGTATATCAATCACTTYGCTCCCATTGTTCCTCTTGTCCAGAACCATCGTATTCCTTCAGACAATATGGCAGTGAACCAGCTTCTGGTGACAAAAATAGGGCTATGGCTGCCACAGACTTCCCAAAAGTAAAGACTTTTCCACCGCAAATGAGAGATGTTTCATCAGTTGCTATGTGGGCATGTAGGAGGTGCCGGATCCAAAATACATCCATAATTAGCAATACCTGGCAAGCAAATATAACGGTGACAATATAATGTGCGGTGATGTTGCTAACCAAAGACATTGCAAGACATACKTCTTTTCCGATACCTCCTAATATCTCACAACATGAGGGGTGACAAAACAGTCAGCACAATGAGTCCTTCAGTTGAAAAAGGCCTGATGAACTGAGGTATAAAATGGGACTGTATGGTAGATAAGGCATTGTCACAATGTCACCTTCCAAGGGGAAAAGCAAAGCATTAAATTTTTTTCTTGAATGCATTTTATTCAAATTACTGGTTTTTAATTACAAAAAAAAAAAAAAAACATTAAATTGGGGCTTGGGATAAGGCATTTCCTGGGGAGAAGCACTTGTGTGAATATTTTCTAGAAGAAACCTTATCTACAATGTTGGAAAAACTGGTACAAAATAGAGCAAGATGCAAGGTTATGAAATGCAGAAGATGCTTATTCCATCTGTAAAATGGACCAGTAAGTTTAGAGACACACACGCATGTACACAATGTATATGTGTGACAATAAATTTTTATAATAAGCCTACGTGGAATATAGAAGTGAGAAAAATAGGTGGATAAATTACAGTGAACTTCTGATATTATTATATATTAAAGTATTTTATTGTAAATAATTCTGTGGCACTTACTTAGAAAACCCAGGTTGGGTGTGAGGTTTGGGAGGGGGAAGTTATTCTGGTAAAGTAGAGCAGCTATTTTCCCAGCTGAATAGTAATGGGAGAATAATAAATTCTTGATTGCATTTTCTTGCTTTTTGACATTGTGTTTTAGATTTGTCATTTGTATATATTAATACATAATCAGCTTTGCAATAAATTCTGTTTGGGAAACCATTTCTTGATGGTCTTGATAGATTTGTACATAGAAACATAAAGGCAGACATCAATAAGAGAGGCTTATTCGAGATGTAAAAATGAAGAACTTAACCAAAAATACTGGGTTTATTGGTAAGTTTAGCAAAAAAGGAGAAATTTGGAGTTAAACAAGGGACATAGAACAAAAAAATCCCAACTAACATTTGCTCTGAACCCAGTATTTCAGTTAACTAAGAAAGAGACCATGCTCAGCCAATGCAGGAATATTGATAATGACGTTTTCCATCTGGGAGAAGGAGGATAATGGCAAAGAGTCAGTGTTGCGCCAGGTCTGGAAAAGAGAATCACCAGCTGTGTGAGTGAAAGGACGTATATCAGCCACTCTCAATTCCTACGGCAAATCTGTTCTTTCCTGGCTCTTTCACCTCCGCTTTACCCTCCTCTCTCTACTAGCGGGACCTCACAGACACAAGAGCTGCCCTGGATCTTTTSAACTGCCCCCATTACCTGCTGCTCACAGCATCTGATGCTAAAACCTGACCCATCCTTCTCACAGGTATGAGGCACACAGAAACAGTGTTTGTCTCCTTCCAATGATGAGCATGACTTTTCCACTCCTTCATTCATCATAGCTCCAACAAGTGCTGCAAGTTTGGCCCCTTGCCCAAGGGTGTCCATGCAGGCTAAAATATTCATGATTTCAGACTTGCAGGAGTCTGGTCTTCTCCACATCCCCACAAAATCACATTTATTGATTGGGATCTTGAGAAAACCCATCCAGATAAAGCCAAGGCTTCAAGTCAAGGCTTAACAAGTTGCTGTCTGCAGGAAGCCTAAATAAGTAGCTTCAAATAGACACGTAACTTTTAGATGACTAAAACAAAGCTGAATCTCATCCTAAATGCTCAGTCGCTCAACAGGAAGACTCCTGCAGTCCCTGGAGATCTACTAAGGTGCTAGGAGGTCCACGAAGCCTGGTCACTTGGCGTCTCCCCCCACAGGAGCTCATGACTGCCAGGAGGTGAGACAGGGATGAGAAACCTGTCTGCCACTCCCCTCCACCAAGCAGGTCAGCACTCCCCCTCTTTGCCTTCTCACTCCCCCAAAACTGTTTTGCGTTCAAGAGTAGAGCAGGGGATATCACTCTGGTTTGTTTCTGGGGCAAATCCCCAGAGTGCGAGGCATTTTCCCCTTTGCAGCATTGCTCTGCCAACTACTTGGCGTAATATCACGCAGAGCAGGGCAAGCCGTTCACAGCCAGGAGCCGAGTCAGCTTTTCTCCCGTTCACATGTTTTGCAAACGGATGCAAATTTTCTTCAATGTCTTTGCTATTTGAAATTTTTCACAAAATCATTTTATATATGCAGTGCCTGTGCAAAGGTTTTGTTGCATGTGTTAAAAATTTGGAATTCCAGCTCTTGCAATGGTGTATCCTGCACGCTGCATTTTCATAGCTTGATTGGAGCAGTATGACTGTGAATTGTATTAACCTTGACAAGGGCCAAGTCAAAATTTGCTTCCTGCCAATAATTGACAGTGTGAGCTGAAAATTCACCACTTTGTTGGAACATTTATGCCAGCAAATTGGTTTTCAGGTGTATTGCTGGTTTTCAAATGCTCCAGTAATGAGGAACATATTAAACATCTAGACTGATTTATAGGAAACGAACCCAGAACAGGTGCTGCTACCTCAGCCCAGGCTTATTTGCTAACAGAATATGAATAGAAATGTTTTATACCAAACTTGAACAGTGTATGTGACAGGATACCTCAGTCCATCTCTCTCAACACAGATGGTTTTCTTATGAAGCAATTTCTAGGTCTCAGGCTGAACTCTTTGTTTTCTGGAAAGAAAAAAAATTCAATTTGGGGGCTCCAATAGCTGGTAGACATTTTTATGATAGCTACAATGCAAGTATGTATTCAGAGGGATTTTTCAACACTCCTGGAGTAGTAGTAAACAACTTCTTTACTGCCTGATAATGCAGAGATACTTACTTTCATCAAAATAAATCTTGAACAGGTTTCAGTACTCCTCCAAAATGAGAGGTTCAGGGACTGGGACAGGAAGACCTTGGGAGGGAATGATACTTTATTGATTTACTTAGGTAACTATTTTCTTGGCAGTACTTAGCATGGGTGCAAAACACCTATTATGTGCTGACTGTAATTTTTTATAGCCCTCATTTAAAATGATGAAGTGGTTATTCCATGCTTGGTAGGGCTTTGTATGTTTTGTAAGACACAAGCCTGCTTCCAAAGGCTGCACAAGCCCTGTGAGCATTCAGCCACAGATTTTCTGCTGCCTTTCAGACTGTCTGTGTTTGAGGTTTTATCTCAACACACCTGAAAAAGCACCTTCCCCATTTGTGTCCCCGTGAAAAGGTGTCCCCATTCCACTCACTGCCTTTGCAATTAGGAGTAATGATATATCCTCTATATTATATCCACTACAAAACAAATTCCTCCATTTTCCTTCCCACAGTGGATACAGGTCCCACTTACTCTCCTTACAAATCACAATAAATTACAAAGAAGGGATTTTACAGCGGACACCAAAAAGCCCTCTTCAACTTCTGTTTTCTCAAGGAATTATCCAGAAGGAAAAACTAGCGTATGTGCGGGGCAAAAAAGTCTTGGAAATCACCAATTTGCATTCTGCGGAAGGTCTGTCAAAGCTTATTTAAATAATTAATTCCTCTGCCCCAAATGCTGGTGTCACTGTCATTAACTGAAAGAGAGGATGTATATAGACACCTTTCAGATAGGCATCCCTCTCTGTGCTCTCTCCTGTGCCTCCCCAAGCTTGGAAAGGAACAGGGCCACCAAGGGAGCAAATTGTTAACCTATTGTAAAGTTAACATCCCAACTCATCTTCGTGATAAGCTGAATCGCCCCCTGCAAGCCCTTTCCATTGGCACAAAAGGAGCATCGTTTGACTGGCTCATGCATTGTCACCTCCTGCAGCTCAGGGCAGTCTCTGATTGTGCCACAGGGACAAGAGGCAAGCAGGAGGCAATTTTCACTTCCCGGGATTTTGAAACCTTCCCCTGCCTGCATCAGAAGGATGCTGTTGTATAAGGGAAGGAAACAAATCACAAGGGAGACAAAGATCCCTCCCTTGTAATAAAGGGCCCATCACCCCACCTCTGGTATACGTCTGAAGTCCAGGTTCAACATGCAAAGCTTAAAATCATTCCTTATTAGCGCCAGCCAAATGTGTATGACCGTTAGGTGTTCATCAGCACAAGGACATCGTCCTTGTCCCCTCATCACTGGTGAGAGGGGTACCCAGCAGGCATTGGCTGTTCGGGGTAAGGGCTCTGTGGCTGGACCTGACCAAACTTCAGCTAAGGTCAGTCGGAACTGGGATCGTTTTGCACCCACTCTGTTTCTGGCTTTGACCGCCAATTCCACCATGAAGCTGAGAAAGGTTTTGAACAAACCTGTTGCATCTCCACTACAGAAGCTTTTGAAGAGGTCATGGATTAGCTCTGATGGTCATCACCATTGGGTCTATGAGTGAATACGTTTCTTTGTTGGCTTTCTTGGAAACAGAAGAAAGGAAACTGAATGAAGAAACCAACATATGGGTTAAACATTTGGGTGGAAAATAGCAGTAAGAATAGATTTTGCCCTGTGGTTTGCCCTATAGCCAACCAAAGTCCACTTATGGTGAGATCAGTGAAAATACAAGGCACCTAATAGTGGGCCAGGTGAGATGTTACTCAGTAAGTATTGTACATTGCAAATGTTATACAGAAAGATAAAACACTTGATTAACTGATTCTGGAAGCCTGGCACAATACAAAAGAAAAATTAACATATATCCTACAATCCTCAGCAATTACAGTGTACTTTTAATCTGGATTTTTTTTTATAATATAACTGTAAAAACAATGTGAGAGTGGAATCATTAACAACAAGATGACAGAATTATTAGCAAGCCAGGGAAAAGAGAATTAGTTGGTAGATACCATCATTACACACTCAGATGCCAGTAGTGGCTCCGTGAAATTACAGCTGATGGCACAAGGTTGAAGCTGGTGAGGTGGATAAACATAAGTACTAATGCACAGAGGAAAAGTTTTTCTACAGACTCACTTCATACTTCTGTTAAACCATGATGGTCTGCCTACCAAAAGTAGCCAGCTTTGGGCCAGAGGGAGCTGCCCAGTGAGGCTGCCCCAACTCAGCCATCTCCCCAGCTCCCTGGGAACAAGGAGCACCCACACGGATGCATTTTGTGGCAGTGCAGAGGTAACAGCCAGATATGCCCAAAGCACAGGTTTGGGGCTTACATGTCCTCTGAACCCGCTCAGCTATATGAAGCATCTGAAACCTTGCCCCACTGCTCATTTGTGAGAGGTGAAGGAGAGCCAAACCCCCGCTGCTCTCTGGGGTGATGTGACTCAGCGTGACACCTCCAGACCTGGAAGTCATCTCTTCCTCCTGCAGGGATCATCTGCCCTCATGTAGTTAAGGAGTTAAYACTAACCATATGGTTGATTACAGCAATTATTACAAACACAATGTCTAATGAAGGCAAAAGTATGGTAGAATAATTAGACTTAATTATGACATTCACATTTCAAATTATGTTTCCCTTATCCTGCATGAAAGATGAAAAATTCCTCCTGAAACGGAGCAAGTTTAAACTTCCTCTGCGTTCCCCAAAGGGAGGGTTCCTGCAACATTGGAGGGAACAGGGGGATGTGTTTATGAAGCTCCAGAAGGTGAGACTACATCAGGCACCCAGGCTTTTTTTTTTTTTTGGCCCATCCACAGCCTTTTCTTTTTGCAGGTAACTTTTCCTCCTGCCCCAGTGTTCTCACAACTGGGCTGGAAGCCCCAGAGGGGTCAGAAAGRCAATAAGGACCTCAGAGAAATTCCCCAGCTCCTTCATCCCTGTGTTATTTCACACATTTGAACCTAGTTCCTCACACCAGCATCACTCAGGATAGTCTCTTTGGGCTTCCTTCTAATGGCAAGCATGACCTGGAGCTCCCAAGGGCAGTCCCATCTTCCACTACTTGAAGAGCTCCTCCTTCTCCTTTGCTTCCCTAAGCACGCGCATCTGGCCCAAGTCAATTTTAATTTACAAATAGCAGTCTCATTTTAGAAGTTTGTAACACATACTTGCACATAAAATATTGGCTGCAATGGGAGAGGGGAGTTTCAGGTTGGTGTATTTGTCACAGTGCTCAAAATTCCAGCTGTATCGATTTGCTCAATTCATTTTACAGTGCTATTTTCATTAGCTAATCCTGGGGAGTTCGCTGCCCTATATCTATTAAGTACACACTCACACACACACACACATTCAGAGTGGGAGAGGACAGATTTCATTACAGTGCACCACAGATGGGAAGGTATCCAAGTCACTTCCAATATATTATATTAGCTCAACTGGAGGTTTTCCTTAGAGTTCACGCAGTTCATGGTTAAAGCTTTTCTTTTGATGGCCTGAGTCACACACTCCAGTATGTGCTTCATGATCCCAGCCTGCTAGCTGGGAAGTATTTATGCTATGTGGCTCAAACTTCAGCATGAAAATTATTTTGACAAAATACACGGTAAGAGCACTTGGTCTGCTCTACTTTATGTCAATATGAAAGTGCTTTTCATGTGGCCTCTTGCTTTATTCACTATAACAGCTCAGTGGGAACCTGCAAGGTTAATCAAGAACCTGTGTATGAATGGATGCTCTTCACATAACCTAAAGCCATTTCTTCTGCATAAAGTCACCGATCATAACTTAGGAATGGCTACTGTAGCATTTTGTCATCCCTGGGAACATGTGCAGGCACATGGCATATTGTAAGAATGAAAATAACCTAATTTGAAACCAAAATCACTTGGTACACACCTAGCAGGCTCCAGAGCCCATTTCTGCGGTGGGTACCCAGCACTCTCCCCTACAAAAAGCAACACCGACAGCTTGCAAAGCGCCTGGTCTACAGCACCAGCAGCAGCAGCAGAACTGAACGGTGGGCAACCACCTACCAGCCCACCCACAGCCTCCCTGGGCAGCAGCAGTTCCCCCTGCATCCTGCCCCTGCTCTGGTTCCCTCCTCCCGTGAGCCCTGCCCCTGAGATCCAGCAGCGAGGCACAGCCGCAGCACCCCTCCGGGGCTGCTGGTGTGTCTCATGCCTGATAACCCTCGTCAGGGGAAAAAAGCACTCGGTGCAGGCAGGATTTGAAATTACAGCAATATACATAAGCAGATGGGAGCCATCCTCCCTTGCAAAGTAAATTCCAGCCAGCAGCCAGTGCTACCGGTGTCTGAATAATGTAATGACAGTGTCCAGAGGAAAACTTGCCAGATCGTTAGTTGTCCCGTGTAGCAAATGACACCCCTTTGAAACTGCCTGGGTGCCATAGCAGGGCACCGTACAAACTGCAGAAATCCCACCAAGGCCCCCGGGACAGCAGGACAGAGGGGTCAGCCCAGCACTCCGTGCAAATATTTTTCTTTTTCAACATCCTCAGCGCCACATGCAAGTCTCTTTATCGTGCCATTTCTGCACAGGCAGGCTCCTTCTCCTGCATCCGTTGCCCACCTCGGGACTTGTCTGATCTGCTGCCGAACACCGTCCCTCTCACATTGCGCCCGCCACCCTCCCCAGTCCCCCGACCACAGGGGAGAGGCTCCTAACCAGAGGGCAGTCCTGGGGCCTCATCCCCGAGGAGCCCTAAGATGCTCACCCAAATCTTCCTGCGAGGAATTCCACGCACCCTTTAAATAAATCATGTGATGAAATTGTTTTCATTATTCACGCAGTTCTGCCTAGACATCACTGGCCCCGCGAATTTACCTTGCTGTGTGAGGTACTTACAGGCGGCAGTAGTACGTACCGCAGGATGCTCTCCTTGGTGGGAAGACGAGCAGGGAGGGAGAGCCGGCTGGCAGGGCCTTGAAGCAAGTACATTTTTCCCAAAAGGTGAATCAGTATTTCTTTTTCAAAGTGATCTCAGCTGAATAAATCATTAATTCAAGAAAGGTGCAAAGACTAAGCCACGGGATTTTCAAATGCTGCTTGGGCACATGAAGTACAGAAACGCCTGTGTCTGCTTATAGGATCTATATTACTACGGATGGGGACAGTGCACATAACTGTCGCTGTAAAGTGGCAATATTTTCCAGCAACTCACAGGTAGGAGTTTTTGAGGACTTATGTTTACCCTATATGTAGAAAAAATAAGTACAGTCGACTCATAATACTCACTGGGAAACGCGGATTTTTTATTCATTCATAGTATTTGGAAAGACTCTTCATTCTTATAAAATCCACATTCACCTAGGGCAGTTTTCAGACCATTCACAGTTATCTGAGGTTGGAGCTTTGGAAAATTGCTATAGGGCAGAGAAGGAATGAAGATGCATAGGCTCCCTAACAGCCGAGATTCTGAATTACATCACCGTTCCATAAATATATTCATTTTATTCATGTTCATTCCTGAAAGAATTTACTGCACCAAGGATGTCATCTTGCCTATGCATCTTAGAATTGATCATTTCCCCAATTAAGCTGTTCGGGCCTCAGACTTAAAGAGCTGTCACAGCTGCTGCAAGCTGATTTATCTCCTGATGACAGGCAGAGCTCCTGACCAAAAATTATTAATGACAGAGCTTCTTTTTTTGAAATAACCTTAACCCGAGCATATATCTTTTTAGTCACATTAATATCTGAACACATACCCCCAATTCTTAGCCAGGTGTTAAATGGATGTAAAATCCTAAACCTTAGTCTTTTAATACAGAGCTTTTCAAATGAAGAATAAGAGATTAATCCAGCCCTGTTCTGTGCTAGGCTGAACAGCAGCTGCTGCTGTTTCATGGCAAACGCAGGCTCTGAACGGGGCTTTGGTTTACATCGCCCTGCTTCCCAGGCAGCTCTCGCACCACAGTGCCCTGGAGCTCCTCGCTGCAAGACGTGACTTCCACGGGCCGGTGGGGGAGAGGATTCCCCCCAGCAGAAGGCGGCACAAAGATGAAACGTGACAAGTGCCTGTTCACCGGTTCAGGACAGTTATTTCTTTTTAAGCCTCCTTTATGGTTTAACACCACTCCCACTGAAGTCAACGAGGAGTTCTGCCATCAGCATTAGTGAGGCAAAAAACGGGCCCTTCAGCAGCATGGTCTTGTGACCATCGCTACAGCAGCTGGGGCCCATTGCACTGCCCTCGCCAAGAGGACTTTATTACATTTAATTGCTCAGTGAATTTTAATGTAAAATAAATTGTTTATGAGGGTTGTTGCATACGCAAAATRGCTTGGGTCCGTACGAAGGCTTGGACAGCAGGGTCCTGACCTGATGGAGTTTTCTTGTACTGTGAAAGCGTAAAAGGATACAGGCACAAACTCAAATCAAATTTCCTCTGATTTGAAYGGCCCTAAAATCTTTTGCACCTTAAAAATCCCGCTCACAAATGCCAGTGAGTGTGAGGTAATTCACACATTCAGCTGAGCAGTTCTACCATATTCCAGATATATGTCAAAACTTCCACTTAAACTTTTGTTTTAATTAGTTTAAAAATTCATCCAAATGTTTAAAAGTTTTAAACAGCTAAGCGTCTTTCCTATTATTCAGTCCTCTTATTATTCATTTTCAAAAGCCCCTCTGACACCTATCAAATCTGATAGACGGAGCAGTGATTTCTCTCAGGCGAGTGTAAATCTTACACCACTTCCCACATGATATTACTTTCCACATGTCTGATGGCTCTGGAAACAAGTAATCAAATTAATAGGACTATTTAACTTTCATTCATATCTTAGCTGCCACCATAAATTTCAACCGTCAGAAGATRGTAAAATGTTAGTTTTGCTTTATTTGGAGGAGATATTCATTTTCACAACTTCTGCCTTATTAAATCCAGCAGCTTATTTCTTGGGTAAGACGGTATGATTCACACTGACAGCAATTTCAATAACCACTCCAAACCTTTGCTATTTACATTTGGTTTTGTGAACAGGTCATATTTTCAGCATTAAAAGTTTATGATGATTTAATAGGGAGATTGTAAATATAATCTACCTGGGTCTGAAAACTTCAGTGGTTAAAAAAATACAACAGGAACCAAATGTAGCAACACAGTTCCTCAGCTGATCCACTGAGTTCCTCCTCGGCAATATCCACTACCAGGAACATATCAAAATTGTCCTCTGCTTACTGTGCTGGCTTCTCACTGCCTCCTGCAGCATGTTCATTATGTCATTATTGATCTGCAAAATGCCCAGTAGTCTCAGCCCAGGATATGTAAGGGATCACATTACTTTACAGGTACAAGTTTTGCTGTCTTCTCCTCTGCCGTGGCTCAATGGAAATRGCACAGAGAACTGCTGGTCCAGAGCCGAGGAACTGAGGGTATGATGAAGGCAATGCAAAAGTCATCAACTACTGCAAATTTATGAGTTTTCACTCCTCAGACGAGGTGTAGTAATAGCCTGCCCGTGTGCTCTGAGCCCACCTCAATTGCAGACTGAAACTTTTTAATTTAAACCGCCATGAATCGCATCACTTGTTCCCCACTGCCCATTCCAAGTGAAGGGTAGATTTTCAACCTACCCTTTGCCAGTAACAGCTCTTTGCACATTTCAGTAAAACATTACTCGAGGACCTTCCCCTTCTTTCCCCTTCAGCCTCCATCCACACATACAAACCATTCCCTCAAGAGGAAAAGCAAAAAAGAAAGTGCATGATGGTTGCTATCAACATTGCTTCACATAAACTGAGTGGATGGCAACTGAAGACCATGGTGGGTCTGTGCRACATGCACAGTAGCATGAACAAAATAGCATCTCACCAGTTTTAGGCAAATATGTTGAAACACATAAAGTGGATTTTGGTTGTAGTGAGGACCCTGCGCAGTGACTAAATAGATCAAAACTCACTGCTCAGAGTTAAAAACTGCTTGAGCTGTTCTGCATTCAGTCGTAATAAACATTTTGCAAAAAAGATTATCGGTCTTGTGACATGATGGTTTAGCATTTGCAACTTAAAATTACATTGGACATTTTGCAGCTTTATGATATTGCAAATTCAGGCTTGGTTGGCTATCCATTATCATCTTACTTCTTTCAGAATTACTGCTTCCCAGGTTTCTTCTTCCTCTTGGAGATATGTGTTTCAGATTATTTTCCCTCAGATTTATTATCCTGCAGTTTTCCGGGATGAATCTCCGTTTCTATATAAAACCCCTGCCTACCTTTATAATCTCTTTAGGTCTCTTTTTATTATCTCATTTTCTCTCTAGTCCTCCTAATTCAATATCCTCTGAATTTTGTAATCATGCTCTTCTCACTTTTTTCTTTTAGATCATTAATGATGGTATTTAATACAGCCTCTCCTTACACCAATCCTAAAGTACTGCATGATCATAATAATGCTTAGCTTTTAGAAAGCACAATCTAACCATAACTCACAAAGCATTTCATATGTCAGGTAAATGCTGTTACTCCATATTGCAACCAAAGATGCAAATGATGCAGGCGCTCACAAAAGCTGGTTTSCTTTCCCTGTGCTTCATCTACAGTCAAGGGACAGAGAGGTACAAACTTCTCCAGAGCCCATTTTGGAGTGGCTAAATGAGCTTTCTACATTGAACAGCCCTTTTGGGGACCCCAACCCCTCTACAGGGAGTCAGGAAGACTCTGGCAAATACCCCTGGGGAAGCAACCTTGACAAAGGAGAGCTGGGACCCGAACCAAGCTCGGTCCACCCTTTGCAAAGTGGAGTTTACTGCAGGTCTCCATCCCTGCTTGGCGCATGGGCAATTTTCTGTGTTGGGAAACTTATGTATGGACAAGAAGGAATTAATTCCTCAGTTAAGTTTTGTGTAAACCCTCAGTATTTTTCCCAGATGTAAAACTGAAACATTTACTTCCCAGTTTTCAATAAAAAGCTGTATAACGGTCATGTGAAAGACCCTGTTTAATATGCCTCCACAGAGCACTGGCTGTGGCTTCCTGGACCACCAGTGGCCCACTGGCCACAGCCTGGGAAGCACTGACAGAAACTGATGTTTTTTGTGATCTACTCAGTTTGTGGCAGGGTTCAGAGAAACCCCATCCCCACCCACTGGCGGATATCATCTGTTTCAGAGGTACTCCAAACTTCTCAGCCCTTCCAGTCTCCTTCTTCCACACAACCTCCTGTTCAGCCTCTGCAGTGCACCAGTGTCTCAGCCAGTATCTGCCCCACAGCACAGCGGTTTTATATATGACACGCTGTGGACGAAGAATGGACAGGTAGGAGGAAAAAGGCACCAAAACCAGCGTTACCCAGCCGGGCACTCCCACACACCCGTTGGGACCAGGACTTTGCAGACATAAAAAGCCAGCTTTGACTCCAGTCCCTACCACTGGAAACTGAGGAGGAGAGGTCAAAAACAAATCAAAATGAATGTGTGTAGATCACAGTTGCTGTATTTCTCTCCCACACACCCATTAGGTTCTTACCTGAACGTCTCTCTTAGGACACAGTAAAGTGTCTTTACTGTGTCCTAAGAAGTTTACAGGCCACTGCCACTGGACCTCCTCAGCCCTCTCTCAAATTTGGAAGATCCTGCACCATTACAGAGCTGCCTGGCAGCAACCACGTGAATATTAGCTGCAGCCCTGGAGCAGCTATTCAGTCTAGCTGGAAACATGGAAGGACACATCTGCCGCCGCCTTGTGACCAACCGCTTTTCCGTCCCCCACTGCTACCCTTGCCAGGTGCAGGGGCACAGCTCCCTGAGGCTTCATGCCTGGCTGGGGCACACAAATAGCTGCGCAGTCCCATCCTGCCTCTGCCCCTCAAGGTGAAGGTGGTTTGCTAATCTATGAACTAATCCCGCCATTTCAAACAACCTTTTGTTCTGAGCACTGAATGTTTTCAGAGGTACCACGTGCCCGCAGCTCCCACTGAAGTTCAGCTGGGTTAACTGCTTCCAAAAGGGTGTTATGGGGGGCAATCAGAGCTGAAGACAGCCAAAATAAGAAAACCCTTTTTGAAAGTCACAGCCTAAAAGTTCTTCTCCTGAGCACTGTGTTTCACTCGCAGTTTTGGGGACACTGTCTCAGACAGGAAAAAAATACATGGAAAAATGCATTTGTTTGAATCAGAAGTATCCTTTGGTGGTCAATGCCTATTCGGTATCTTCTTCACATAAGATGGAACAAATAGTATGATAATATACTCAACAGCTTTCCAGTAAAAAAAAAAAAAAAAAAAAACCAAAAAACCAAAACAAAACAACTAAAGAGATCCAAAAATCCAATGACCACTGTTGCTTTCTGCTGCTATTTCACAGTTCAGCCATATCCTTTGGATTAACACTAAGATATTATTGACTGTCCAGTGTTAGGGGCATTCTGATTAGCAGCAGTGATGCATTACAAGTATTTTTCAAAGGTGGAAGGATGTTTGCCTCACTTTTTTTGGTCAAATTTCACTCTGAATAATTAGATTCTGAATGCCTAAAGTGTCAAAGGCTTTATTTGGGTAAGATATTAGCTTCTTGCCATAAAACTACAATGTAATTTTTTTTGCACCGTTAAACAGCTGCCGTTATCCACATGAAAGGTAGCTCTATGTTGCTGATTGATGAAATAAATTATTACCTCATACCCCTATCACCATATTTATGGAGGCGATGTCCACGCTGATGATAGCAAGACCATAGGATAATTTTCTCATTTACTTCATTTAACATGACCCATGCCTACAGTCCCCCTGTCAGGAAGTTACTCTAACTACAAGCCTACAAGGAGCTGCAAACATGCAGGAACTCCTGTGCATTTAGCAAAACACCCTGTGCAAATACATTAAGATTAGATGAAGGAGTTTTCATTCCCCGCTATGTTTTAATTAGGTAAAAATCTGTAGGGAACAAAGCTGACCAGAAACCTCTTACGGCAGAGCCGTGGCTAGAGCATGGGCTCCATACACCTCTTTCCTTCTGTAAAAACCTAGACAACCGGCTACTTGCAAGAGCGTAACATGGGACTAGAGGATTATCTGTCACAATTCAAACGCAATTCTCTGATAATGGTAATAGTGTTCCAGCGTTAGAAGTGATAGACTCACATAATTAGCTGCAAGTGCTATTTCTGTGTGTGTAAAATCTTTTAATTATTTCCTTTTTAATTATTTTAAATTACCTAATAACTCTTTGGCAAAGAGGGATGTATGGGAGGGAGGTAGCATGAGCCCACCATCGTTATGAAAGCTTTTCAAGAGCTCCATTATGTGCTGTGAGCATCTGACTCTTTGTAGCATGAGTCACCCACAAAGTCTTGAGCCATCAAGTAATTAAGGTTCCTTAATACAGAGTGGGAGGGGAGGAAGTAATATCATTTGTCGTTATGATCAGTCACATTCCTACAAGTATATATCATAACTGTTTTATAAATGGATTATTAGCAAATCAGATTACAGCACTAATTATTTCTCCCAGCATTTCCCTTACCCATGTGCTGTGGACTCATCCACTCCCCAGTACTACTATACTTCTCTTCCATCTGTTTTCTTCCCCCTTTGCTATCTCACACACATAGACAATCATTTATGTAAACTCACCCAGGACAGGAAGAACCCAACAATAGCTGTTATCAACACTTCAAAGCAAAAAACATTGCTGGTTGTCACTGGAAATCTTTCTGAATAGATAGCTGCGGCAGCCTAGGTACAACAAGGTGGTTGTAACCCAGTTCTGAGCAGAACTGTGAAAGAGGAATTTGCAACACAAAGCCATCTCCACACTGGCGAGCAATCTCAGAAGAAAGGACAAGAATTGGCAGGCCTGAAAAGAAAACCACCTTTCTCACCTTTACTGGAAAAAAACAGGGCTGTTAGGTAAGACGTGTTAGGTAACTTTTTTCCTTTCTAATGAAGACTGAGCCCAAGAGAGCTAGATTATTCCAGCAAAAAATCAAGGACAGGACAAAGTTAAACAAGAGCTGATGAAAGGAGCAAAGTGGAGGGGCAGGAATTAAAACAAACTAAATGAAAACATAGGTGAAATCATAGGTCAGATTTACTACACACAGTCAATGAAATCTGTTCTAATTTTCAAGAGCACCCACAGGATTTAGCAGCCCTGAGGAAGTGCAATCATTGTGCCAGTTGTAAATTTTCACAAAAAGAACAGAGATTTAGATGTTTCTGTTTTGCTGTTTTGCACACCCTACAGAATTCATTAAAATCATCAAGCCAAAGCCTGAAATGGTACACAATGTGAAAGGTAAGGCAAAGCTGCTCCCCTGCTCCCCTCCCCAGCAGTGTAAAACACAACTTCTGCCACAGATTTACCCAAGAGTAAAGGAAAGATTTCGGGGCAAAAAATAATGGGTTGTGAGACCACAGTTGTTCTGCCAGTTCTCCAATCTTGCTTTTGCCATTTCCAGAAGAAAAAGCAATCGAGAAGATGGTGCAGTCTGCACAAATTCCTTTGCCAACTAGTAAGGTGTGATTAACATTACCCCAAGTGATTGTTAGGGAAGGATGAAGAGCATTAAAAATGCCAACTTTAGGCTCAGCAATACTGAAGAATTTGCAACAGACTTCTGCTTAATCTCCTCATGGCCTCTAACCTCCCAATCAGGGCACGCACGACCAACCCTTTGCTGAAGCTGTTCCCTTACCAACACAGCTCCCCTCCCCATTGCTACCAAAGCATTGCTTGTGTTGGACCTACTCTCCTCCATATTGTCCTTGTCTCAACTACATTATACACACATCAAGGCAAAAATCCAGCTTTCTACCCATAAACAGAGCTACCATATACATTTCAAGGCATGCTGATCTACCAGTAAAAAAAAAGAGGCACCAAAGTGAGAACGTACACCCACGTCCAGAAGGACTGTTGGTTTCCACTTTGTACACATGCCTCCCCAGGCTGGACAAAGTTGTCCCGTGTTCATCTCTGCCACTAGCACTGCAGGCGAGAGGAATGAAAGCTCGGTGCAGCCTGAGTGTGGTGGGTTGACCCTGGCTGGACACCAGGTGCCCACCAAGCCGCTCTATCACTCCCCTCCTCAGCAGGACAGGGAGGGACAAAATAAGATGGAAAGAAACTCGTGGGTCAAGATAAAGGCAGTTTAATAAAGCAAAGCAAAAGCAAAGGCTGCGCACGGAAGCAAAGGAAAACAAAAGATTTCTTCTCTACTTCCCCTCAGCAGGCAATGTCCAGCCACTTCCCAGGAGGTAGGGCTTCAGTACACGTAGCGGTTGCTCCGGAAGACAAACATCATAATAATGAATGCCCCCCCCCTCCTTTCTCTTAGCTTTTATTGCTGAGCAGAGGTCATATCGTATGGCATATCCATTTGGTCAGTTTGGGTCAGCTGTCCTGGCTATGGCCCCTTGCAACATCTTGCCCACCCCCAGGCTAGTAGGTGAGGGGGGAATGCTGGAGAGACAGCCTTGATGCTGTGCAAGCACTGCTCAGCAGTAGCCAAAACGCTGGTGTTTTATCAACACCTTTCTAGCTACCAATACAAAGCACAGCACTATGAGGGCTGCTATGGGGAAAATTAACTCCATCTCAGCCAGACCCAATACACTGACGCACCGACCCCAGCCATGAGGAAAGACCCACGGATCCCACCAAGCCGGCATTTCCTTGACACGTGGCCCAGCAGCTTGCAGGGCTCCCTGCAAGGGGCACGCTGGAGGACGGTGCTCAGTGCCAGCCCATTTGCCTTCATGGGCATTTTGCTTATGTTTTTGAGGAGAGGGGACTCTGGCTGGCTGGATGATTCACAAGTGTCAGCATCCCACGTTCACCTCTCTGGGAGAATGTGACTCAAAAGTGTAATTACGTCTCCTCTTCTCCCATCCCAGTTAACCTGAAGACGACGGCTAAATTTCTGCTGGCTGAAAAGCATGGGTTCGTCCACAAATACTTCCCGCAACACTGGCTTTATCCCTCTGTAGACCGGGGCTTGATTCTTTTTAAATATTGCTGTGGTACCATTTTAATCAGTAATTACACACAAAGCAGAGTCATAAACCCCCTCTAAAGTGAGTCCCCCTCACTGGTACTGAAACAATAGCATACGCCTCTGGTATGGGCAAATGTCTCAACTCTACTCTCTCTAAGGTGCTACTTCACAATGTTAAACCTATAAAACTCAATCATACTCTAGCCTGGGAGAAAAATTCAGAGAAAACTCTGGAGGAGTCAATTTATTTGGAAGTTAACCAGACATATTTCAATCTCGATTGGACATCTTGAGACACAACATAAATTTTTATATAGGTTATTTGATTCTCACACCTCATAAATTAAATAGAATGATCTCTGATATATCTAATGCCTTGTGGTAAAACTGTGGAAGGATAGATTTCTGGTACATTTGATTCCAGTGCCCTGCAGTTAAGTCCTTCTGGGCATCAGTTAAGGTTAACGTGAAATGAGGGGCAGTGACAGGAGGCAGTTTCAAGTCCTGAGCAATTTGAAAAGGAAAGTCAGCTTACTGGGACCAGCCTACCAGCCACTCTGCATAAGACAAAGCTACCAGTGAATTAGGTATTGTTGCCATGCTGGGCTCAAAATTGCCCCAAAACCGTCGAAAGCTGGAGCATTGCTTGGCAAGTTGAAAGCAAACATTCCAGCAAAAACTGTTTTCATAACACAGCTGGATGACTAATTTGTTAGGTCAATTTTTCTCATCCAAAGTTGCTCACAACTTTCCATATATTTGCAATTTGAGTGAGCCAATAATAAAGTTTGATTTTAAGCTGCAAATGGTATGAAAATGCAATTAAATTGTATCTTGCAAATGTCTCAATTGAATATAGAGTTGGCTAGCCATCTAAATCCCATGGTGGGTTTTTTTGTCTTCAACTGGACAACACAGAGACAAAGTAATGCAGCATGTTACAATTCAGAATTTGACCCACCTTGACTAGCTGCATGATTCATCCAGTCAGGAAGAGAAATAATGCCGCTTATGGACTCGTGGTCCATAACTAGACACAACCTGCAGGTGACTAATTGTGCAAATACACTATTTGTGTCTCCAAATGTACAGTTAAAAATTGCTTTCAGTAAAACTCAAGGTAAAACACCACTGTTTTGTTTCCACAAGTAAAACTCACGTGTTCCCAGGAAACAAACACCATCAAATGAAAATTTGYATGTAATATGACTGCAAATACTTATATTAATAGGGAGATTAATTTAACTCTGAAGCAGAAATTTATCACCCTGTGCTACCTTAAGTATATAGTAGCAGTGATACCTGTTATACAATAGCAGTGATATTACGGAGGAAGTTATACTACAATCAGAACTGGCATATGTCTCATACGCAATAACAAGGCTCATAGCTGTCATCAGCAGTCATTTAAGTCATACTGATTACCACCAGCAAGAAAGTATGCCTCTGAAGTATTTTGACCATTTGTTCCCATTTTTCTGGTAGCCTCTTACTTTCTCCCACTGTTTCTCTTTTTTTTTTTTTGCTTTTTTCCTTCCCCTTTCACTTTTCCTGTTTGTTTCTTTCTTCCAGCCCTAACTTTCTTGCTTCTGAATTTGCTTCCCATCAGCAAGCCCCACTTTTTCCTCCAGCAGCTTCATTTCTTTCTCAACTCATTATCAAACCAGGCTTGACCGGTCATATTATGGTAAGGTTATTATCAGTGACAGTAAAGAACTGTATTTGTTGATTTAGAAGGTCTCTTCCAGTTTTATATTTCTTTCTTGTTCCCTAGTTCATTTGACAAAAACTGGTCATTTTGACAGCAATTTGTACCATTATTAGGCTTCAGAGYGAACACCCCAGTGCAGTGCAGTGCAAAGGAGGAAAAAGTGGGAAGGAATTCATTTTTCCGAGAGCTCTCATTTCCCATAAGGAAGAGAATTCTTTATCCGTKATGCTTATCTTGCTTTTAAAGGTTGGCTTTGTAGCCAGGTGGGTGAGCAGCATTTTATTTCTAAAGTAAGCATGTTTTCAAGCTTCSTGTGCCATATGGCCCACAAAGAAGTAAAACTCCAGCCTATGGACAGGGTGTTCAAGACCTCTGCTCTAGGCAGCTGTGTGCAACTCTGAATTCTCGATATGTTTTTCGGAAATGTGTTAATTTTTATGCATTCTAATTTGATTAAGTTCCTTCTCTTGGCAACTGGTCATTGTCAGACGCCTTTCTGATCAGCAGGGGACTAATACAACCTGGGAGCTACAGCCCAGGCAATGGAAAACATTACAGGCGCGATGGAGGACATATTTGCAAAGAATATCTTCTGCACCTGGACTCCATTTATTAAGTTTGCAGAAAGGACAGCTCCTGCCAAGAAGCCAGACACTCTGACCTTGTTTGAACCTGCCTGCTGCCTGCAGAGCGGGATCTGTAGTGAGTGGGAGCAAAGGAGGGGCATGAAGCACACTGTTGCTCCTCGGGGACTCGCTGCAATATATGGAGAGTTTATGTTCACAAAGTGTTTTACTTTTAAAGCCTGTATTCTTTCATCTCGTCACAGGCTATAACTTTGCTATTGAGCTATATTGCTGTGTCTAGTCAGGGCGTGTGTTTGTACGCCGGTGTCAATCATTTCTTTTTGTACCCTTCATCGGCTGCAGCTCATGGAGTGGCAGGTGGTTCTTGCTCTCCATGCTATTGATGCTGCTTGGTTTTATTATATCGTTTTTCCCCCTCCTCAAGCTTTATAACCTATCAAGGTCTTAAGTCTCTAATAAACAGAAAGTTAAAAGGGGGAAAAAAATCCCAGCACACAAAGTTAATACAGCTTGGATTCAATACCCAGCTCATCTTCAGCAAGGCTCTAGTTTTCCCACTATGACGTGAAATTGAACTTATCCCATAATGCGGTTCTCATTTAGGATTTAAGGATGTTAGCATTCCACGCAAGTCTTAATGATCATGCTTGGCTCTCAGACACTGCAGAGATAAGTGTCCTGCAAATAGCTAAGCTGGATAGATACAGATACTGTTTTCCGGAATAAAAGCAAGATCCTTCAAAACAACGGATTACCTAACCAGAGTATTACCTTGCCAAACAAATAAGATATTTATCTACTCCTTTTACAAAAGGGGAAAAAAAAAAACCACAAGAACAAAAAAAACCTCTCCTTTCCCCGTAACTGAGATGTCTACTACTTAAAACTGCTCCTTCCAGCCTGAAAGCAGCACAGTACTAAAGACCAAGCTTAATTTGATATCTGCTGGACAACTTTATTTAAAACCAGGCATACCCTTAGGCATCGTGCTGACTGGGGACCTTATGCAGTGCATTTAACATCCCAATGTGGCGCATTTTGACTCTCTGCAAAGTCACTCCTAGGGCTGCAGCCCATGCGGGAAAAGCTTCTCCTAACCTGGGACTCGGCCACAGGGCTATAGGGGAGAGATCAGCCCGGGAGGGGAAGGGGAGATCAGGGGAGTCACCATCCCTCATGGCTGGCGGTGCCTTGGCCGAGGGT
This sequence comes from Phoebastria nigripes, assembly GCA_035582835.1. NCBI lineage: Eukaryota > Metazoa > Chordata > Aves > Procellariiformes > Diomedeidae > Phoebastria > Phoebastria nigripes. The sequence continues at coordinate 1,420,712 of JAYKAV010003343.1, forward strand.
GCCAGCGGGTGCCAGTGAGGATGGTGAGGGTGTTTGCATGAACATCTGTCCATTAGGAGGAATAGGGACAAGGAACAGCCCACTAACTTTACACTCCATAACATTGGCCAGTCGCCATCCCAGGCTCTTTGTTACCACTGATCTGGGTTGGATTTGAACAAGTTAGATGGAAGTGAAACACTGTGTCCTGTAATTAGTCCAAAGGGGCTCCCAGCTCCCAATTATGTCTACTTTAGCCATTTAATACTAACTCATAAAACCTGTACACACTTTTCCCTTTGTCTGGAAAAGAAAAGCAAGAGGAAAACTTGACACATTGTTCAGACATATAAAGGTAAAAGACAACTAATTAGGTTTATTTATAAAGGATTTGCGGTAGGTTAAAAACAATGTCATTAGGAGCGTAAGTAGTTGAACATTCACGCTGTTTATGATCTAGACCTGGAGCTGTGGTGGGGAAAATCCCTGAGACCAGAGGAGCGGCTGGGACCCTGGCAGAGTCTAAGGGCTGGGGGCAGCCCCACTCCAGCAYTGGTGGCTCCCCTGCCACCACGAGGGGTAGCCCGTGGTGGCCACCCTCCCTGGGGCCACCTGCGGCAGAGGCGTCTCCCCCCAGGGCTGCCCTGCCAGAGCCATGCCCCCACACCGGCGGGCTGTGGCCACCCCCTTAGCAGGGCATGGCCAGTGCTGCAGACGAAGGGCAGTGATTTTCCATCTGCTGGAGGCTGTCAACAACCTGGTGCCGCTCCTCCCAGGAGTGCTGGATAAGTGGGTGGGCTGCTTGATGAGCGTGAAAGGGGCAAGGTGCAGGAGAATTCAGTGAACTGGAAAGAAAAGACTGGAGATCCCACAACAAGGTGACATAAGGTTTCCCACATTTGTATGTTGCCACGGTGGTTCAGTTATTACGACCAACCCAAAAAAATCCACCGATACCTCAACAAGATAAAACAATGGCAAGAGATACCCTTGTGTTATGTTGAAGCCAGATACTGGGTATGTATGCCTTGACTCAGGGCAAGTGGTTTGTTTTAGAAAAGAAAAAACAGCTCTGAAGAAAAGAAGGCAGTAGACAACACTCAGAAAAAAATAGTATCCATAAATCTAGTAGACAGGTTAAGTCTGTATTTACGATATTAGAAAATGAGCACGTTATTGACTAATAACAGTCTTCAGTGAGACAACTGGCTAATGTGAGTATTAACAAATTATCTGTGCTGATAAAAGCAGAGGGAGTGATATCTGATTCTGAAGGGCAATGTGATATCTATGGACATTTGTTCTAAGTATTTTTTGTGGCAGAGCATGCTGCTGAATTATATGAATTCACCTTTCTAGTGTAAAAACAGTAAGTTTCAAGTAGCATCTATAGGTAATTAAGCACACAGCTCATTAATACTAGTCCAAATGCTCTCCTCCACGAAGACGAAGGAGAACACCACTGCGGGTTCAGGCCAGCGAGCAGAGAGAGAAGCGAGCAGGAGTCTAGCAGAGCACCTTTGCTTCCGCTTGGAAGGAGGGAAGATTTACAAGCCTAGAAGCAGTAGGACTCTGTCTGCTGCCCCACCATGCAGACCAGGCACTGTTTCCTGAGCCTGGGATGGCTCAAGGAGCTCAGCGTGCTTAGGCACACCACAGTGCAGGCTTGCCACATAAGATTCAGCTCCAGATTAAAAAAAAATAAACTTAGATGTGTACAGGCATTCCAGACAAAAAATTAATTTGCCTAAACATAGGTGTCTGGCTATGTGAGCTGTCCTAGAGTATCTGAGACACCTGTACAGGGCTGTCAGAGACAATACAGGACCTGAAGAGGTCCTCCACATTTCTCAAGCAGAATATCCCACAAAGCCTAAAATTACTTTAGACACCCACTGCAGCAACGGGATCTCACCAGCGCTACCTTGGCTTCCATCGTTGCTGATGGCGAGCTAGTCAAGACATCCAAGAGAGCTAGGCAGGGGACCTTAGACACATAGCACACACGTAAACCCTTGCACAAGGTGCCTCAACCAGCAGCTCAGTCTCCTACACCTTGCCTCCGTTAGTGACAGCCAGCTTCTTGCACCCCATCTGCCTCGCTGCACCTGCGGCAGTGCTGGCGTACTCAGCCTGGTGTGCAAGTGGCACGCCTGCAGCAAGCCTTACTAGTTAGTGTCCATGCCTGGAGAAAACCAACCACTTTCCAGGGCTAAAATACACTATAACTAATTAAGTGAGTTTGAGATGTATTTCAAAACCTATTGAGCAGAAAGCTATGCTACTAAAAAATTTAAAGGGCTGACTTAGTTCCCCTAAGGCAAGACTTCCAGCTTTGAAAGGATATAACTTTTTAGTCAATAGGTTCTGAAATACATCTCAAAGTTGCTTAATTAGTCAGTTATAGCTGAATTTAGCTTAAAAAGGGGGCTATGTGGGCAGTCATCGAACAACTATGGTAGGCGTGACTATGCAAAAGTGATGTTAGAATGTTGATACGGGAGGGCCTCCGGCTAGTTTGTGCGTTAATTCTCTGAGCATGCTTGTAAAGAGCTAGATATTTTCAGACAGCTAAGAAGAGCTCAGGTTATATTTGCACCTGAGTACTTAAATAAAAGCCTTACATTTTCTCTCCCAAAAAACTAAATTCCAAAAACCTGTCAAATGCTACGTGCCAGATTCTCATGTGGTATAAACTAAAGCTGCTCCTTAGCTTGCCACACAGCTTTCCCAATTTACATCACCTAAAAGACCTGGCCARGTGCCAAGACGGTTAGAAAAGCAGATCCTTTTCTTCTTCGGTTTCATTTTCATATACCTCTGCACTTCCTTTGCTCAGTTATAGACTAGAAACAGAAGCAACAAAGTGCTCAGAATGAAAATGTGCACTTGCCCTATTTTCTTCTTAGCAAAGCAGCGGAAATTTTGTGAGCTAGCCAGTCCTCTGAGATTTCCAGCCCAGTTTGGCAAATTCTTGAGGTTTGGATAATAAAATTATAAGACAATTCCCACAGGTATATTTTTCACCTTTTTAATATCTTTTATACACTGTATTACTTTCATGTGATGTTTCCCACAGTTCTGCTCTGATGAAATGTAGAAAATTCATTGAGTAACAGTCTCCTTACAAAAGCCAGCACTGGCACAGCGTACATCTGCTGAGGATGAATCTGAGATCATCTTTCATTTAGTAAAGCACAGTACAGAAACACAAGGTGTCATTTTTGGACTCTGCAACCTAAGACTTTGAAAGTCTACACCTTGCCTGCTGGAAACTACTCCACTGTGGTCTGTCTTGCAAATAAGCCTTGAAAATCCCCAGACCCCATTCACCAGATATTTACATCAGCATGCACTAGGAATGCCTCGGTTGCTTTCCCCGACTCTAACACATGTGGGCTCAGCAGAAAGCCACATCTGAAAAGCCTGATGTTTCCAAAAGAGCAAAGACTTGATGACTGATACAAATTCTTCTACCTCTGTCAGAGGTATGTAATAGACTATCAGAAAGAAAGAAGACACAAACCTATTTCTCAAAACAACCACACGTCCTTGCAGCCCGCGTTCTGCAAGGTGCCCCATCCCGGAGGCAGTCTGCCAGGTTGACATTGGTGTAAGCACTGCACAAGGACGTGGGCAACAGAAAGGGAAACACCCCAGCTTGTGTTGTTGCAAAACTAGACAGAAATGTGAGCAAAGCCGCAGCTGGCTAGCTGAAAAGCGAAAGCTCTTTGTATCCCTGGCCCTTCAGCATAGCTCAGACAATTTTCTACCCAAGCCACCTCCAGGAAAAATAAAAGAAAAAACAGTGACATAAAGCTTATTATTACCCTCTATGGAGAGCTTGGAGATCCCCAGTCTCACATGTCTTCTCCTCTTCCTGCACAAGCAAACCTGGGTGCATCATCCTCCATAGCCATCAGGAGAGGAGCCGAGCAGGTAAGGCAAGACAACATAGGTCATTACTGGAGGTCTTGCAGTGGGGTTGCCTAGTCGGGAGGCACTAGAGGAGCAACAACAGTCTTGGAGAGTTATTTAAGGAGAGGACGTGCTTCTGAGAAGGGGGAGAGTGAAGCAGAATAGTGCATTTGTGCCTCAAAGAAAACTGGTGGACTGATAAACGAGCTGAAGAGGAACTTCAATCCAGTTGTGCTGGATTTCCTGCATCTGCCCCTAACTGACATGCGCAAATACGTGTAATGCCACATCACAATTCAACTGACCAATCCATATTCTTCGTTATTTCACAAGCAATTTCACTTGTTCCTTCCTTCTCAAGATATCCTTAAACAGTTAAGCAAAATGAAGAACATTTTCCAACCTCCCGTGTATAAGTAACTTTTTTTGCATTAAATTATACTGCCATCAATTATTAAATGAAGATTGTCGTTAAATATTACAGTGAAGAATATTATCAATATTGCATCTGTCACAGATGAAAAAACTACATATATGGATGGATGTAATCTGTTCATCGGTTTATGAACCCAGAGTTCCCTAGAGAGTGTCACTGATGACACAATATCCCCAAATGCTGGATTTTGTATGCGATATATCTGAAAGATGTGCAAAAACAGATGTAACCAGACAGCTCCCTTTGGTTATGTACTTGAGGAAGCTTCACAGAGCAAGTTATTTTAGTTAAGGCTGGCAATAATTTATTCTGAATAAATTGCCTCTATATCTGTTTCAGGCAGCAGCGACATAGGAAGAATGTGAACTTTTTTGTTATATCAACTCATTTTGAGCCAAATTATGCTTCTTTTTGAGTATCCGCCATTGCAAACATAGAAGACATGTGGATCTAGATATTAGCACCTTCTAAAAGTTGGCTCAATAAAAGCTGTTTAGCACTAAAACATGGAAGCTGTTGTCAGCTTCACAGATGAGTAACTCATTCCAAATTTTGGAAATGGAAATTCTGATCTGATGTATACTTCAGGCTTATTAAGAAACTATATTTTCTAGGCCACAATTCAGTTAAAATTAACTCCAGCTCCCGCACTGTCACAATCCACACATGACTATAGAAGTCATAAAAAATGAACTTGATGTGGGTTCTTCTACCATAAGTGGAGGAAAATGTTCCTTGGAGCCCAGACTCTTCATTCCAGGGCGCCGTGGGACAAAGAGAATAGCTAATCACACTGCCTTAGCTTGGAAATACGATTAAAAAGAAGAATATGTTAGACTTTATCCTAAGAAACACCTTTCCTTTTTTCCTGTAATGCCATCAAACACTGTAACAGACACCAATAAAAAGACACCATTTTATGTTTATTGATTCTGTATTTTCCTCTGTCCTCTAGACTTTAAAAGGTAAATTGTAAGAAGGAAAAAAACCACCCCAACGGACATAGCTTAAATCTGATTTGAGGTGCTTATTTCTGGGATATTAAACTTGAGAGTCTTTTTAATACATCTTCTTTTCAATTTTTTTTCTTGCCTCCTGAAAATCACATCTGCTGAAGATCTCTTGGTTGTTTTGAAAATGTGGGAATTACTTGTGCTATTCCTCCCTCCATGTCTTCTATTGGTCCAAAACTCACTTATTCTCTGTATTTTCATGTGGTCTCATCACTACTTACACAAGGTCTTTTTCCTAGTCACACCAACTGGAACAGCCTTGCTCTGTTTCTCTGCCTTCAAACCTACCTCTCTGAAATCCCATCTGCAGAAGTGCCTCTGCTGTTAATTTTTTCTTAGCTTAGCTCTACCCCTGCTTCTTGTTTTTAACTTGAGCTTAATACAATCCTAATGAAGTCAATGAGAAGTCTTTCCTTTGACTTGAGCTGGACCAGGTAAATTTGCACCAAAAACTTTAGAGAAGGTTATTCAAGTCTTCTAGCACATGAAGTGCTAGAAGTGAAAGTCAGTAACTTCACAGCTGATTTCTTGTCCTCAGCAAGTCATAGTCTCAGGGTCCCAGTCTCCATCTCTGTTAGACAGGATACTGGTTTATCACCGTTAGAAAAAGATGGGGTGAGGACATTTATTTTAGAATATACCTGAGCAGCTGTCTGCAAATCTAAGGTGCTTTAGTGACTGAGTGTTAATAAAAACATTTTTCATGCTATCAATAATTTATTGACAGTTGGCTGCCAGTCTCACACTTGTTCTGCTAATTTGCTCCAGATCCTTGCACATTTTGGTGGACCAGGGCCAGGACAGAAAACAAAAAAGAACAAAACAAACCCCATCCCTCTTGAACCCTCTGCCCTTTCCACTCCAAACACGATCATGCTTCTCTCTTTGCTGGGAACTGATGTTCACAGTGTGACTAAGAAAATGATTCAGTCCTGAAAGCCACCATGTGATTTAGCAAAACAAAGGGCTGACCTCCCCAGCATCGGCGGCAGCAGCACCAGCCGCTCTTGAAATGTCTAAAAGGCAAATGCATTAGTATGTTCAGCCACCATGCTGGCTAATGACTAGACATTTTCGAACATATGGGATCATTATTCCAGCATATCATCAGTGAACTTTCCAGAAAAGCTAATTAAAGGGCCCTTTAAATGCTTACCACAAAGTTGGGTTTTATCACAGCTCCTCACTTGCATTTGAAGAATTAGCAGTTTTCATCTCCCCTGCTCTCACCACCTTTCCATTTCCGGTGATCACTAGGATGAGTAAAGCTAATTAAACAGATCTTTAATTTTTTAATCATAACTTACCTTTCCTTTTATTTCCTATGCAGAAAGATTTCATTTCCCACTGACACAAAAAGGATTTAGAATGCACTGTGGCCAGTGTCTACTGATGGCTTGTCTTCCGAGCTACCTTCCTTCCTATACATCTCTCCCATAACTGCTTCTGTTCTTTAATGGTTATTGCAAATGACATTAAAAGGTAATTTATAGATTGCAGGAAAGAAAGGTCATTTTCCTGGCCAATAGCTCCTAACAAGGGGTAAATTCTCTGGACAACTCTTCCTGCTGATCAGAATAATTTGCTAGGAAATGTGTAGATGACCAGAATCTCCTGCAAGACTGAATGTAGAAACAAGCTTTTTCACCTCCTTGGGAAACAATTTTGCTTTTAGGGATGTATCCTCTCAAGTTAAAAACAACAACCTGCAAACCTGAGGCAGGTGAAAAGACTGTTATCTACTTTGCAAATCCAACTCTGGGACATCTTTGAGGAGAAAAATCTCTCAGGACTTCAAACTGTGAATGTAGCATTGCTAGTGTTGTGACATCTAAGCCCACAGAAAATGCTCATAATGGAAGTGTGAGCTATTTAAATAAAAAAACCCATCAGTGATAACTTGTGTCTTCATTGTTAGGTATGCCATTGCTGGTAACTTCAGCAGAAGCACACACACATGCGGTTATCGAGCTTGTTGGATGCGCTGGAAGACACTGGGATGGGCTACACAGTGGATGGCAACTGCACCTTCATCAGGATGGTCCCAGGGGAAAGGGCTATCAGGATGACTGATAAAAAAGACATTTTCCCACCTTTCACTTAAAAATTAAAATTCTCCTTTGGAAGTTTCAAAAAAACCAATATGATTTTGATAGTTCCATAAACATATTTTGATGGGCCTTTCTACATGCCAGTGGCCGCTTCCTATAATATGCACAATTTGACATGGCTACTCAGTGATATACACCAAATCCCAGAGTAAAATCTGAGCTTCATTACACAGAGAAGAGATTGTGATCCCTGGATTTCCCACAGCACCCATGTCAGCTGTAATCGGCTAGCGACGTGTAGCAGGAGCCAACCACCACCATCTCCCCAGCAGCGTGCATAGACGCACCGGGCCATTCGCGTTACAAGAACGCCTCTGACTCTGATGGTCAGGGCTAGCTGCAGTAAGCCCCGTGTCCTGTGAAGTAAGCCATGCTATGATACGGCACTGGCTGGGCTGCACATGGAGGGAAAGTGGTGTCAGCAGAGCAACATGCAGCTCCGAGGGCACTGCCACGTAACCTCGAACTGGCATCGCCTGTGGAGCCGTGCTAATGAGTGAGCAATGCTCCGCAAAGAGCTTCTCCGGCAACAGAAAATGAGATAACAACAGGAACGCTGTCTCTCAGAGTGCCAAGAAGTATATACACTGCGTGCACTCATCCTTCAGCTATTAGCAGAGAAACAGTTTAAATATCTTGCAGCTGGGTCTCTCTCATCACATTTTTAAGTGGTAATAACTTTGAATAGATATCTTGGAATAATAAATAACCATTAAAATATACAAATCTAAATGCTTGAACAAAAAAATCAGCTAGTCATTTATCTAACACAATCTTTCTAGATTTTAATTTTTGATAAAAGTAATAGTTTGAGAAACCCTGATCCTCCAAACAAATACCTATTTAGAGTCAGAAAAAAACACTTTCTTCTGTAGTAATGTAATTTGTATGAGTAGACCTATGTACATGCTGAAGTGTTTATGGGACTGGGAACTAAATGTGTTAAAAAGAATCTGAAACGATGGCACACGTGCACCAGAAGATTTTGTATGTATTGCATCCTGTGGAATAAACATCCCTGTGTGGAGCTGTATTGCAGAAAGCTGTGCTTGGCAGATGGCAAGTAGACTGGAACATAGTTCCCCCCGCCCCCACCCACATGCACTGCCTGGTAAAACGACAACACCAGTGTCCTGCCTCCTTCCACTTCAAATGAATGTGATCACCCAGGAGACATGTCAGCATCTTTCCCCCCCAAAAGATCTAGCTGCAGATCAGAAGATGTTTTGACAGGAAGTCAAAATAGGTTTAGTACCAGTCAGAAAGTAAACAYTAGGAAATAAAATCCCTTCTTCCTTGTGTTGCTTCTTTGCCTGGTTTGTTTCCCTCCCGTTCTCAGTCCTCTCTGCTTTGGCTTGGTCTGTCTCCTCCTCCCAGGGCAGGAAGAGTCCAGGAGGTCTTCTCCTCCGGAGCAGGTGCAATTGCTCTGATGTGTGTGCTTGCCCCATGCCCTCACATCCCCAGGACGTCAGTCACRTATGCATGTATGTCACTAAAGATGTACAGAAAGTCAAAATATTTTGCTGCTTATAAGTATAAAAGTATTCCCTATTCATGACAGGTCATCTAACAAATGAATGAGCCAGAGCAACGCTATGCAATATCAATATAGATCACATGACAGAAAAAAATGTATAGAAAAATACAGAATTCCTCAAATCTGTACCTGGATATAGATAAACAGAATAATCTCACAGACTCAGCAGTCAGAAAAGACATAATCAAGGGAAATTATTTTCCTTGTGGATTGTCACACATTTTTCTGACCTGTCAAACCTCAAATACCTGCTGTTTTCTGATAAGTAGTGAGCACACATCCTGATAGGGAGCGATGTTAAAATCTCTATTACTTTGCAATGATCTGTGTATAATACGACTTTGCCTCCCAGACCAGAAGATTTGCTCCCACGTGGAAATGGAAACATGGTGATTCACAACTACCCAGCCCGATTTTGACATGGGTATGGGTAGGTTGGTATTTTTCTAGTTTTCAGAGCAGACTTCATCCAAGCAAGTAAAATGCAAAGTTTCTTCAACTTCCCTTACCAATAACAAGGTTCTGAAATGCAAATAAACATAAATATAAATAAATGAATACTGGCAAATAACCTGATAGCCTAGCTTACAGGTCAGGTGGGTCCCAGTGTGCCGTCCCAGCCTCTCCCTTCATGGAGTTAGCCCTACATACCATCCATACAAAGCTTCCCATGTCCCTCTGAGCATTCAGTAGCCAATTAAATATTCATTTGCAAATTAAATGATGGCTTAAAATATTGGAGCTAATCCAATTCACACCACCTGAGGACTGTGCTCACTAACTGCCTAGAAAACAGGGGAGGAATTACAATAACAGGAAAGCCAGGTCATGGACCATGAGTGTGGTTGTGGGCGGAGGGAGGAACATGGTGTCTGCAACCACATAGAGACCTGGATGTCTTTCTTTAGTTGCCTTTTTATCTGAGAGCTCAAGATTAAGACACCTACATTTCAGYGTTTATATGAACGGTGCTACAGGCATGCTATGGGCTCAACTGAATTAATCAAGGATAGGCACTTGGTGACATTTGGGATGCCTGGCAGCATGAGGGCTCCAGCTGGGAGTCCAGAAGGGCAGAGATCTCCTATGGGTGATGCGGTGGCTGCTTTCTGTGGAGGTCTCAGGTACCCAGAGCATCTTAGGCCACTTCGAACTCCAGACTGTAAGGAGAGTAATTACCTCTCAGCCTGAATCCCCAATACACCTGCCTGTCTGTGTGTCTTAAAACCAGAAGCATTATCCTACAGTACATTTGGTGAGAGGAATATTAAAACATTCACAGTAGGACTAATGAAGAATGAAAGCCCCATTGCTTTAAGTTGTGTGTGTTTGGCAAATATATCAGCCAGTTATGAGAACTAGTAAGCTGAGTGCCCTCCTTCCCATTTGGGATTGCATTCGAGGAAGAAATAGAGAAGGTGGGAGAAAGTTTGAGGTCTTCTACCTTTTGGGAGATAGGGTTTTGTAACCAGGATACCATTTCTTAAAATATATCTATTTAACTGAGAGAATATGAATATATGAACTTACAGAAAAATAACTAGTTCGACTCATGTCCTACTTATTTTAAGAATATTAAGGACATTGTCCTTTGTCTCTAGTAATCAGCTATAACCAATAATTTCTTTTGCTTAGAGATTTTTACATTTTTGCAGGACAGAAGATACAGACACTCACTAGGATTTATATGCTGCTCGAAGCCTTGGGTATCTGACACCCCCACACAGGATGGACAGATATGACACACAACCTATGAGACTGGGAAATGATGATGACATTAGAGGTTAAATCCTGGTTGTACTGATTTCAGTGGCAACTCTCACTGACTCCTAGTCAGAATATCACCAAAAGAGCTTTAAATGAACACAATTAGCATGGTTGAGGAGCTCCCTCATTTAGTTGACTAGTAGTCATTTCTGTCATCCCTTTTCCCTTTAAGAGTGAAATTAAAGATCTTTTGCATAATTTGTCCTGAGTCCTTCAGCAAGGATCCCGAGCATCTATGGACAGAAATCACAGCCAAAGGACCAAACGTTACCATCACCACCCACTGATCCCCTGGAAACTCTGCAGGGGAGAGAAGGTTAGATGAGACCAAGGGTCTTGGGTGTCCAGCGCCTCCCAAGAACTGCCCAATTACTCTGTGTATGCATATATGTATATTCACATACTGGTTTAAATAATACCCAGTCCAGCAAGTATTTTGAGCAGGATGTTTTGTTAAGCAGCAATTCCAGCATCTGACCACAGTCCAGCACGTGCCTAAGTCTGCAGCATGAGAAAGAATGGACAATCAGTAAGGAAAACTTTCCATCAGAGACTTTTCTCTATCTAAGAACCCCTGTGGCTAAATAAAGCTCCATCTCTAGATATGAAAGGGTGAGAGGCAGGAAACTATGTGTTAGAAGCAGATACTGCATGGAGGCCCTCATCAGTTGGCAGGAACAGAGCTACTCCATGAGGCACCTGGAGGGGGCTTTTGTTTGATTTTCATTAAGAAGATTTCCAAGGAGTTCATTCAAAGGTAAAATTGAGGAACACCGATGCTCAAAATTGAGTACACAAAGAACACAAATGTATTTTCAAAAGCACAGATGAAGTACTGAATGCAAGCAAGTAGAGGGGGTTGTGCAGCTTAGATGGGCCACGGTACCCCTGATTGAGTTCTTGGCCCAAAATCACTTCCATGAGGATTTCAGGGAGAAATTATGCTCACAAACACATCCAAAACAACACAATCTCTCCCATTCATCTGCCCATCTCCTTCTGGTCGATTCTCCCAGTTTCCAGTGAGGCTCTTTCTTCCCCATTTTGTTCAATAGAGAATGACCTATGTAGCCAACAATAAAATCAGATGGAGATGAAACTTACTGTTAATGATGTGGAGGCCAAATTATTATTTAACTTTTAAATATGAACAATACTTGGCTCCAAGTCTCATTTAATCTTCATGGATATCAATTATATTTTGTCATTTCTAGACCTGTGAAAATTTCATTTCTCCAAATGAGCTCAATAACTAACCCTCAGCCACTTAAAAAAAAAACCTTCTATTCTCAGATTTTTTCAATATAGATTATGAAAACATCAGTTCAATGGGATTTATATGGCCTATTTGACATTCTTTTGTCTTTAGTTGGATTCGAGATATTATTCAAAGCTGGGGCTCTTTCCAAATGCTAAAATATTTGTTCTCTGAATAAATCACCATATGTGTGAAAAGATCAGACATGGGTACATCTTTAATATAGTAACTGTTCATTTACAATGCTATCAGTCTTGCGTTATATTATTATTATTTTTGTCACAGTGTGCATTTCATTGCTGTGGATGACACTGCAATGTTTCAATGCAAAGAGACCTCTAGGAAAAGAATGCAAACATTTCTAAATCTTGTACGTTCACCACCAACCACTCAGGAATGGGAATAGTGGAGAACAGTGAGCAGATGAAAGTCTTCGGGAGGGAGCTTACTTCTTGGAGGAGGCGCTCCATAGGAAGCTCCTTATCAGCCAGGCCCCATTTGCAAGGTGCATGGAGGAACGGGCTGCTTTAGGCGCCCGTATTCCTGCTTAAAGGCTAGCACAAAGCTTTGCAATGGTGGTAGACAAGAAGACATACAGCGTAAGAATTATACTCTGCCCTGATGCAGCCTCTGGCCCCAACAGAAGCAGGAAAAGACCTGCAGCCCTAAGAAACCCAGGACAGGTCTTAGTTCCCACCAGCCCACCCTGCCTTGCTCTGTCCAGTAAAAGAAATAGCCATCGGACGCCGCGCAATAGCACCAGCCTCTGCAGTCTCGGTCCTCACTGGTTCCTGGCCCTGGCTTTGCCTCCTGACATTTGACTGGGATTGACTTCCCAGTGCAGCTGTAGAGCTGAATTCCCAGCCCCGAGTCCTGACACACACAGCCTGTTTTTAGGACTTTGCAGTGGCCCCAGCTGGTGCAAAGAGGCGGTGACTGTTTTTTTCCATCCATGGTCTGAATGAGCAGCTCTGAGTGAATAGCCTGTGCAGCAGCTGTGCAGCCTGGGTCATCTCACAGGATGGGTTTTAATTTCCCCAGTCCCTCTTCATTCCACCCTCTTGGGTTTTATGTGGGTGGAGTTTTATTTCAGCCTAAATGTCTAAATCTGTTCCCTGAGACATAGGTGCAATCTGAGCCCCTTCCTGTATTACGTGTTCAAATTGCTGACCGCAAACACAATAGGTTTCGGGGTGTTAAGGGCCACCTGTTGAAAGTGGTCAACAGCACCCCTGTCCATTTCCATTCCCCACTGCCTGTTTTCCTGTCTGTGACTCAAGCGTCTCTCTCCGAGCCACTCGCCCAGTGTGTCGGGCTGCAATCATTGCAGCACTGAACCGATTCAACATCTTGAAAAGCTAATTAACTTCATAAAAAATTCATATAGGCATGCAAATACTGTGGCCCAGATAAATAATTAACTGAACTCTTCCACACCAGCGCCAGCATGCTCCAAGGCTGCCCTCTCTTGCCAGGCCTGCTCAACAATTATTCAAGACATGTGATGTGGACCGCATTTGATGATTCTCTTCCAGGTGTAAACCTACGCAGCAGCTTAATAAACAACATACATCGCACAGTCAACATTGATTTACACATCTTCTGAAGAGATGATGCATGAAATGATCAGAAAAGTCAATAATGCAAGCAAAATATATGGGCTTGAGATAAGTAACAGAAAACAAAATCAATGCCTTCCAGCTATTATCATCATGAAGTAGAGTTCATAATAGATAACATTAAGTTTGAACAAGTTGCATCATTCCAATACCTGCAATCAGCTGTCACTTCTGACAATAATTGCCAGAATGATATTCATATACGTATATGCTAGCTCTACCTCTGGTGCTAAATGCATTTAGCTGAACAATCAGGGCAAACAATCTGACGAGACAGATATTTTATTATTCTGACATTAAAAAAAGGAGACTGCGGAGCCCATTAATCATGACCTGTATTGCTGTGTACATACAAATATTGCACTGAAGAAAGCCAAAAACCTTGCTACAGACACACTGAAATAAGTACCAGAGGAAGATCTGAGGCGGTTGATGGGATCACCCTATTGCTAGCTCTGAGGGATAAAATTCAGCAGAAGGAGGTAGCTGACACAATCAGAGCACCTGAGCAACAATGACTCAGTCACACAGCACAGGCAACGATATACCTCAGCTTTGTATCTGGAGCTTTACATGGGACTTATCATATGCCTTTACATCAAGGATTTCTGATAGCCCCAGGATGCAATCAATAAGAAAGCAACATAAGAGAAAGCTCTGACCACTAAGGGCTTGTCAACACAGGGAAGCTATTGTGAACCATGGGAGGGTGTGAATTACACRAAGTAAACTCACACAAGGCAGTCTGAGGGTGGAAGACGTTTCTATATGGAGAGCTAGAGTTTAACATCTATATCACAACAGCCCTCAAATCTACCTTTGAAAATATTTCTCACRGTATTTCAGTAGCAGTTCGTGTAACCTGTGCCACTAAGTAAAACCAGGAGGAGTTGCCTTCGGCACGCAGGAGAGGCTGCCAAACACGGCTCAGGCTATGTGTGGAAGCAATTGCCCTGTCTGCTGCACAGAGGGCTGGTAATGACAAACAGAGACCCTTCCCTCCAGCCAGGAGGATGAATTCGGCTTCGGCTATTCACGATCCAGCTTCGACCAATTGATAATTATTCAATGGCGATAAAAAATACATTGGCAGTCTCAATCCAGCTCCTAACAGAGCTGCAAAATGCTCACAAAAACACAACAAACAGTGATTGTGTCCTTTTGTGAGCAGCAGAGACACAGAGGGAGATGCCTTCCTCCTCCTTCCTACAAGGCAGGAGCAAAGGTAGAGCCTCACCAGGAGGTGGTGGTGTGGGGAGTCTATATCACYGTAACCGTATCTATATTTCTTTTCCTAGCATTGGGGAAAGAAAAGGAGAATAAYGATGATAAGATGAAGGGAGCTTTGGGAAAACTGTGCCCTGAATTGCAGTGAATGCAGTGAGTTGATGAATGACCACCCCAACAAATTCATTTTCTAATGGTTTTGATTTGACCCACAGATGAGAAGATGGTTTCAGCTGAGTTCTGTTTTGATTTTTCAGGGACCCCTTCATCTCCCAAAACTAGAATCCAAGCTCATAAAGCACAAACCCACACAAGCTAAAACCAATCTGTAGCTTCCCCGAATCCCTGCAAAGCCAAACCATTCAGTGCCGCACTGCTCTGCCAATAATAGTAACAAGTAACACTATGCTCAGACTGTAATTTTTCATATCCAGTGTGCTGTTGTCATATGATTTACTGTGCTAGCACTGAGAGCCGTTGCCCAAGCCCTGTCTCTGCACTCCTCCTGATTTACTTAAATCTTTTTACTTTTATCAGCCACAGGGAATGGGGACACTTACATGTAACAACTGACAATTTGAACAGAAAATACAGAGAAAAGCTGTGTAAAGCAAGTGGCTGAGATTATAGCTGTTGACTTCTAATATTATTTGACAGATGAGACTGCTGCAATTATCCTCTGCTCATGGGTTCCATTACTGGAACAAGAAGCGCACAAAATAAGGGCAATTTCCCAAACAATATATAGGGCCACTTAACTTTGTCAAGAGCCATTTCTGCAAGTGAAGTCCTCCCTGGTTAAAGATACAAGGATAATGTGCTGGCAACTTCACACGAGCATTTAATGCATTCCACGTTAACTGCCTTTTCAGTTGTTCTTTTCCTGCTCTGTTTGAATCAAATAGGATATTATTTCTAAAGATATTTGTTTAAAGAATAACATTGTACTTACTGCTGTTCCCTCTCCCAGGAGCCTTTTTTTTTTTAAAGAAGGTGTTTCAGAAAGTTTGTGGCTCACGAGATCACTCTGGATTTTTGACGAGTCCTGCATTCCCTACATCATCCTGTCCCCGTCCCACTCCATCTCCCTGCACCAGGAGGGAAGGCACCAGCCCCCCACAAAGCTTCCCGCTTTCTCCTTCTCCCTCCCTCTTTCTTTGGACGCTTTGCTCCAGAGAGTTGCCCTGAGTCCCCCACTCCACCCTGCAGCCCCCGCCGTCCCCCTGCCCTGCCCCAACCTGCTGCCACCCTCCCTCTCTCCTCCGCTGTGCCCCGGTCCCGGCCAGCACAGCCGGTGATGGGGAATGCCTCGCAGCGCTGGTGGGGGGAAGCAGCCAACACGGCCAAGCGGTTCCTCAGTAGCAAAAAATTGTCATTCTGGGGAAAGGGAATCTCTTATACAGGCCACTCTGTATGCCCAAAGGCGAGCAAATAGTACCCAACACACACATGTCGGTGCGTAAGCAGATCTCAGAAGAAGGGTGCAGGTTCAAGGTTTCCCTGAAGTAATACACAGCAAAGGCAACCGGCCTCTGAAGACTTCCTGTGCCAGATCTGGCCGCTGTATCTAATCACTGGAGTGTGAAAGAAGGAACATTAGTCCTGCTTTAAGTTCAAACCTCAACACAACCTTAGCAACAGAGTCACTACTGACGTGTCCATAATACATTTTTAAGGTTGCCCCATCACTTTGACTTGTGGAGCTATTTATAGATCAAAAGGAGCTTCTTTCTCCAGGAGGAAAAAAAGCAATGAATTTTCTGAAAGCAAAGGTGAAAAAAAATGAGAATGAAAAAAAGAGGGAATAACCTGTGGCCTAGGCAGTAGTTATTAATTCTTCCCTCCAATGCGATCTGTGCTGAACCATAGTGGGAGTGAATATTTTTCAGCAGCCTTCCCCAACCTCTCACACGCACTCCAGTATCTTCTCTCAGATGGCCCTGGGACCTGGTGCTGCAGAACCAGGTGTGAGAAACCCCACAGGAGATCACTGCAAAACCACTTCAGCCTAAGTTCTAGTTCCTGATCCAGCTCAGCTCAGCTGGTACTGATCCCCTTCCTTGGAGGATGAAGGTGTTCATCAATTTGGGGGAGATTATTTTTTCCTATTCAATGTAATTCTAAAAGCTCTCATCCAGGAAACAGGCCTGGCTTTTCCTGAAGTATTACTAAACACTTGGTTTCTGCACTACCTTGTGGCAGTGAGTTTCATGGCTCAGCCAAGAGCAGATCACCGATGATGTAAGGAAAAACAGACCTTGACCACAGACAGCAGTACACAGTTTTTCTCCATGTCCAACAGTGTGACCACTCAGGGAAGAGATCTGGTAAGGGAAAAAATGCCACCACCTTCCAAGCCCACCCTGGAGGAAGGGTCAGAACCCACTTCCTCAAAACATATCCCTTGGCCTTCACCAAGACACCCCACCTGAAAGCATCCTTCAGGCTGTACAAGTAAAATGCCCTCAGATGTCTGGGAATAGGGATACAGTAATTTTTGACACATTTCTATGAGGTGAATAAGATTTATGTCAATATTACAGAAGAGAAAATGAATCCCAGAAGTCAATGGGAGAGAGAAGACAAGATGAGAGCATTCAAATGCCAAACTCAAAGACTCYAATATCCTCCAGATGATACCGTTTTCCTGTTGTTAAGATTACTGACTCATGGCATCCAGAATGCAAAGAACAAAATATGTGCTATTTATGAGATTTTTGCCTATTACTTTCCTCCCTTCACCATGCCACTACATTTTTTCTAAGGGGCGAGGTGGCTCCTTCCTGGAAAGTGACCTTTGCTGGAGGGCAGGCAGATGGCGGCAGCCACAGACAAGCCCAGTTCTCCTCCTTGACCATGTGTCACTTGAAGAACTCTGTGCTGGAGACCCCAGGTCTCGTCCTGAATCTGGGTCACTGGCAGCGCAAAGCCCTGCTGAAGGCACCCGCGTGTGACACAGACCCACCAAGGACCATTCCTCATCTCAGGGACACAGAAACGGCCAAGTCTGCACTGCGTAATTACAACAATTTGGGCTTCAGAGTTTTTTTTATTATTATTTCTTGTTCAGCCCCTGCAGTCTTGGTCTCTTTAGCAAGGGTCTCCTCACAAAGGCAATCCCTGTACCAGAAAGCCTCAGATTTGCCCTCAGCTCTTCCATAGGCATTGATTAGGTGTCTTTTTTCTTTTCCCCTTTTAAAAAAAAAAATCAAAAAAGAAAAGGGACATGATTTAAAACTAAAATAGAACGAAGCACATTGTACAAAGGATTATTTCAAGTAATTCTCCTTGAAACTGTAACAAAGGAATGTTTCCTGGGGATTAAATGGACTGTCAGGTAATCAGAAAAGTTGTTTTAGGTTTTCCTCAAGAAGAAAAGAAGCATTTTGGATGGATTTTGTTTCTGGTGCTTTGTGACACTTTACAGCTTATTCCCTCATGTCACACCAGTTTATTTCATTATTCATAAACATGCTGAATGCCAAAATGATCTGAGAAGCTATGGGGCTCTTACACGCTCAACCASTAAGCCCTTTTCTCCCCGTCCCATTGCAAATGCAAGGACCCAGCCCTCTTGCTATCCTTCCATGGGGATTTTTTTTTAACCATTGCTCATCCTGCTACCTTGCTTTTTATGGGAGTGGGACTCCTGGTATTTTACACACTGTGCGGGACTCTGAGAAGGTCTTGAAGGAGAAATCACATTTAAGAGAGAATGAATTTGTCCCTGGGGTTGAAGTACAGCGAGCCAGCACCCAAGGAAACTTGCACACATGCTGGGTGCAGCCCTTATTCCTTTGCGAGGTACCCGGCGTGTGAACACTAAAGCCCACTCCCACCACCAGTCCCAGGACGCCTCCCAGACTGGGTCTGGGCCCCCTCACCACACTTCTACCTTGCTGGCTGCTGCAGGAGACAAGCTGCCCTTTCTCAGGGCTGAGGTACAAGCACCCATTTCCAGCACGGTGGGTCTCCCACTGGACAGCCGCAAGCTCCTGCCTGACCTGCTACCTAATTCATAGGGATGCCTTAAAATGGCCCAGGTCTTTCCTTCAGGCCCAGCACCAAAAGTCCCTACAAGTAGGCGCTCCTCAGCTGTTCCAGCCCACATCCACACCTGCAAGCTCAGCCCTCTCCTCTCACCCTTCCCAAAGCCCAAAGCCTTCAAGAGAGCAGGTGAGACAACCTGGGGCACAGGCGTCCACCACCCCCACATCCAGCTCCACATCCATTTTACGCCAAGTGGAAAGAGTCCCCCTCCCTCTGCTTGGCCAGGCACATCCAGCAGCAAAGGCGAGCACAGCAGTTGCAGCAAAGCAAGGCAGCCTGGACCAAAGGGAGAAGGTGTCGGAGATGCTCGCCGCCTCTGCGGGGAGGGATCCCCACCAGCCGGGGTATCTGGCCCCAGTTGCTACGTTGGCCCACAGCACCAACGTCCTTTTGGACTACCCAGTGCTGCTGGGTGCCCAAGCAGCAAAAGACACCCACATCCATCTGTGCCTAAGCAGCCGGTTTCTGCTGTAGCAGTCAACCTTTGCTTTCGAAAAGGGTGTGGGAAATGGGGGTTTAAAAAATGCTACAACTGTGCCTGGAATGGGGGCAGGGATGGCCACCACGCTGGCTTTCCACATGGCAGCACTGCCAGGTGTGACAAATCACAGCCTCATTTTGTGGTGCCAACCCAGGAGTCAAGTATTGGTCCCTGTGCCACGAAAAGCCTCCACTTCCCGTAGGCTCACAGGACGTGGCTCTCCACATCATGCACTATGCTGAGCCTGCTCCATTGTGGAACAATTGCTCCTTCATGTATGTCTTAATTTTATCTCTAAGTAAGAGAGGGGAAGATTTGACGCTGCTAATGGCCCCGGAACATTATGATTTTTTTTTTTTTTACTTTTTTAATCTAAGAACAGGGTTTTCTTTTCCATGAACTGCTTCTTTCTAAAAGAATTTTGATTCCAATTATTCAGACACCTGCTGGTGTCCCAGCAGCCCCCCTGGCAGCAGCGAACCCTCTCGGGCTGAGCAGCCGAAGGAAACAAAGCCCAGAACAATGTTGTACAGGAGAAACAGTACACACACCAGAAAGCTGAAGAGCACAGCAGCAAATGTGTTATTAGTCTGACATCACAAGGGTCTGCTTGTTTGTTTGCTTTGTGCTTTTATATCCCGACGCTCTCTCTTGCCGTGCCACATGTTGAATTTTTCTTGATTAAGTTGAGACTTTTATTATGCAGTGTCCCCAGAAGAATTACAGAGGGGAGGGAGAAAACCCAACTGCATATGGCAAAGGCAGTGAGATAGATACCGAATACTTCCAGCTTGAAATGACAGACAGTACAAATAAAGCTCTTTTGTACCTGCTTTAAGACGTAGCATGTACCAGGCCATCTCAGCAAATATACCTTGGGAGAAGCTGAAAGCAGGATCAGAGATGCCCAGAGAGGGAAATTTTAAAGCTGTCAGTGCAAGTTTCTTCAGACGCAATATGTTTGTACAGTACCGAGCACCATGAGATGTTGATTCTGACTGTGTAGTAATAATAATAATAATAATTTCTTTATTTGTAATTATTATTGTTGCTATTATTATTATTATATTATAAAAGCATCTCATAGGCCTCTCCAAGTCTGTAACTTTAAAAACAATAGTGACCACTGGAACCATCCAAGCTCCCCTCAGCTCAGTGCACGATGAATGGGATGGACCCTCCTGGCCACATCATTGGGGCTACATCTTTCAGCCTCATTTCTTTCCTTCCAGTGAGAGTTGGGTTTTGCAAAAGATAGACCAGCACCAAAGCCGCTATGGCAGGACTTACTCACTTGGAAATAGGCTTCAAGCAGACCTGTAAACTCTGTTCAAGTTTGCTTTATGGTGCCAGAGCAGCACAAAACAGCTCTAGCATCTGGCCTCAGGGGCTCAATCAGTTCTGTATGAATACTCAGATGATGCAGTTATCATCGGCAAAGCTCATAGCTAAGCGCCTTGCTACCAAGTCTCATGGCTTTGATTTAAGGAGCTCCCAGTAATCTGGGACATTACAATTAACATATTTAATAGAGCGACTAATGGGAAAGAAAGAGGGGGAAAACCTGCATACCGCAGCTTATGCTGATGCTAGGGTGAGAAAGGAACAAAACCCAGAAGTTTCAAACAACAAAAAGGGCACGTGGAAACTGGTTAGTTTCTCCCTTTTATTCCGCACAATGTAAGGAAAAAAAAGAATCAATCACAGAAATTAATTTATAGTCAGTAAACTCAAGACAGATTGATTTATCTTTTCAAAGGTAACCTACAAGATTTAAACACTCACCTTGGGACACTTTGACAAGCCTGCTCACCAAAAGGCAGATGATCTGCACTTTCTGGACACCAAATCCTTCCAAAATGTCTCACACGGTGGCACACAAATGATACAGACTTATTTTAAATACATACCTCTGTTCCCTACCTGCAGGAAATCACAAAATCTGCAGCTGGGTTATTAAAAGAGTTAGGCAACAACTAAGGGTTCAGTAAAGGCATCTGTACTTGTTCCAGGTAAGAAAATGGTAACAAAATGAATCTAGTTTATAAACAGGATATAAAGAAAAGTAGAAGCAATAGCCTAGTTATGAACAGACAACCTTATTGTAATTATGATAAATCAAACACAGCTCTTCTGGTCAGTTGGGGACTTACTGCATTGATTTCGCTTGGAAACCAAGACCAGCTTCAGCTGGCTTGGAGAAGCAGCCAACAGTTCATCTGATCAATGGCCAGGTAATAATAATATAATACATACCATAATGCTGAGTTACAGTATTATAGTGCTGTAACAACTGCCAGACAAAAACTCTAGCAAGATAGCCGTATGACTAAATACATATTTATCTTTTACAGTGTCTTTTACATGGTTGTTTAATTATCTCCAAACCAAGTATTCTAAACCCAAGAAATAGTTTCAAATGATATTCAAATGGATACCTAAATAACCTTAATTCTGCCTTGGTTTTACTGTATGCAGTATAGCATGTAGCACATTCATTGCATGTGGTTATTATATCTAGTAAACATAAAATTATGACAAAGTCACTGTAGCAATTGTGGTGCCAGATTAGATAAAATGACTCTTTGGGCAAGGTCTTCCAGCTTTCCAGTATCATGTCTTCAGTTTATCCCCCACTGGAGAGTGAAGGCAAGCTGTCCTTAGAGAAGAGGTTAAGCCATGTTCAAATGACAAAGAGAAGCAGTGGTCGTTTTTGCTTAAAGCACTCTGGAGTTTTATTCCTTCTAGAAACAATAGAGGAGGGAAGTGATGTTGAGAGATGGCAAGTCTTTAAGGAATTTCCTCCAGCAGAACATGATTTTTCAGTGTTGGCAAGAAACTATATTTGGCAAATAATGACACAAGATGGAGGATGATCATGTTTCTTTAGCAATGTAACCTACAGACAAGAGTTTTTTCTGTCCTTAAAATAGGCCCAACATTAGGTGCTTACAGAATCTGTTTATAATCAAGCTAGTTAATGGATTTACTTGTAAACTTGGACAATACATGAACTATTTAAAAGGTAAGGGTAGCACTCATCTGAGCTCACTTTAGCCATCTAAGAGTTAGGCACTTGGGTTGGCTGGGCATCTGGACTCCCTCACAGAAGACAGAAAGAGCAGCTCAGCAGTAGGGAGCTGATTTATTGCACAGCACAGGGCTCTTGCTCTCCAGACCTGACCAGGGTCCATATGCACACCTGTTCTTTAGCAACATTAGATGAATCCCATCCCTATTAATTGAGTGGATTATGACGTTTCCAATCCTTTGGCAGCAGCGTTGGTTAAGAAGTTTTCATGCCTACCCCCACCACTCCTGCTCATCCCTGCCACCTCCCATCCCCAAGAAGGGTTGGTTACCCCTCTTCTTTGCACCAGCTCAGGTAACACAGAGCTATAAAATGATCTGGTTCTAAAGAAGTGCTTTTTTCCTATTATCCACCTATTTTTCTATGGATTTCTTGCTATAATTTATTTTTTTCTTAGCCATCTCATTTTCACCAGTCCTGGACACACCAGCAGTAGAACAGGCACAGCAGCAGAGGCAGCAGCTCCTCACGTCAGGGCAGAGAGGGGTGGGAGAGGGTATTTTGGATCCTCTGATGAAGGATCCGTAACATGGAGCCACACCCTAATTCTCAAGAGGACGCTGCAYTTTTGTGTTCATTTACACAACAAAAAGGCTATGTGCAATACTCAACACTGCCCAGATTACAGAGCCACAGCGCTGTCTTCACGGTGAGAGTAATTTGATTGACCTCCTTCTTCAGCGTCCCCTTATCCCTCATCTTCAAGTGCAAAATGCCTAAGAGAGGCAGTGCACAAAGACTCCTTGTCCAATCGGCCATCAATGTGACGAGCTGCCACAGTCCTCTGACCTTGCCTGCACCATTCCTGTCTTCCCACTTCTCTTTGTCACTTTTACAAGGGGT
The DNA here is from genome assembly GCA_035582835.1 of Phoebastria nigripes. Classification (NCBI taxonomy): domain Eukaryota; kingdom Metazoa; phylum Chordata; class Aves; order Procellariiformes; family Diomedeidae; genus Phoebastria; species Phoebastria nigripes. The sequence continues at coordinate 1,444,042 of JAYKAV010003343.1, forward strand.
ACCATCCCTGGGCATCTCCCACCATCCTCCTTCAGGTCATCCCTAAAAGCCTAGGGGCCAGGACATGCACCTTTTTTGGCATTTCTGTGTGGCTGCCTTGCTCTATCATGCACTACCCAACTTGGATTTCTACTGTCCCCCAGGCCAGAGGCGCAGACCTTCCTCCACCCTCCGTAAGGCCCCTGCCTGGATCAGATGGCTCTCCTGTCAGCCATGTGTGGTCTTGTCCCAAAAAGTTTTATCCTAAAAATTTAGTAAAAAGAGGAAAATACCTCCTTGATACCCCACTGTTAACTTCAATAGAGTGACTCCAGGGATGAGCTGAGTACACTGGAAGAGGAAAAATTTAAGCAAAGTAGAAAATAAATAAATAATTTCTCTACAGATATTTAGACACACACATACACATACGGTGAGATTTTACAACTTAATTTGCTTGTGAATGGCACTGAACTGATTCAATGTGGTTGCTACAGTACAAGTGTCCCCTAAACAGTAACTCAGCACACAGAGAATTACGTTCATTTGTGCATCAACATTTTTGAGTTAAGATACTTCTTTATTCCTAAGATTGTTGATTAGGCCCCTTTCAAACTCAGTATCCGCTGTCTGCGCCTTACATGAATCATGTTCAGCACAGGGCATTGCTGACTCTCTGTCACAAACAACCTAGGAATAAAAGATCGGCATTTTAGTTTATTTTTCCTGCATCTTGTTAAAAATCATACTAGGAATTTTGAAGAAACCTAATGCATAAATACATATTTTGTCTGATTCAATAACATATACAATTCAAATGACACCGCATTAGAAAACCAAGGGGCTGCTGTTATTCACCAACACTTTAAATATGAGCAATTTATTTCTTTACCTTGACACTATTCAGAGGGCCAAATCAGAAAATGATGTAACATTACTTAACTGCCTGCCCCACCTTCCTGCCAACAAACAGCCAGAAAACTACTGACCCCTCTAACACAAAATGCCATTTCTTTGATCTTATCAACCATCACCTCTTCTGAGCAGTGAGGACAATAACAGATTGGTATTAGCAATCTCAGCCCTTCTCAGACAGTCGGAGGCTTGCATATCTTAACTGATGTGCCTAATTAGATACAGCAGTGATTCAGCCTTCAGCTGCGGTTCTGTGGTTTTGCTTCCAGTGTGCATCAGCGTGCTTCACATCACCCTGTGACTGAGGTGTTTACTCTTCATCACAATTGCTGTTATCTGTCAGAAGTGATACCGGACTGGTTTCCAAAGAACACCGCTCCTTCACTTATTTATTTGGAAGTACTTTCACCGGAAGGTGCAAGTTATCTTTGACTGAATGTTATTCCGGTGAAAGATAATAGCCTGGAAATCTCAGTGTCTTCCAGCCCTGGACAGAAAAGTCTGCCGAGCTTTGCAGAGGTGTCACGGAGGAGCGCTTTGGCACGTTATTCAGCCTCCACGCCTGCTCGCTCTGCTTAGTGATGGGGAAAGCTCCATCTCAGTGGTCGTAGGCTTGTGAATTCTTACCTGCCATGAACTGATGAAATCTTTTTTTTTTATTAGGTGAAATGACTTTCAGTAGCTAGCAGCGTGAACTAGAGACGAACTGCTGCTCTGGAGGGGAAAAGGTCTGTATGTCATTAACCTTGTCACCCTCTGTTGACATAACAGAGAATGTAAGCAAAGAAACATATCCCAGAGAACAAGAAAACTCAATGCTCAGTATTTTCTCAGGCTTTATCCTTAGTAGATTTGAACAGCAAGAATATTTTCCACCAAGCTTCCAGAGTGTGAAAGCCATGGTAGATGATAACACATTATATTTCCTATTTAAAATGACAACAGTCCATAGCTAAGAATCGAGGAGCCACATCTTCAGCTGGGGTGAAAAAGCACAGCTCTGCTGAGGTCAGAAGATGACACTTAGTTATATCAGCCAAGGATATTGCTCCTCAGTATCAAAACTTATTATCACTTCTACTTACCTGCCAATTGCTACATTTAGTGCTCTGTTTTCCATTGCAATAGTAGACCCTTAAGCTAGAAGCCAGAAAATGCAACTCTTTATCAGTGACGTTTTCAACTCTAATAGGAGATGTATAAGGCCCTGAACTCAGCTCTTTGTGAATAAAAAGGCTTTTAATTCATCTTTAAGGAAACAATAAGAGATCATCCAGAGCATATAAATTAATCTGATTTTCCTTTCCCTCTAGCAAGGCTATTATATATCTCTTTTATTTTTCTTCCAGGTTGGCTTCTATTTTCTCTCAGGTGCAACTGCAGTTTCCTCAGGCAATGAACTGAAAAAGAATCAGCAACATCTGGAGTTATCTGCACTTCTGCCAAATAAAATGAACACGTCTGAAGAGGGCAGTTTCTCAGAATGAAAAGGGAAGTGATGACTAATAAGGAAATGCAATTTACCAAAAATATCTCATTTAGCTTTTTCTTAAATATATCAGCCTTGTAAGTCTCTTCCACCACATAAAAGTCCTACTTGGATTATGCAACAGTAAGATTTGTCCAGAAAGAACAAATGTTTGGCCGTTTTGTTAGCTGTTTGGAGGTGAATGCAAGTTTACAGATCACTTGATAGTATCTGATAAACCGTAGACCCCCCATCTGAGTTAACTACCCTCAACTTCTTTTTCGTCAATAGAAAGAAACAGGCAAGGTAGGATTCATCGCACTTCTAAGCAGACATCTAAAATAGCTCAGCTGAACTGCACCCTAAAAGCAGCAGTTGCTCTCCTTTGGCTACAAATGAAGCTCAGGACAACTAGCTCAGCCATGACATCTACATCTGTAGATGTCTGATGTTAAATGAGATGAGGGTCATCCCCCAAAGCTGTCTTGCAGAATCATCCCCCCTTGCATTCCTCTCCATCTTAGCTTCTCCTTGTTGTCACTGTCATCCTCCTGGAAAGGAGGGGACCATCACCCACAGACAAGAGAGGCTATTGTCTTCCTCTTTAAGAACTTTTCTTTGGGGTCCTTAATGAAGAGGTGATATGAGCATAAGCATTTACCTGGTACTTAGGTGTATTCAGCTTAACTTTCTTGTCCCTACTTCCAAGCCCTTACTCTTAGTCCTCTTTCCCATCCTGTTTCTTCTTTTCCCACCTTAAATCCCATTCTCCAGGAGCCCTCCTTATTCAAGTCCCTCCAAAAAATCATTCCTACCCAGTCGGCTACATTAATCCTGACTTAATGTGCTCACAGCTCTGCCATCCACTGGAACCATCCAAGTGTGCACCTTCCTTAAACAGCAATTATGGGATCTTATCATGTACAAATTGTCCTGTCTCGAGTTTCACTTATCACAGTGAATATGGGCTRGACTCATCCCTCCTAACCATAAGTACTTGGATGAGACACCTACGTTAGGTCAATGAAGCAACAGTCCCCTTCAGAGAGGCTCTCAGATCTTGCACAGTTTTAATTGCCCCATGAAGATACCCACTTCTTTCACTAGTTGCATAAAAGAAGGCAATATTCCTTATTTTGGGTTATCCATTAAGTGCCAAAAGATAGGCAGGATGAACCAGAGCTTGTATCTTTTCCTTTTACAGGAATACATCTTAACATTTTTTTAATACTTGGAAATAATAAATACAAACAACTACAGAGGCACAGAATTTTTAGCTTCTTCAGCKCAATATATCTTCTCTGAAGCCTATTCTTGCCTTAAGTTTGGTGATTCTTCAGCTGCTATTGATGTTAAGGGGAGTGCAGCATCTGACAAAATTAGGCCTGTTGACATTACTGATGAACCTCACCAATCATCAATGCAAAGAAGGAAAAAATGGAACAGTGGGAAGGAAAAGGGAAATAAAGCCAGGCTTTATACCTTTACTAAAAGCCTCTAATATCATCCTTCTACTACTACAAAAGCCAAGGGATGTTGCAAATCTGGATATACTCTCTGGAGTGCAATTTTCTTTTCTTTGTTGCTGCTGATTCTGCTTGAAAGTAATCAAACCACAGCACCCTCCTCTCTCGGCCTTCAATACAAATGGAAAGGGAGACAGCCTGGCATGAAAACGTGAGCAGTGCCTCGAGCTGCCCCTCTCCTGCTGGCTACGGGGGGATGGCTGCTAAGAGCAGGGAAGGTCATCCCCAAAGGCAGAAGGGGTTCAGAGTGAGGTGGCAGGTCTGGGGGAGCAAGCCAAGGTCACCYTTTGGCAGCACCTCCCTCAGCGAGCAATGCAGAGCACACATCAGTAACTGCCCCATCCCAGAGCAAATCTCTAGTCAGAAGGAAGACAAACTGGACAATTTTCCMCTTCAATTTTTTGTCATTTGAGGAATGCATGAGGGAATCACATGATCCATTTAGCCTAACTCGCATAAACTTAAAGAAGCGTGCGGCTTGAATTTTATAGCCTTTTCTTATCATTAGTACTTTTCCTTCAAACCTCTGAATTTTGTTGGGCTCACGGAACAACAGCGAGGCCTGTCCTGCAAGCTAACTTGAGGCCTGCCGACCCCCTGTGACTGCCAACAAAATCTGTAGCTTACTGGATAAAGTGTCTTCTTTGTGTTTCAAAAATAGTTAGCACAAATCCAATTTAAAATGTTTCTTTTCTTTCAAATATTATATTGTTCTGAGTGTTTCTGTGTAAGCAGGGAACCCTGGATTACATTCCTCTCCAGGGGATCCTAAATGTTTATACAAATCACAGTAGGCAGCATTACAACACTTCCAACTTTTGCCACATGCACTTTGTCTAAACTCTAACTTGGTCAGAAATCTGTCAGACTGCAAACTGTAAAAAAGAGAAATGAAAGAAAACTGTCTTATTTTGTTCCTTTTGAGGATGTAATTCTATTAACAGTTCTGTATGTCTTTTCCCCATCAATTTAATTACAGATTAATTAATTCTTAGCAGTTTCCTAAAGCCCAGCAAAATATCATCTGACCCAAAACATTTCACAGCAGGGAAAAAAGCCAAGTTAGATGAAGAGAAAATCTATCCTTTGGAAAAAATGGTGTTTAGAAGAACAGGCAAGAGTAGAAAAAGATCAGCTTTCCCTTTTCCTCAGCAAACACATGTCGCTGCATGTCTCACTCATTAGATTTCACTTCTTTCCATTCCTGTGCCTCATGCCCCAGACTGATCTTAACTACAAACTGGTGATACTATATCCAAGGACTTGCCCTTTTCCTTGCTTGAAGACATCAACGTCAAAGTGGTTGAGATACAGCCATGGCCACGGCTTTGCCGTTGGTGTCGTGCCACAGCCATAGACCTCTTTTCAAACAGGCACACAAAGTCTGAACGTGCTTGGAGCCGCAACCCCGATGATTTAGCTTGTCTCTGAGGCTGAGGCAACTTGGTGAGAAATAGAGGGGTCTACATTAGAAACAAGCAAGCTCTGGCAAAGATTACATTTATTGTTGCCTGAGATAACCCCAGGAAGGGGTTGAGTTTGCACCCTTTTCTGTGAGCTTGTGTGTTGCTTCTACCAGGCAGGTTGGGACTGCCATCTGCTTACATTTATATTTTTATAGGGCCTTTTATCACAGGGCTCCCAAAGCACTTTACACACTTACACCTTGATTCTCTGTTGTAACAGGAGGTGGGTTTAAATTAAAATAATGTGCAGGTCGTAATCTAGGAATTGGGCTTTAGAGCCTCCTTTTTCACCTCTCAAGTGGGGTTGTTACAAAGCAGGTACAAAAAGCCAGAGCCAGGCATTTCAAGCCACGCTGAAAATCAAGATATTTCTGAGAATGGAAAAAACAGAAAGACTTAGAAAAACAGAAGCCATGTTTTGCACACATAGCTGAGAAATCTCACAACGTAAAAGAGAAGCACATCTACACCTTTGGTCATTGATGTGCAGAGGGGTAACACTCTGTTTGCCATGAAGAAAAGGAAGCACGGCTCAAACAAGCACCCATCTCCTTGTCCTTACATACAGTTATTGGTGGATGACTACTGTAAATAACAGGGAAGCCCGAAGAAAGGAGCAGTCTCCTTACAGCAAAGAGCTGCCCCATTTCTGTGAGGGGGAGGTAGTGTTCTCAGCTATTGCAGAAGGTCATGGTGACAGGCCAGGAAAGGCACAAGACGTGACATGTCCCTCCTGTACACACAGTGGGGCATGCGTGACATTGCCACGCTGTCCTCCCAGGGAAGGGGACAGAAGCCAGAGCAGCGCAGGAAGCCGAATGTGGGAAGCACAGGAGCGGAGGACAGGAGTTCATCTTTGGAAGTGCTTCCACAGGGTTAGCAAGTTAATTAGTCGCACAGCACGGTCCCAACCACCGTGCCATGAAGCTTTTTTTATTAAATCTGCTTATTTCTGGTCCCACTGTTGCTAGTCCGACTGCCACTGGCCAGGCCAAGCAGAGAGAGCGTGGAGCTCCTCTGGGCACAGGTGGATACCCACACGGCCGATACTTGCAGCTGAGCCAGCCACCCTGGGCTTCTTTACAGATAATGGAGAGAAACGTTTTCCTTAGGGAAACACTTCCTCTTTTCCTGTAATTGACAGTAAGTAGGACAAATGCACCCAACAAGTGTCTGTTTCACTCCACTCTGAAGTCAGGAAAAAGGACGTTTCTCACACCCTCCACCCTGCAGAATAGGCCAGTGGATCCTCTCTAGAAGAGCAATTCCAAAAGAAGCATTTTTTTAAACATGAAGACATAAAAATAAAAAAAAAATTTAAACCCTGTGAAAATTAGAGCTGATCACACACAACTGGGTCTTCAAGACACAGAGTCATATGTATGCTCACCGCTAGGAAGCATAAGTAATCAGTTTATACCACAGCACACCAACTCGACTTCCCAGATCAAAGCATCTGATCCAGAGGGAAAGGCTGAGAAAGTAAAAAAGACCTGGGAACAGGAGGTGAGAAGGCATGGGGCAAAGGACGAGGAGAGGCAGGGAGAGCAGTGGAAAAATAGTAACAGAGACTGAAAGAAAAAAAGCAGAAGATGCAACATTGGAGACACGGTTCATTCCCAACCCCTTCTCTTTCCACTCTGAGTTAAATCTTTTCCCCATCCTCCCTGACCCTCACTTCTGCTCCTCTGTGGCTCACTTCATGCACACACTGCAGCTCAGCTCACTCCTTTACCTGCACACACTCATCGCCACCCATAGAAAAATCCTCCAAACATCAACCTGGGGTGCGTTCTGGAGCGAAGCGGGGGCCTGAAATAGCTCCCGCTGACACCCTGCCATTGCAGATAAATAACTCAGCACTCACTGGAGCCGGGACTGGAGTCCAAGTCCTCTGGCAGTTTTATGAAACTCTAGCTGTTCCTTGCCTCTGCTTTTCAAAAAGCACACAAAATGAAATGGCTCGTTTCGGGCAAATGACACAATGGTGCTAAACGGCATGATTTGTTTGTTTGTTTCATCCCAGGAGGGGAGGAGGAGGGAAGGAATGTATATTTGATCTGATCCAAACCATTTTTTTGTTGTTGTTGTTTCTGCTAAACTCACAAAAAAAAAAAAAAAAAATCAATGGCTCAAACTGCCCTACACAAAAGAAGTTTGAGGGGGAAAGAGAGAGACGAGACCCCATTTCTCTCTCAAGACTCATTTGACCCTCTGACACCCCAGCCTGAGAGGAACTCACTTACGAAACCCAGCGTTCAGAAAGAAATGTAAAAAATAGCTCAAGCCGCCCCGCATTCAGGAGAAAAGCTGTTTATTTACTTTGTCTTCTCTTGCAGTGCCTGCTTGTGTCAGAGCGTGCTCTGAATTGCCCACTGACCTACATTCGCCGGGACGCGGAGCCGTGCCTCCCTGCTCCGGGGCTCGCTGGCACCCCTCGCCCCAGCCCTGCGCTCCCTCTCCGGCGTTGCACCAGCTCTACCAGCAACGCTAGGCGTATGTGGATAATGTCTCGGGCCACCGAAGCATGCTTTTAAATGGATAGCCAGCCAAGTGTGTATTAATTAAACTTAAAAGTTCTATTTATTGCCAAACACAGGGGGATTACGCAGACAACAAGTGGCGGAAAGTACTCCAAAACGTTCTCACCCCTTTAATTACTGTGCTATAGTTAGCCCAGCAAGCTGATGTATAATCAACACTGCTGTATGCACTGTTTACAGCAAGCACTCAGGAGAAGCAAACTTCTTACTTCACAGCCTCTCTGAGCAGCTGCGACGTTTGGAGGTGCAGGAGGAATACAGAAGGCACCGAAGCGCCCTTTTATTTATCTCCTCCCCGCGAGGCTGCTCGCCTCCAGTGCCCCGCCATGCTCGCCGGCTCCGGGGGCCCCGCCGCCAGCCCGTACCCCCCCAGCAGCACTCTCAGTCCATCGCACTAAAGCTCCCATAGCGCCCAATGTGTACTGAAATAACAGAGCTGCCATCATGGAAGTTAATTATCATTGCACCACGGTTTGCTGTTGGCAGTTTTTAGAGCTGGGCATCTTAGGAGTTTGAATTTAGTTATGCTTTGGTGTTCTGTGTGCTTACAGCCCATGCATTTCACAGGCAAGCCAAGCAGCCAAACGAAGAAGCTACTCTGGACCCCCGAGAGGCTGATGATGTTCCCCTGAGTCTGTCACTGGGACCAGCTCCTCGAATTCGGTGAGGTCAGCACTAGATCCAGCGATGATATGACACTCAGTCCCTCTTAGGGCAGCTTGCAAGCCCCACCAAAAATGTATCTTCTTTTTTAAAAATGAAGATGAAAAAATCAGCAAAATATGGTAAAAATTTAATAGCTCAGTTTGAAATAGCCCTACTCTCACTCAAACATACAACACACAGAGTTAATAGCACTGACCTCTGTGCTCCTCTGTTTCCCTACCTCCCAGCAGCGGCAGCATATTGCTGTCTCCTGCTACTCAACTTGGCTGCCTTCAGCACTGGCAGCTCATTTTCCTCCCCTGAATCGTCAACCCCCCAGGTCATTTCCAGGTGTTTTCATTGCAAAAGCCTGAAGAAGGCGAGACACATGCACCCATTAGCAAGCCAGCAAAAAGAAAACGTCTCATCCTCTTGCATTTTCATAACTGATCACAATCCAAAGAGCAACATGGATTTTCCACGTGACCCTGGGCCTATGTTTCAAGAGTCATACCCACGCCCAGGTATACAAATTTCCCAATCTGGGCAACCTGAACAATAAGAAGAACTGTGGGTAAATGAAGTCATGGTAAGCATGGGAAACAGCTGAGCAAATCACATTACAGCACCACAAAGTCTGCCACTACTACTGCCCTTGTTAAAGGCACCTGAGGCACCTTGTACATTTAGTACCTCCACGCTCACCTATTGAGCAGCTCTTTGGACAGCACTCATGTTTAACCTTCACTAAAACAGCCTGACTATGTCTTCCAGGACCTCAGAGTCTCCCTCACGAGGCCCAACAAGCCACTCTTCCGCAAGGCAGAGTCAGGTGGGGGTATAAACGCCCCCAGCTTTGTGCTTTGGGCTTCTTTGTAGGCAAGATAAGGTCTCTCTGACTGGCTACAAACATCACCTGKGGAATAATCTGCAAGCCTAGAGCTGCCAGAGCAGACAGTACTTTGGCCATTATTTCTCATCAGCAATACCACCTGTCATACTCTACCTCCAAAGGCTCTGACATTCAGGTGGAGACCAGGATGTCTAAGGACTTCAGGGTGATTCCAGAAAAAGAAGATTTAGCAGCTTTCCTACTCCACAAATAGAATAATACCAAAGCCCTTTGAAGCAAAGCTGGTCAGAAATTTTCTGACCGAAAAATACCAATTCATTCCTTCCCAAATGGTTGCTGCTTTCCCAAACTCAGCCAACAGTTTAGCTCTCTGGGAACCTCACTCCAGTTTTTGGAGGTGAGCCTTGGGACTTGGGACGCCAGTTCAGCACTCAGGGTCTCCTTTCCTGCAGAGCTGCCCTGGAGCCAGGGGTCTCGGGAGCTGCCGGCAGCAGCTCGGTGGCAGGGCTGTCCCCCGCAGTCCTCTCTGTTGCACTGAGCAGCAGTAGAGCCTGCGGAGCTGCTGGAAATTTCTTCAGTCTTTCTTTCATTTGCTTGCTTTAATACACATCACATTTCAAAACAATGGCATTTCCTTCAAACTGAAATCCCAATTTTTAGCCAGCTTTATGCTCAGTGTCTATATTGATAATCTCTGGGCCAAAAGGCAAAATTTGTAAGCTTCCAAATGACTTTGAGGTATATTAAAAATGCCCTAAGAGGAATAGCTGGCAGATCAGCAAACTGAACAACCAAATTACACCGAAGTTCATGCGTATGCATGCATGCGCATGTACCACCTCACAAACCGACAGCAAATGTTCGCTGTCATAGGACCAGCATTGCATAAGTGGTATTAACATGCAGAATTACTTTGTGTCTGCATCTGGCAGAGCTTTTGCTGGACAGATGACTCATATTCACTCTGCTCTTAATTGCTGAATCTTTTGAAGCAAATTCTTATGCTGTTCTTTCTTTCTGTAATGGGTAAAAGATTAATTTCTTTGTATATGGCAGTATGTTTTCACATATCCCACTGCCAGGTGTTGCTGTGAACCAGATGGCAGTCCATCCTGCTCTGAATCTTGACCGTGTTTCACAGGTTTGCTAGGACTGTGTCATGAAGGCACTTTGAGATGCAGGAAGAAAGGCGGTTTGCCTTTTCCTTAGAGACCAGCAAACACAAGTGCTGCCCAAAGAGTTGCTATATATGTGAGTGGTGATGTACTAAATGTACTCATTTGTCTCAGGGTTCTCTGCAATGAGGGTGGTGGTAATGGTGGATGTTATCAGCCTCAGTGTGTGAAGATGCAGATAGCCCCAGAAGACCTTCTTCAGACATTTAGAAAGAGGTTTCGCTCCCTGGGCACTGAGTCTGGCCAATATGCCAAAGACCGGGCTCTTTATATCTCATGCAAGTCTTCTCCCAGGCACAGTCCTGGGACCTGCAGACCCCCACAGTTGAGCTCAGCCCTTCTGTCCGTCGCTGTGGACTTACTCAGGCATATGCACATGGCCTTTAGGTCTGCAGCCCTCCTGTTTCCCCAGCAATCACTGCTCCTGCTGGCGTCTGGTTCCTTCACAACCCATTCCCTGCCTTTTGTGTCATCTTCTGCACTGCTGCATCAGCCATGGCACAGCAGCCAGCTCCTTGCAGAGCCACCCCCAGACCCTGGATGTCCCCCCTGTTCCTCAAGCCATTATAGAGGTGTCACCAACTGGACACTGAGTAGGGCCACACATGAGTTGCACGGCACCCAGCAGTGATCCAGCAGTTCCTGTGTGAGCGGTGGGCACTCTACAATCCAAATAAATAAAAAGCGTTGTGTAAATATAACACATAGTAATGCTGTCACTGATTTGCAGGTAAAAGAGCAAAAGCACAGCTCTGCTTGTTTTGTAAGATTGAGGGGTGGCTTGAGATATGAATAAGTAGCTGTTTTATTTCTGGCTTCACCCCTAGGACCAATGCTCCCTGATACTGATATTTAAAGAAGCGCTTTTTTCAGCATGGCTACGATCCAGGGCGTGTGGTGTGGTGGGCTTTTTTTTCCTATGCTGGCTTCAAACAAGCTGTGGGTGTCTGGGTGGGTGGGTTGAGTGACATATTAGTAAGGAAGCTTCCTCCCCTTTCAGAGCTACATGGAGAAGTCAGAAAGGCATCGTTTGAAAACGTGACAGGCAGATCATGTCGGACTATTGCTGATGAAAAAGGGTTTAAATCCATCAAGAATCTTGAATTTGGAACTGCACTGCTACAGAGAGTGGGGTGAAGTGAACTTCACTAACCTCTATAAATATTATCTGCCTTTTAATTTCAGATTTGCTCCTCGAAAAGCCTTTCAAAATGCACACTCCCTCCTTTCAGCTCCTGGCATCCAATCAAACTTGCTATCTGACAACAAGGAGCAGAGGAAGTCTGTCCTTCGTCTCCATTTAGAAGTGAAAGATTCCCCCTTCCCTCCTGCCCACCCCCCCACCCTGGCTCTGAAGGTCTTCCAATTATCTCCTTTACCTGCCGCATTAAAAAGTAAAGCATATGAGTTGCCAGAGATACAGAGTCTGAGGACAAGCCACTGTGGCAAAGCCATGACATTAGAACAGATGGAAAACTTCTCGGGAACAAAATGTGCACAAAAAAATGGGTTCTGGCTTTGAAGTGTATATTCACGGTGGGTGCTTTCATGTCTTTTGAAAAGCCCTAGCTCAAATCTGACCTACTTAGGCAACATTCTTATTTATGTCTCCGACTAAGGAGCTGTATATTTAGCAAATGAGAGGAAATCATCCCCCTGTCATGTTTATAGATTGGAGCAAACTTTGCTGTTTAATTCTTCAACAGATTTGTCTCCATAAAAGTGGATGTAATTTAAACACTGTTAAAAAAATCAATAAATTCCAGAAACTTAGGATAAATGGAATCATAATTTCAAATATATATATAGATATTATATATGTACAGGCATACATACAGAGAAAGAAGGAGAGAACATTTATTCAGTAGACTGCAGTTAAACCGTATTTATTTAACTGGTTCAAGAGTAATGGGTAAGGCTGAGCAAAGGTGGACAGCGAATCATAAGACTTTGCCATTTTAATTGATGCTAAATGCTAACAATATTCTGTAAGATACCGAGGAACAGAGAAAATCTTAACTCTTCATAGACTAGGTAGGCTTATCTGGACTGAAATGAAAAGAAATTAAAACGAAATTAAAAGATTCTTAAGTTCAAGAAATTGAAGCTGAAAGGCACCTCAGGAGGTCATCTAGTCCGTCTCCATCTCCCAAAGGCAAGATGAATTAGACCCACATTATTCTGGACTGATATCTGTCTAACCTCCAGGGGTGGACATTTGGTAAGCTTCCAAGCAGCCTATTTCCCCTTTTTGCAATTATCACTAGTAGAAGGATCTGGCTGGCATCTAAGCTATGTCTCTCACTGAGGTTAAAGCCCATTACCCCTTGTCCCAGTAGACAAAGAGGACAGATTACTTCTTTCTGCTTTTCAAGACTTATCATGTTCCTTCTCTCTTCTTTACTTTAGGCAACCCCAATTTGTTCAATCTTCTCTCATGGATCTTGTTTCTAGCTGATCATACCTATTGAGTCACATTTCATGTGTAACCTCTTCTAAGATGATCCACTCCAAGACCCAGATCCTTCTCTTCAGGACAGCTGCTTATCTCCTATCCTTGCATTAATGCCGCTGAGTGTTCCTACCTCAACAGAGGAGAGCCTTGGAGCCGTCCACACCCCAGTCTGTCCAGGCCACTCCTCCGACTTCTCCAGGTTACTTTGCATTCTGAACCCATGCTCCACCCAGCCCTCAGCCCGTCCCAGCTTGCAAACCAAACAAGAACCCTCTGCTTTCCACCATCCCACCCGTTAATGAAAACACCGCATCGCACTCTGGCCCAGCACAGATCTCAAAGCACCCTGCTCAAAATCTCCTTCCAGTTTCACAGTTAATCATTGGTAACTGCCTTCTGACTACAGCTTGCCAGCCAGCTGTGCACTGACCTAAAATAATAGTTTCTTCTTGTCCTGGTTTCTCCAGGTTGCTTATGACAATGACTTGTAAAACAGTATCAAAAATCTTATTAAAATCTGGACACCTGACACCCACTGCTTTTTTCCTACCCACAAGGTCTGTTGCCTTGTCTCAGAAGGAAAAGAGATTGGTTTTAGACTATTTGCTCCTGACAAATCCGTGCTGGCTGTTCTGCTCATATCCTCGTTACCTTCGAGGTGCTTACGATCGATTGTTTGTTTGTTCCATGTATTGGCAGGTAGCTGACTTGACTACAAATCCCTGGATTCAGCTTTTTCTCCTTGTTATGGATAGACTCTCTCTCTGCCCTTTTTCCATCCTCCAGAACCTCTCCTGTCCTCCATGACTTCTGGGGATAAACTTTCTGGGATTGTTTCAGCCAGTTCTCTGGCTCTCTCTACCCTGGGTTGAATTTCATAAGACCCGATGAATTCAAAAACATTTAGTTTATCATCTCAGTATTTTCTACTCTCATTTTTCTCTACTGTCGCCTGAACTATTATCCTGTAGTCAGTAGCTGTATTAAGCCTCCAATCATAGTTGAGCTTCTTAATGAACATTGATTCAGAACCTGATACCACTATTTATTTCAGATAACACTATTTATTTTGGGGGAATAAGCTAGTCTTTCACAACCTTTTCAGGCTAAACATTTCAGAAGTTCTCAGGTTGTTTCTCAGCTACCTGATGCTCAAAGGCCCCCTTAATCTCCTAAATGGAAAGGAGTGCTTGGCGTCTTACAAAACCAAGCCCCCAGCTGAAGTTCATACTTTGACAGAAATGGGGTATTTCAAGACAACTGTGATTCTTCCTGATCAAAGCTGACCTGAAAATACCATAAGAATACTTGCCTTGTTGCTGTTCCAGCTGAATGTAGAAGGGCCACGGTGTGCAGAAATGGAAGTACATCTTCAAAACCCTGCAAAACCCTGTCCACATTTTCAGTGAGAGCTCCAAACCTTTCTTCTGCAACCCAACAATCTGGCCTACCTTAAACTCTGCTTAATTCTCCCACCTCACCCTCCCAAGTCATAACATCATATTTATACTTGTCTCTAATACCTGTTTAGAGAACACCTACAAATCCACTGATGAAATTTAAAAACCCAAAAGATACACTCTCCCTTAAAATGGATTAAAACACTGTCAGCTCCCTTGAAGTTAATGAATGAATACTATTCCTTAGAGCTGTTTTTATTCCTTCTGATATCCTAAATGATGCTGAAGCAGAAAGGGTGAAGTAACTGAAATCCAGATATGTTAGTTTCTGCTCCATTAGGAAAAGGAAAAATCAATTTGGCAAAACATAAAAGAAGAAAATCAATAGGAAAAGAAATTTTATTTTCAGCTGAGGACTAAGAATATATTATAAACAATGGTGAGTGAAAATTATTCATTGATTTGTATAACACCTTTTACAAGCCCAAAAAGTGCTCCAAAGAATTATAGATTATTTAAATCTAAGGATCACTTACCACCAAAATGCACCCATCTCTGGGGTGGAATGCAGCTGCTACAAAATTGCACTAGCAAACACTACACCACAGCTTTAGGGCACAAATGCTTTATCTGAAGATGCATCAAGGGAAGTTGAAAATGCAGAATGGAATTAACCAGGCTGGAATATGACCACACTGCAACTACATTGATTTCAGTTTAAGCTTAAACTCATGGAAGATAGGTCCATCAGCCCATTAAACAAACTTTGGCCCACAAAGTCCCTAAAATGCTCTTTGTCAGAAGTTGGGATAACATGCCAGAGGATGGGTCATTCTGTGTTTGCCCTATTCCTTCTGGTCTTTCCCTGGTCACGGTCAGAAACCTGATGACACTGGGCTAGATGGACCTTTGGTCTGACCTAGCATAGCTGTTCCTAAGTCCTGAGCTAATATGCTGGGCTGTGAGCTACAGCAGCACTGAAGCTAGCACACCCTTGCATCTGTTGACACGACGGCAGGGCAGCCATCTCTGGCAGAAGGGCAGGTGGTGGAGCCGACAAGGCAGTCTTTTGTATTCTCCAGTATGAATCACCATACTCATCCGGAGGCATGCTAAATCCTCAATGTTAAGCACACATTAAGTTGTTTCAGGATATGGGCCACATTTATAGCACTGTCATTAGTAGCAAGGGCTTGCACTGCATAAAATTACACAAAGTACCTTTTGTACCTCAAGATGTACTTAGCAAGCAAACTCCTAGGGGCAGGGAATGTGCAGTCTTCTGTTTCTCTAAAGCACCTTATTCAATTACGGCAATATAAAAATGATTTATAACAATCTATTAAAAATACAACTCAAATGACTTATCACTCCTGGGGTCCTGGGAATATACTGTAGGATTTGCCATTCAATTGTAAATCAAATCTAGTGGTCAGTACCTCATGTTTTAGAGAAAGATGAAAACTAGTGATACACCTCACCAATTGCAAGTGGCATGTCTTGGGTGAGACAATGTTGGGTAATATCCCGAGATATGACTGGGGGGAAGAGGAAAGGTAGAAGAAAGTGGCAGACATTTCTGGTCCCTGCAGTCTGTAACCCAATCAGTTCTTCCACTGATCGGGAAGCTTCCACCACTCCAGGGGCTGCTGCAGGGCAGGTGGGCAGGCACACTGAAAACACTCGCCATCACTGCTATTTGCCAGGGTGTTTCTTTTTCCCCCAGCTTTCTCTGGAAAGGCTTCTTGGGAAAATCAGATCCAAAATAGCAGTAAGACAGAGTAAACAGCTTGCCTAAAAGTCCACAAGCTGGGCTGGAAAGAGATCCACAGAGCATCTTGCACACCTAGTCCTGAGCAACCTGCATTGCACAGGATGACCCAGAGCCCTGGGGGACAGCTGAGGCTATGCATGGGGTAGAAGCACAGAACCTGTTTCATCCCACCCAGTTCAACAACCCAAGTCTACCTGTCCCTGTGCTGAGAAAGACCAAGGAAATGTAGTAAGAGAATCTCAAATTAGAAACCTGGCCCCTCTCTTCTCATCTTCAGAATAGCCAAGAGCTAGCACAGAAGTCTGCATCAGCATTGAAATCAAAACAGACATCATGTGCATCAGAGGCATGCTCCATATCTGATAAAGATACTCCTAATTCTTACCATCAGCAGACATGGATGGAAACTATTTGCACCCTGGGTCTGCCTGTTGTTGATAAAGCCTGTGGATAAAGCTGTATTCATAGGAACGCCCAGGCCAGGAACTGACCTATTTGGCCAACAAATTCTTTCCTCTGCTTTTCCTGACAGTCATATCTAGCAGCTTTTCTCATAAGCTGATAAAGCTGTGCCTTGAAAACAATGTCAGAGCTGATGAGGGAGGTTTACTCCTTCCTACAAAGCCACTGGGAGCTACCACAGAGCACAAGGTAGAAATCCACAATGCACAGCTAATCAGAGATGCCCTCACCAGCTAAGACTAGCCAAGAACACAATACCTAAGAAAAAAATATTTTTAATTTTAATGTAATATTGACTAGAATTGATAGCTATTTCTGCACATGGAAAATGGCAGAGGCCTGTAGGAATTCTCTTCATTTTCACACTTTCATTCTACCAACCCTCAGCTTCATCTCTTGTTTCTGTCTTCCACTTCTCCTTCCCCCAGTTAATAGGCTTTGTCCCCATGGTTGGGAGAACTCTTAAAATCTTCCCTTCTTAAGGAAGATTCAAAGATAAAGGCTGCTACTAGCATGAAATATGTTTCTTGCACAACAAAATTGGCAATACATTGCTTCCTATGGGTCTCCTTGCCCAATTCCCTAGGGAGTAGCACAACACCAGTGACAGGTGATGCTCTTCCCACACTCGGATTTCCRCATAGGATTCCTTGTGGATCCTCTAGAGCCTAATACTGGCTCACACTGTACCTGTTCCTCAGTGAGAGCACGCTCTCTTCTAAATATCTACCTTTTTTCAGAGAGCTTTGTCTCTTGATACAACCTACTCTTTGGTTATATTTGGCTAAAGCTGGCCAACCGGTCCAAAAGTCACTGAGAGGACAGCTACACACCTCACCTCACCCACAGTGCAAACACAGAAGCCTCATTTTCTAAGGAAATGAGGCTAAAAAACAAACAGTGAAGCCAGAATCTTCTGGTCTCTCACTCCCTATGAATCTAATGTTCATCTTTGTTACAACCTCCTCCTGACAGCAATTGCCTTTATCTGTATTTTGTAAAGCTTTGAGCATATTGCCAGCACTTTAATAATAAAATATCATAGAGAACCATATATCTGAATATTATTATGCAGAAAATATGTGCATGTTCACACAGACAGCAGATGTATAAAAATATTGAATATGTAATTTAAGGCTGTATTTGTGTGTAAGTATGTAGGTCAAACGTAGGGCAAAGTCTTTTCTATTACACACAAAACTTGCAAGTACACTGGACTGAAAGAAAGCATATAAACTCCTTTAATTCTGCAAGTTCTAACTAGCATTTGGATGGGTGATTTCCCCAGGGAACCCCAGGTGTCCTGGGCACGTGCCAAGCAGTTATTGCTGAGCACTGGGGTTGAGGTTCACCTCACCTAACCTTAGCCATCTGTCTCCCTGTGGAGACTCGGGCACCTCCAGAGGGTGATACCTGGGAGGATGGAATGAATCACCCTGCTCGAGTCTCACCGCTGACTACAGAGGCGGCCCAAACTACTCGCTTAGATAACCGTGTAATTTTTGAATAACTATGGTTAGGTGAGATGAATGCCAACCTTGGTGAACATTAGCCCGCAAAAACCAAGTGAGTGGGAAGACTTCACATCACGGTTGGATGGGAATAAGAAAGAACAAACCATAAACCCCAAATTCTCAGCTTCTACGCAGAAGCAAGAACTGGTTTACAATACCCAGAAACTTCTGCAACTGCATGAAGGGGTCTTCATAAGAACCAAATAAATACAGCTAAGGCAACTAACATTAGCATTTAAAATATATTTGCTGACAATGAAAGTTTGAAGTATTCTCCCTACAGCTTTCAGTTACTAGAAAATGGTAATTATTGCCAGAAAATGGCAGAAGAGCAATTTCTACTTCAGTACTGATTTGGGTAACTCCCCTTTAGCCACCATGAAAATCAGAATGAAGACCTAGAGGGAAAAAACAAACAAATCCACACAACCTGAGCTTGACTCTGCAGCAGAAGGCTCTAATTGCTCTACCTCCCCCAAGTTTCAGGCACAAAGGGTAACACACACAACCCACTGGGCTGCGGGTTTAAAAATTGCTAGTCGCCCACTCATTTCTGCAGTTGAATTTGTTGGCTTTACAGCAATTCTATTGGCTTCGAAGACCTACTTCCCATTAGTGCTATCGACCATGAGATATTGTTAGAGATTTTTGTGTGCTTTTTTTTTTTACCTTCACTGGCTGGAACACAGCTTATGCCCATGTCCATTAAATATACATTTGAACAGCATTTCCACCTGCACTTTGTCACCCTGGGTTCTCAAGGGGTGTACCTCCACTTGGCTCTGAGCTCAAGGGCACCCTTGATATCAGCCTGAGAGTGCCAACAGGCATGCTAATGCCCATTTGAAATAGCTTTTCCTTTGCCTCAGATGTTTCCATGCACTCAACGAATAAAAAGTCTCTGCTTCACTCCATCTGCGGTGCTGTAGGACAACCTCACCTCGTTCTGTCAGTGAGCTACAGTTGCTTTCAGGCACCTCCTAGACTTTGCTTCCCTTCCTGGAGTGTGTCGTGTCCCCCCGACTTTAAGATCCAAGTTGGCAAAAGGCTGTGTGTGTATTGATCTAAGCTTACCTTCTTGTAGACGCTCACTCCACTGCTGTTAATGCTGTATTTCTTTTCAAAATGTCCACATTCCCTGGAAAATTAGAAACGCCCTGTAATTGTGACCTGCTTCTGAACAAGAAGGAACACAAATTGCAAAGGGGGAACAAAAAGCTGCATTTTCTGCAAATGAAACTTTGGCAATAACGATAATTTGTTCCTCTGCTGTCAGTAAGAGGTGTCTATATGGGTCTTTACTGAAGAGGTTCTTTACTGGGAATAAGTTAAATTCAGCATCTACCATCTTGTCCTGTGGGTGAAGCATGCTATCTCAAATACGCAATACAACCCAAACTGGGTGTCATCTTTATTAAACTTTCTTTTTTTATGAATCACTTCCAAGTCTTGGGAGTAGGACATCACGACAGACAGTTTCTCAACAAAGAACTGACATGAGAACAAAAGCTATTCCTGAAGAGTTCCCAAAATAAAAGTGAGACAGATGAGTGTGGAAAAGTTGCATGGGTGTTTCTTCAAACAAGAACATGGTCAGAAAAGAGATATAAGAAAATGTAGATTCATTAAAACCAAAATGCCTCACAAAATTGTCAGTTTTGCAGAAATGTGTTTTAGGGAAAAAACACAAGAAGGCTCCAACACTGTGAATATGTCAGGTTTGGACACCTTCAGAGCTAACAGTGTCAGTGTTTCATCTTAAAATGACTTCTCATTTTAAATATACTTGTATATTCTACATTCTAGTACCGTATTTGATTGATAGCAAAATCAGTACAGTTGAATCAGAGTGAATCCTTCCTAGAACCCTCCTCTGTCAGGAAGAATTTCAAAATTTGGGATTTTCATTCCAAATTGAACCCAAGGTAAATTTCAAAATCTTGAAATCCTTTGGAAAACGGAATTTCCATTCCTTGTCCAACACTGCTTTAAACCTCAGCCCTCTGTCAACAGCTAAGTCAAGCTTTGGGACATGCTAGCATCCTTTTGAAAAATGCTTCCTGCTCGGCTTTCCTTTTCAATGGCATCTGGTGAGGGCTGCCTTGCTCTAGATCTAGACAAAAGCTGCTAAGCAGTTGTCCTGAAAAACTACAAATAGTTAAGTACTTGGCCATATTCTGGACCCTGGGCAATATCTTTCTGTATAATTATTTCTGCTGTTGTCATTAGCTGCGGCACTCTCACTATTTATTACCATAGGTATTTCGAGACTCATAAAAATGTGATCTTACTCAAGGCTTAAGCAACACATGAAATAAATCAGCAGCACTGAACATTGGCTGACACTGGATGAAACCTGGCTGGGAACAGCTGGATTGCTCTCTTGACTAAATATTTACAAAAGCCATGATTGTATCACTGAGTGACACTGTGTGAATATAACAATTTATCAATCATCATGTTTAACTCAAATCCCTGCAGGAGGGGATGGCATTCTCACTTAACAATAAGTATCTACTGTATGCTAATTAAGTGACTTATTTTGCAGCTAAGGTTACTTCAGGGATATGTGGGCTTTTTAACTACCCATTTCCTAAGCACTGCTATTACTTCGGAGGCACAGAAAACACCGAGTTCAGCTGGGCTGTCACTTGCACCGGTACCCATCCAGTAACACCACTGGAATTACTTGGAGCACATGCTGGAGCAGGAGCGAGCACAAACTAGTGCACAGAGTCTATTTTGTTTTCCCCGCTCCCCCTGCTGTTCCCCTGCCCGCTGCAGGGTGCCCATGGGCGGCGAGTACCACAGCAGCTACCCTGCCATCCCCCCCGCCGCCGCGGGACCTGCTTCCCGCCAGCCCCAGCCAGTTTGGTTTCCTGCCCTTGCACGTCCTCTCCCGAGTAGCTGGCGGTGCTCACAGCGCTGGCTGGCAGCCGCGTGTCCAAGCTGAAACACCCGTGTCCCTAGGAAAGGCTTCCTGAATTTTCTCACCCCACGCTCGCCAGGTCGGGCACAGCTGAGTGTTCGTTCGCCCTGAAACTGCCTGAAGTTTACCTCGTACCGTGGGGCTCTACAGCACCAAACCCAAGCTCACTGACAGCATCCAGATGAGTCTGTCTGAACAGAGCGTGCAGGACAACCTGCCTACCTGCCAGCAGTGAATCTAGCACTGTTTCCATCAGAGCTGGTCAGCACTGACTGGATAATCCTAAACCTGTACCTCCCAAAAAGGTCACTGGCCGCCGAATACAAGCCTACTTGCTGCAAGGAGAGAAGAGCTGGGACATGAAGAGGCGAGCTTTGCCAAAGTGTGGCATTGCCAGGGAACATAAGGATCAGGTCCATACAGATCGGAGCAGCAAGCAGACCTGATCAGGGCATCGGGAGGAGAAGGTTTCCTTGAAGATAAAGCCAGCACGTCACACTGATAGGAAATGCGTATTTGGGCACCAGAAACCACTACCACATGGCAGGAGCTTTTTATAAAATCTTCCACCTTCTGCTTCATGCCAGATTAACTCTCTTGCACCAGCAATGGCATGAGCAGTTCAGCTACCTTTCTGTCTCCTTTTTTTACAGGGTTTAGCGCAATGCAAGAGAAAACACGAATCTCCCCTCTGCCAGTCCCACAGTGCAGACGCTTTAAAAAGTTTTTCTTCAAAATTTCACACAGGTACACRGATAGTGCAGCAGGTTTGTGTGGACCCCGGGCTAACATTCAAAATGAACAGGTGGCATCCATGGCTCACCTCTGGAAACTACTTTTAAACCTTGTCTTTCCTTCCAGGAATCATTGTTCAAAAAGAAGAAAAAGTTTGGGGTGATGAAGTCTCTGCTCCCTTGAGAGCTTGAGAAAAAAAGTTTCCCTCATACACATCTTAGAGGTACATTTTTCTTCCCATTTTGTACATGTTGAGAGTCTGCATAATAATTGTATTTTACCCTTTGGAGCCCATCTGCCACCAAAGGGGAAATTTCACCTTCTTCTTTCTACCTACAGAGAGGTTTATAAATCAGTAAGCACACAGACATGGGAGCGTGGGACTTGGTCGCCCTTCCAGGAGCCCTTAATGGCTCAGACAATCACAGCAAGCGCTCTTTTCAGGAACACGGGGAGGGGGGAGAGAAGTTACGATAAATTTAGTTTTCTTTTGAAGTTAATAACCTCCTACAAAGGCTTTTGGTAAAACACAGACACCTTAACATTTTTTTCCCTTTCAAACAATTTTTTCCTCTATTTTTTTCCTCAGATGGTAAAATCTGAGGAAACCTGTCTCTTCAGAAGTAAATGCTTTGTGCGAATGACATCAGCAGACCACGAGGTTACCACTGGTAAGTTGGCACCCTGAGGGGGATGAAATGAAATCTCTTATCAGCCTACTTGCTCCTCTTCTTTTCTACATTTGGTGCCTTTTGTAATATGCAAAGCAAAGGAAATGTTTTGCTACCCTTGATTTCTTTCACCTTTTTTTTTTCCCTCAGGAGAAGGAACAATACATTTGACTGGTGTCTCCAAAGTCCCAGCTGCTGCTTCAGGTCTGTTTGGTACCTCATTCAGAGGTGAATGATTTAGACCCCCTGCTCTTTCTGCCTCACATCAGACCTTCTCTCACCCACCACTGGGTTCTCCAGAGACTTGTTTCAGGCAGTTTGAAAACCCAAGGAAACTGGGGTCCAAGGTCTTCCCAAGGGAAGAGGACCTCCATAAATGTGGCTAACGTTAGCTTTTACAAACTCCTCCCACCACAGCAAAGGCACTGCTGCCTTGACTTCAAAACTGCAACAGATACAACCTCTTATCAGTTTCCCAGTGCGGATATCCTGTCGTAACTCGCCTCCTTCAGGCCTCTCTCAGGTCAGAAGGTTTCAGGGGCAGAAACTGTCAGTGTGGAAGGGAGAGGCCAAGGAGAAGACAATGGGTGAATGTATGGGAAAGTGGCTACGGCACAAGGAGACTCCCTTCCCTGTATATGGGATTTCCAACAGGTGGAGTCAGTATAGCTACTACCTACAAAAATAGGGGACTAACCTGAAAGGTGAAAGCTCCAAGGGAAGATGGCAAGAGGGAGGGACTAGGGTTTGTTGCAGGAGAACATCTGAAATTATGAACCCACCACAACTCACTTTGCCATGGAGGCGTCTCCTGCTTTACCAGCCATTAGCCCCAGGAGAGGAGGTGGGAGGTAGCGACTTTCTGCATGTGTTTTTAGTAAGTCTCATGCATCCAGTAAGCACACATTCTCCTGCCTCAATGCATCCAGCAAAGTCAAACAGCTTGTTAAAAGAAGCAACCAGGAAGGGCTAAACAGTAACAAACACGGGAGTCCCTAGGAAAAAAAAAAAAAGAAGTCTTTGCTAGAGACTGGCTGTCTTCATGCTAAGAACAGTTTAATCTTTCCTAAGCTAAGCTTAGAAACAAAGATGCTAAATCACTGCAAGATCCTGAGTCTGGAGCACAGCAGGGGAGACCGGATGTCATCAGGAGGATTGCTCATATACTGTCACATGCAGCTCCTCAGCAGGTGAGGGAATACGTGGAAGCAGGGAGAGAATGCTAGCCCAAGGTGGGGTGGAGGAGAACTTCCAAAAACCTGCAAGGGAAGATTAAAAGTTAAGGAGCGGAACTATACACACAGACCTCTATTGCTTTTACAAACAACATGCTTTTATAAACTGTGTAAAAAAAATGTGTATTTTCCTTTTTGAATAAAATAATAAGAACAATGCATATTTTCTTTTTGAAGAAGCTATTTCTGAGTCACTACACCCACCTGACACCACTCGACACTTGCAGAGCAGAAGATGCCTATATCCCCATGCGTACTCTGAGAATACATGGCGGTCCCCCCCAGGTAGAGGCACAGAAAGCCAGGCCTGGTTGAGGAGCCGTCAGTTGGTGAAGGACAAGAAAAGGTGTCAGCCACCTTGTAAGTGTGACAAGGGGAGGAAAGTGGGCTAAGAGGCAACCAGGTAACTTCAGCACATGACAGAGACATGATAGAAAGGCATGAGGGATGAGATAGTGAAGACACTGTTTTTTGAAGGCTGACACATTTCAAAACAGAGTAAGTTTGGTCAAATGTTTATCGTAGCCTCTCCAGGAACCTCCACTGTTCCTGTTTATTAATTTTAAGGGGATGGTATCTGCAGCTCCCAGCCAGAACTAAGGCTCCCCTGACACATGTACGACAAGAGGATGGGGCCCTGCCATGCACAGTGTACAGAGAAGGAAGATAAATAGTGCACCAAGAATAGAGCAGCGGCATAAAACTACCTACATGAGTTTTGGAGCCTTTGAGAGTCCAACTTTTCTTTTGCAGGAAATTATTCTGTTCCAAAAACCTGCCTTCATTCCAAACAAAGCCAAATACCACATTTGAAATTTCCCAAGCAGAAAAAAAAAACCACTATAGTGTTGGTTACAAATATAACATCAAACCAAGTACATCTCAAATTGCATTCTGAAAAGTGTAGGTTTCGATTAATCTATGCATCCTGGCTCACCTGAGCAGTTCTATGTAGATGCATACACACATCTGCAGTTTTTAAAAATATAAATAGACATCCCCACCTGTCTCTCCGTTTTGTTGCAGCTGTGTCCTCTTTATGTTTCCCAAGAAATCATGTTTTAACACAAAAAAATATTCCCCCACCTAGCAGCCTGCCTTGAGGCTGTAAGGAAACCCATGGATGCAACAGGAATGACGCCAACAGCATTCCAGAGATACTTGGGAGAGGGACATAGGACATACTCCTAAAACTTGGAGTGTGCAAGACTCGCAAGCTCAGACTGTCAGCCTGTCCCTGGCAGGTTTTACCATTTCTGATGGCAACATGAAGGAGGACGTGAAGATGTGGAATTGATCTCTCCTAGTTGTAACTCCCTGGAAGGCCAAGCAGCTAGCAGAGAGCACAAGTCATCTGGGCTCCCTTTATATTCAGTGGAGAGCGAGCGATCCCTCCAGAGAGGGATTCATCCCTTCCTAAGACAGATACCTGTGGCAGATGGGATGAACTGCCCTCTGAAGGGGTCTCTCTCTCCATAGATGGAGTCCCACCACCACTGTAGAGGGGCCTCAGACCACATGCCTGTTACAAGCCAGATGAGATGAACCCCTCCCGAAGCRACTCTTTCAAAGCAGTGTCAGTGTCATCTAAGGATGACCCAGCTCAGCCCTCTATTCCACCATGTGCTGTATCTTTCTGCCTCGTTAGTTTATATCAGCCAGCAGAGAACAGGTTAGTTTACAGTACTGGGAAGTGCAGTGCCTCCATTGAAATACTCTCTGTGCCAAAACTGCACCCCATTTTTGCAAGATTAATTATTGAGCTTTTTATTCTGGCTATTATATCACCAAGAAGCCATACTCTGCCCCAAAACACTTCCCCACTGTCTAAACCTACAAGGCAGCTTCCTTGTTTTAACTCCAAGGTTGTGCCCAACCTGCAGGTTTGAGTGTAGTTTCACCATTTATTGCTATATATCAAGCACGGACAATTCTTTGTGGTAAGAAGTAAAATCACTCCCATCTTCCTCCTGTCCTTCACCGTAAGTCTGTCACACGTTAGGAAATGCTGGCCAGGGAACCAGGGTTACTGTATTTCTTTACAGAGGTACAAGCTGCTAAGAATACATTAAATAACCCAACTTAATTTTACAAGTGCTGGTCGTATTCTTTGATATTTTCCACTTCAGGGACCATCTGGTTTCCTCAAGTCCAGTAAAGCAATTTTTTTTAATCTTCGTGAATGCCAAAGGATTAAAAGATGAATTCAGAGATTTAGAGGCAGGTAACTGTAGTGGACACGGCACCAGAAAGCCTGTCTTCCACGGTGAGCCCTGCCAGCGAGCTGCTCTGTGGCCTTGAACAAATCACTTCGCCTCTCTTGTACTTCTGTTTTCTTGTCAATATTTTTGCCTGCTTAAGTGTGTGGTTTCTGGGGCAACTCCTGTAGGTTTGTAGAGTGCCTGCCAGTATAGGATCCCAGCATCAAGCAGAGTGAGACCATAGTACAAAAATAAGGACAGAAAATTTGAGAAGTACAGGGATTTGAAAGGAAATTTCTGCAATATTTTTTTAAACCTCTGATGCTTTTGGGGTCTTCAGATCTCCAGGCTCTGAAGGTGTAGGAGTTTTTCAAAGGCGTAAGTGCCTGTCGTAGATCATAACAGGGAAAAATGTAGTCATCTATGCTTTTATGACTGGCCTCTATTCTGCTTGGCTTGGTTATGTTTAATACCTGTGGAGCAGGTAATTTTAATAAATAAATGAGAGAAAAAGGGAGAAAGTGTCAGCATGAGGCTGGGTATGGAGTTATTGAGAACAGGAGTGTAAATGTGTCAAGGAAATCCCCAGTGATCCAAAAGGGAATGCAAGTAGCTTTGCAAGCAGCAGCAGCAAGCTGGAATAATTGTACAGGGGTCTTAGCTTTGCAGAAAGATTTTCATTTTTCAAACTGTAAATCAAACCAAATTAAATCAAACCTACATTTCTATAGCACCTTTCATACCGGGCTCCCAAGGCACTTTACACAGAAGGCAAAGCCGCTCAAGTGTTTATGAACCCAGCAGGTCAGAAGAGCCTGCCTTGAGCTGAGGTGTAAAGGCTGGGAGCGCGGCAGCGGCAGGAGATGGCACAGGCCGAGAGGTCCCTGTGCCATGGGGCCAGGCTCAGCGCTCCCACGGGGAGAGGAAAGCCAGGCAACACCAGGCCCGCCGCAGCCACAGCGCGCAGACCTGTACATGAGGTGCAAGGCGCTCGTAAGCCGTACCACGTGTTCCCAGGGCCTTGCAAAAGAGAAACTTGAGCGAGGTGAGAACAGAAGAGCTGGTTAACTGCTCCACAAGGGCCAATGCAGAGAGAGAGAGAGAGGAGAGGCATTTCGTGCCTCCCCTGTTCCTTATCTACAGGGTACAGCGTTGTTGCAAGAAAAGGATGCCCTAAAATTGCACCAGCATACGCAGCCTGGTGACTGCAGCCAGCAGCTCCCGGGCAGCAGCCAGGTTTTGGGGCACACCGTCTCCACAGGCTGCCCGCCCGTACAGCCCACTTAGCAGAAGCAGCAAACTCCCCAGCCCTTCCCTGGCATTGCCGCGGGAAAGGCAGCAGGCTGACGCGTCCCTTCAGCCGTATTCCGACATCAGGCCACCTGCTGGACCAGACTGGATGGAAATACGGGTACAGCACCACCCGGGCAGTGAAATCGTCAGCTGCCATGAAACAGCTCTCTTTGCACCAAGATAAGGAACAAAAGCTCTTGGGTGGAAAAGCTGCAAAACCACTGAAATCCTTTCACCAGTGACTCTAGGCAGGCTCAACTTTCTAAGGTAAATTTCATCTCTGCTAATCCTATCGGTTAATATTGAAATCAAATACAATATGGTATTTGATATGACAGTCTCCTTCTTCTGAAGTCAGCTGCAGCATTTTTTATTTGCATACGATTTAATTACATTTTCATTCCAGGTCTTCCATTCTGTGTACTGCGGGCAAAAGCACATGAATTCTGTATGACTGCAACGGTGGGAAAGATTATAAAACTTAGAATAATGCTGCAATGTTAAGAAATCAGGAAGAGAAGTATTGCTGGTTTAGGAATGAGGCTCCAGGATGATGGGTAAAGTGAATAAACAGCACAGTGCCATTACTGAAAGATAGAGAGCAACATTTCAGCTGCCCATATAATTTTCAAGATAGCCGCAGCTTTTTTCTGTAAGATACTATACGTTGTTTACAGGCTTGATCTAGCCCAATACTTGAGGAGAAAAAGTTCAAAAAGAGCAGAACAGCAGGTCACCTCAATTCCAGGCAACATGCAACTATGGCATTGCTGGACTTACTCTCTCTGTTTCCAAGAGGTGGGCTGTGGGTATGGGGATATCTCTGCCCTGGGTTCTCCAACACGCGTGTTTGCTCTGTAACGCTCCTGCTCCCAGATTAACAAGGCACGTTGGAAATCATAAAGATGTTCTGCATAGTCAGAATGGAAAATACAATGTTCGTAATAAAAGGAAACAGCCGACCAAACAGTTGGATTCTGTGCATCAGTGACCATTATTTATGGTTGCTGGTTGTGAAAAGCATTAAGACCTCTCAGAGCCAAACACTTATTAGCTGAAGGCACACACACAACATTCAAGTGCGAAGTAATATCCCAAGCCACTTGTAAATAGTAGCACATAATGTAGAATAACTTCACCCTTTGTCACACCAATTGTAGCCGTCAAGTGGGAGCTTGATGGAACAGCTGCAAGAAAGCGGTGATAAGGAGGAGCCCCTAGATGTTTTGCACACATGGGGAAGGTTTTGTGCAGACTTGGGATACAAAATAGATTCCCAGACCCAGTCACTTGTGTCCTCAAATCCTGACATGAAGAGGTACTACTCAACTACATTTTTCTTTTAAAAAAAAGTCTGAACTTGTTTTATGACACACATGTTACTCATTTGTCTACCACATCAGAAATTGTTAAGGGAAGGAAAACGCTGCATTCTTATATATTCAATTGATACAGCGGAATGGGCAATGGGAAATATTTCTGGTCTTCTAAGCGCAGAAGATTTTTCCTTGTTCCTGGATTTTGTTCCTAGCTGAGTTCATGATTTCACAGCATTTACTGCCTTAGTTTACCCATCAGTAGGCTGTGTATAATGGTAGCGCTGCCTCTTAATTCAGAGTTCATGTTTTCACAGTAAGCTGAGACAAACAGAAGGTGCTTTACGAATGTAAAATATTGATTTTTTTCCCCCCAGTTTGCACAAGGTCTAGAACATTATACAGTAGCTAACATGCTCCTTGAACACAGCATAAACTTCCTTCTTTTCTGTAGCAAAAGGACATTCAGAAAGACAGAGATTTGCAGACAAAACCAATTCAAACAGGGCTGCCTGCCTATGAAGAATGGGGATGAAAAGCCAATTTTGGTTATTTTAACATTAAAATGTTTCAGTCCTGACAATCCTTGACTTACTGGTCATTGGTCAGCACCTGTTGGATGGCATGGCACAATTAAGTTTTCTGTCTTTCTAAAATTTCCAGGGAATACAGCGTCTCCTATTCCTTCATGATCACAAGGAATATTTGTCTCTATTATCCTAGTTAACAAGAAGGTAAACTCATAATATGAACTCCCAAGTATTTATCCTTGAAAACAACTTGTTATTCATGCCAGAGCTTAAAATTATTTGAAGTCAGTGCTCCACTGTGCAAAGCTTTCAGTGTTAATGTTTCACTAGTGCTAGATGCATTTCCTCCAATGTTGAAAGTGTGAATACATGGAAACAGCAAAGCAGGCAACAGTTTTCTCTGGATTAGCCATTTCTATAATGCACATGAAGGCTTTAAAAAGTTCAGGATGAAGTCTGGGAAACTGCTGCTTCCTCTGAGGAGAAGGAAAGAACTGATTAAGACATAAATATGGAACAATTCCAATTAATGATGTAGTTAAGAGACGCGAATAACAGATTTGTAAGTGGTAAGTGGTTTTCTTCTTTGGAAGAAAACTCATGGTCTTGTATTTTTTCAACATCAGATCAGTTTTTCCTGCCATTTTGAACACTTCACATTCCTTTTCTGGAGCTATAATTTTAGCCTTCTATAGAGACAATATTAAGAAACTCCTCTTTTCATGCACACAGGCATTTCAACTGAGATATATTCACCAAGCAGATACGTGCTAAACATAGGCAAGGCAGCACAACCCTCTAATGCAAACACATACATACACACACACACACACAGAGAAATGCTTCAATACAAAAGCTAAAGGAAATACTGATAAATAATCATAATAAGTTGATACGCCAAACAGTTCATGCTCATTAATACTTGTGAGCTGTTTTAGCACCATAACTGGAGGTAGGATCATAGCAAAGGGAGAAGTAACTAGTCTATGTACTGGGAGAAGTAACTAGTCTATATACTGAGAGAAGTGACTTTCCAACAGCACGAGAGGGTTATGCAAGCCCATCAAGGTCCTTATATGCATATTTGCATGGTTGAAGCCCATGCTCAAGGAGGCTTCACAGCTCTTGCTACCCCAACCTGCCAGAGAAATACTAGAAATGTTTCAGATAAAGGCAGATAAAGTCTCACATGTGTGGACAACAAGATCAGCAAGCTACGTGCTTGTGCTTCATGAATAAACCACTGTAAATAATAAACTGACCTCCACTATATAATTATCTCAACCTCTTCTTCCATGCAATGATTTTGCCAGATGAAAGCAAATCAGAGGAACTGGATTTTCCCATAGATGCTTCAGTCTTATAACAAGGAATGATTAGTCCCATCTTTCTCTTTCCCTGCTTCTCACACCCCAGGACAGCTCTGCTTTTTACTCTAATGTTGGCAGAGGGGTGTGAGTAGTTCTTGTAATTCAATCATCAAGCTTTAAGACTGCTTCCCAAGGCTAAATGGAAGCCAAATCTCAAAGCTGCATGCGTCCTATGGCCTACTGGGATCTAAATACAACTAATTTCTGCTGGCTGAACTGTAATAATGAAGATTGTGAGTGCTCAGTGATAAAATTGGGGAGGCCTTATTTAAGGCAATGGAAGTTATACCATGTGCAAAATCCTATTCCCCAGACCGAGGTGGAAATGCTGTTGTTGAATGTTGCAAGGATAAGACAGAAGAAGAGTATAATTTATGCATTATAATTGAAATCAAGGAAGCATTTCCTGCTAATGCTGTCATGCCTGCTTTGCAAGGCTAACCCTAATGACCAACAATTGTACTTTTTAATACAATTTCTGAAGCAAGTGGTGGCTAGGGAATAGTCCCATTGGAACACACACCACACATGCCTCCCCTACATTTCTTCATGTACAATTCACAGATGATTGCTTTGCAAGACTGTGGATGCACGACTTACTCACTCTGGAAGCATTTACTAATAGACTCTCTGGCAGGAAAATCCACCTCAGTGCAGTTCCAAGCCACTCTAGCTTTTTTTAATCACCTAATGAACAGTGTTTCCCTTTCAGTGTTGGGAATGGACAGGCAGGTTTGGAAAAAAAAACAAGAACCAATCCAAATCACTGTCCACAAATGTGGCTGGACTTTCTTTCAGTAAAAAGTAAACAGCCTGTGTCCTTCTAGTTTAAATAGGAAGCAGAGAAAAATTAATTATTTCTTTGTATTTCTTACCCAGCAAAAAGCCATAATAAGAAATGCCCTAAGAAAACCATGCTGTCAAGCTTTTCAGATCAAGGTTTACAGGTGCTTTAGCTCAAGGCTGACAATGTTCAGGCAGCATATTTTCTTTGGGGATAATCACATGAAGCACCAAAACCCATCACTATTTGCTGAAGGGATAAGAATGGTCACTTCTTACAAGTACTAGGCAGGATAGTTTTAAGGAGTGGGCTCGTTCAGCTATAACCTGTACAAACCCTTAAATATCACACAAATGGAGCAAACGTTCATGGAGAACAGCCTGACACTTCCCACTCACCTTTCTAACATTTTCAGGATACTACCAACAAGACATTTTGCCTACTGGCTGGCGTTGGCTGCATTCGCCTGTGCTCAGACAAGCTCTCCTCTCCAGTACTAGGGTCAGTCTAAGGAGGTACATTTAGGCACAAGGACCATCACTGGTAAGAGCCACATCCTCACATTTCCTTCCTTCTTATCATTTCAGCTTAGCCCTTTCTTGTTTCTCCAGCATAACTACTTACGGCAAGAGTACTAGCAAATGATGTAGCAAATCAGTGATAAAAGCCACTGGTCATTAAAACGAGGAGGCATCCTGGGTTTAAGCACTAATAAGAGGGCATTAGCACTATAATTACTGCCACATTAGGCCACATTAGTGACACATCCATATCTGTGCCAGCCAACTCTTGGAAACCCAAATCTTTTTTGTTAATTGTTTTTCATGATGCTTTTGTCTCTCATGATTCTCCTGACTGCAAACCTGGCTAGTCAGGCTCTCCCCTCGCTCCGAGATCTTATACAGAGAAGCGTGTCGGCTCCCAACAAAGAGAATGCACTGAACACAAAAAAAATCCTAAATCTTCCCTAGTTCTTATCTGCCTGAAAAATACACACGAAAGACTCATGGATACATCCATACTAGTGTTGACATATCATAGAAAGCAATAAGACAGCTAAGACAAATTAGCTTTTATGTAGCTGTGTCTGTCAAGACTAAAATCTTTTCCACCTCCAGTCACTAAGGGTCTTCCTAGAGTAAAATCCTTTTTGGATCTTAAACTAGACTGCTTTTGAGTCTAGTATAAGATCCTCCTTGCTCCTGAATGTAAAGATACAGGATCAATAATTTTATCATAGCAATAATTTCTAGTCTGTGTCAGATAGGAATTGTTGACAGATGATGCTCCATCTGTCACAGTATTTTACAGTAACAAGCCAAAACACAGCAAAAAAAATATTGTAAACTGTACTGTTAGGAACCGTCGCAACCGAGCATCTTGGCTTTTTTGTAAATAAAAGTTATTATAATGAAAAGCCCCAATTCAAAGCTTGGATCCTGGGACAGGTATAGCTATTTAGCATCTTTACACAAAGGGTTTGAAATCTAATAGTGCCTAGCAAGGCACTATTTAAAGTAGATTTACATGGACAGACAACCACACGCCTGCTCTCCTCACACTTGGAACTGGGCAGTGCAAGCTAGATCCCATCCAGAAGCCATGCTACAACCCTCGCACGGTGTCAAGCCCCAGCTACCACTCTAGTTATGTATTCATATTCCCCTGGATCAATGTTTAAATGGAGCAGTCACGTAATGGTCTCTGTCTACTTATTCCAGCACGTGCAGGGCCACATGTGTTCAAYGAGGTTAAGCCAACAAGTATGGGGTGTAGGGATGGCAGATGGTATGGAAACAGAGCAAACTTTGGGAGGGCCAGAGATGTGTGATCCCTGCTGGCACCCACTAGCACCCACTGGCGAGGAGATCCTACGGTTCTCACCTTATCCCTTTCTCCTCCTTTTCCCATTAAGGTGGTGATAGCCACAACAGATTCAGCATCTGGTTCCTCTGCAAGGGTACGCTCTTTAAAATGTATGCCTCTGTCTAAGCTGAAAGTGTCGCCCATCCTTTAATTTCAGTCTCATTCAAGTTTCTAACGCCCATGTGCTTCCTCTTCCTTCCCAGAACACCAGAAGGTTGAAGGCAGGAAAGACGGATGATCCTGCCCTTGAACCGGCACTCGTTTTCTAAGTCAGCTTTCTATCACAGGCTCCCTGCTAAAGCTGTTTCCCACTAAAACGCATAGACGTGGACAGAAACAAAACAAAGTGCCTGATGCAGTAGAACATACTGGAACATAATGCACAAATCAATGATCATTTCAAATTTAAAACTTCATGCAAGTCTCACAAACCAGAACCACTCAGCTTTGCACAGTCCTCAATGCAGCTCTCCGTACAAAAAGAAACAGAGCAAGACAGAAAAGAAAAAAAAAAACCTGCATAGAAAAATAAAAAATGACATCAAACTTGATTTATTTTCTGTATTTGCCGGTATATTCTGGGCTTAATTCTTCTTGTATCACAGCTGTTTTCCTCCTTTCCACCAAGCCCAGTCCAATGGCACAGCTTCCTCAATGTTTTCTCTGTGTTTGCTGGGTGAGCAAAGCCTTTTCATTTCACACATCATTTACAGCTCGCTGCTGTGATTTCAGAAAGTCAGTGGGCTTTTACCAAGCTAACAAGTGAGATAAACATTTTGTGTGTCTGCTAATTCTAAAAGTTCTGCAGATTTTCTGACAGCAGTCAGGGAAATTCAGCGGTTTCAATTCGATTTGCACCACATGGCAAACAAGTTTGCCCAGAAGTCAGTAAATAAATCAGGAAGAAAGGGAGGGAAATAAAGAACAGACTCTTCAAAGTTGTATCCTATTCCTATAACGCAAACCTAATTCCTCTCAACTTTCAATGTATTTTACGTGCCTCACTAAATTTATTCACTCACTCCTGATTTGAACCAATAGACAAAACGTAAAAATGTCTTTCTCTCTTTACTGTCAGTGAGCCAGACCTAGACATCTTCTCCTGGCGTAAGAGAATGACTGTTCACTCAGGGACAAATACTGGATAACGCATCCAGCTGCCCAGTGCGTCCAAGTCGAGCTTGTATTTTCAAGATCACTAGACACRAAAGACACGAGAAACTGGATGTCTAATCTGTACATACAGGATTTTATCTGGTACTCACCAAATTCAATGGCAAAGCTCCTATTTATTTTAAAGGTGGAGAACCAGAGCCCTAGATGTGCATATATAAACTGGGCAACTACATGTGCAAACAACAATATGATTTACAAAGGTAAATTACAGATGCAAGTTAGGTGTGGTTTTCATGTATGTCCAGCTGTATGTCCAAAGCTTTTTAAAGTGTGGTTATGTTTGAACAAAGAGAAACAGAAAAAGCGAAACTGAACAGAAAAAGTGTGAATCTTTCCAGAGAGATTTTTTCATGTGAGAAGACCTCAGTCCATCTTCTGTGCAGCCAGAGATATGATCACTTACAGTCAATATACCACCTTATATTAAAATAACAAAAAAAAAAAAAAAAAATTTATGAAAAAAAAAAAAAAAAAAAAAAAAAAAAAAAAAAAAAAAAAAAAAAAAAAAAAAAAAAAAAAAAAAAAAGGCATTAAAAAAAAAGGCTTAAAAATTTTGCTGCCTGGTTTGTTGTGGGTTTGTTGTTTTTTTTTTTCACATCACTAGTAGCACCCTCCTATGCACAGTGAGCTTTGGCACTGCAAAATGACTAATTCCTTCTGGATTTTTAGAATGTCACCACCATCAAACCTCAAGATCAAAATTATTAAATGAAAGAATTATGTGTCTCATTTATTACCAACAAGAGAAGAAAGGGAATGGTGAAGCATTTCAACCTCCAGGCCAGCAACAGGCAGGCAAAGGGCCTGATTCTGCTACTTTCATTTAACTTCATTGAAGAGCATAATAAGCCATGATCATAGCTAGCAGAATTGGCAATAAAATGGCTATTCAAATTTAATCAGTATGGGAGAATAAGGACTCAAAAAGGATGAGGGAAGAAATGGATGGATGCCTTCTATCTGGCATCGCAGTCCGGAGAGACTGCAAAGTGATGATTGTCTCATGTTCCTTATTTCACACAGCAATATGTTGTAAAGAGGATGGAACCAGTCACATATGTTCTGGGCCTGGCTGGGATGCGTCTGTTTTTCACGAGCATGAAAAGAATGTTTCTCCACATTAATAAGGACTTAAGGAAATACATAGCTACATCTTCCAAACCAAACAAGAGAAAGCCAGAGTGAAGAAGATGCGACCTTCTGAGGCAAAGTTACGCTTAAGGCAAAACCTCAAGAAATTGGAAGTGAGAGGGCCCCCCATAAGCTTTAGCCTCGCATCCCCTTTGCCCTGGCAGTGCTCAGAGAAACACCCATATTGCCGAGGGAAATCTCTTGTATATACACCCCCAGGAAACTAAAGATCTAATTCAGGAAAATATTAAAAATCTCAGACCTTACATGCATGCCCAAATTTAAGCATGTGCTTAAATGTGTTCCTGAAAGAAGCTCTAGTTGTGTAACTGGTTTATTTCAGCTCTCATCAACCCTGAATAGCTAAAAATTGAACCATCAGCGTTTTAGTTATATCACATCAGAGCTAATTTTTAAGTTTGTCTTTCGAAGGATGCTGACTGCTGTATCTAAAACATCCAAGGTCTTTTTCTTTTGGAGAGAGAAAATGTAGCAGATCAGGCAGAAATGCACAGGGGTCTCTGAATATTTTTGCTGTAGATTGCTATGCAAAACCAATTATTTCATAAATTTTAAAAAAATGCAAAGCAGAGTATTTCAAACAGGAAACAACGTAAGTAGCACTGGTTTTGAGAGAAATAACCATGTTACTATGGAATACTAATCCAAGTGAGCTTCTTTATATTCCAAAATATTGTTTTATACAAGGCATTTTGTATTCTTTTTGGTGTGTCTTTTAAAAGGGACGCAATATTTAGGAATTGAACTATTAGACCTCAGCAAGGCTGTTATCTTGGGAAGAGAAGGACTCATTGCAAGTACTTGAGAAAGACAACAAAACAGTGAAGTGAAAAATGCCTCCAGTGCCAAAGATATTTTTAAGATGTCATTGAACAATGTTAGCAAAATTAACACTTGTAAGAAAGTAGAAAAGGAGCGAGAAGCAGGGCTCAGGCAAATGCTAATTGGGGAGTTTTTCAAATTCCTGTTCAGAGAGGCAAAACAGTCTCCTGGGTAGAGCTCCCCTGGGATTCGGGAGGCAGGAGCTCTCTCCCCAGCCATCGCTCCCTGAATCCCCAGGTCACCCCTCGAATTTAAAGCCAAGATGTTCCCTGATCTGCAGAACAAGAGCCATGAACTTTGTGGAGCACTTTGAGATCTGCCATTCCAAAATCCTGTGTCAGGAAAAGGCACAGAAAAAAATTCAGAAAAATTCAAAAATCTGCAATTAGTTGTACACAAAGGTATCGCATAAAGCAGATCAGACGTTTCTACCACCAGATTTTCTTTTGAAATCTGTTTAAAATTTAAGTGTGCAATAGTAAGATGCCTGAGCCTCGTCTCCATTACAGCCTGGAACCAGCGGGAAGCCCTCGTGGTGAATTACTGCCTCTAATTTTTCATTTTAGTATATACCAAATTCCCCACATTTCAGTTGTTCTGAAGGCCAATATAATAATATTTTTTAAATGACATTTATATGAAGCCTTTCCTCTCCAAATACTTTCCCAGGTATTCACAACTTGCACCTCATTACATCTTTGGGAGGCAAATAACTGCAATGCCCATTAAAGGGGGCTGCACAAATTCAAGAGAAGTAGCTGCCCATATCCCCCAAAACAGTGGCCAAGGCAAAAATGGCTTCCCAATTTTCCCTGAAATTTCCAGTGAAAGTATTTGCACAGGGATACATGAAAAAGCTCTGTCTTAGGGAAAAAAAAAGTCATTGTGGGTAAATTTGGGGTTGCAGCCGTTAATAGTAGGTAAGAAATAAATTACGCAGGCCTTCATTTCCACTGTGCAGCTGCAGCTCACGTCAGTGGAATCCATCCACATACCTCGAGGACAGACTGATGCAAAACATCACACCTTCAAAAGCAGAGGAGCTGTTACTGGGCTTCTGGTATCCCAGCTGGGCACTTGTGAAAATGTTACCCATAACAACATTTCTGCTGATGTAATCCCTTCGTGCCYCTTTTTTTTTTAATGTGGGCACTTCAAACTTCAAGCAAAATGTACAGGTTAATTTTCCTTCCTCTTACTGAGATCTACAGTGGGTAATTTCTGAGAGTTCATAGCGGGGCAGAGAGAGAGAAATGGTAACTTTAAATTGCAGAAGAAACACTACGTTTTATTTCTTAATGTGAATGTGGCCTAAATGGTGATTCTTAGCTTTAGTGGAAAAGGTATTTTAAAGCTTGCCTACAAAAATACTCTGTCCCCCTTCCCTACGGTAGTCTCCTTCTCCCTCATATCTTTCCAGCTGCACTGAAATTACGCATATTAGAACAAAGGTACCACGTATTTCTGGATTGAAAATTAATGTGGTCCCTCTCTTACACATTAATTGCCAGGAATGGGATCAGAAAGAAATACTGAGGTGAAGTCTAGATATAAGAGCACTAACAATAAATATTCCTCAGCTCTTTTGGCCCCAGACGTAAGATTAAATGTCCCTATAACTCTTGGCCTAATATCTCAGCCAAACCTATAGCACTGTCATAGGTTTACAGGCTTCCTTTTTAGTTTCTACTCTTTTTCACCACTCATTAGACTTTGGGACTCTAAAATGGCCTTTGTTCCTGCCAGCAACATTCTCCCATCATCCAGATTAAGGATTCATGCACTTCCTTTACTGTAATGTGACTTTTTATATCCAGTATAACCTTCTGACAATCGTGCACACTTGCTGTAAAGGAGAATAGATATTTTCCAATGTCTCTGTTCAATTATTAGTGCCATCTGTAATGAACTATTCCGGTTTAATTGCAGAATTTGTCTCTGTTGTACTATGGACAAAATAAAACACAATAGTACATTAATTTAAATAGCAAAACTGATGTTCACAGCAGTGTAAAAAATATTCCAAAGCTGAGGGTGCTTTTTCAATTTGCTCCATCGGATGAGGTGATTCTTTTGAGAAGACCATTAGACTCATAAACCTGATGCACAGAGGGCTTAACACAGGAACAAACATGAACACACACATTCGTAGAAGAATGGCGCACCTCTGAATTACAACACAGCAAGTAACTCCACATCACAGGAAAATGTTCGAGGGAGAGTATTAGATGTTCAGCCATGGATGGATCAATGTTTATATCAAGTGATTTGGCAAAATCAAAAGTGGTATCTCTCTGGGAGGTGGTACAATTTACATTTAGGGCAGCAGTGTGGAGAGGCTAAAACTGCTGTATTCTCTTTGATTGCAGTGTACTCGTCTTTCACCTTGAAGTGAAAAAGGCATCATTTATGCTTCTTTTTTTTTTTTCTCAAATGCAGTTGCCACATTTGGGGACTAAATTTATTTATTTTTCAACACTGGTCGATTCAAATCTCCCATGCCTTCAACGGTAGCTGTAGAGGAGCAAATTTTGACTTCTACAGAACAAGAGGGTTGGGCATGCAATGCCAGTGGCAAATCCCGTATTGTGCCATGTTGCTGATGTGCTTGGTAGATAGTCTGGACAATATTCTACTTTCACACACACACACATTCACTCACTTTCCGGTCCTCTCCAAATAACAAACCATTAAGATTAAAGAACATACTAAACCGAGCACAGAGAAAGGCTTTTGAAAACACTGCCTTAACTCTTCAGTGCACCTTTTGTTGGTAAAATGGCCATAATCCTTGCATCATATTATCTAATTTTACCTAATGCCTCTCGCTACAATATCCTGTAAGACCCAGGGATGACAGGGCCTATAAAACTATATTGTTACCCATTTTTCCTATTAATGGAGCGCCACTACTTCTGTGTGTTTCCCGTCAGGAACCCTGCTGTACAATGTCATGTATAATACATTTCTATAGCATGCCGCTGAGCAGCTCTCTTCCACTGGCTCAGTCTCACTTTGGAAGGAACAACTTGCCAGAAACTGCTAAGACCCTCCATACAAACAACCAGAAATTAAGGCTCCACAGGGGAGCACATCACTGCCTTACAGCAAGGCAATAAGAAGCAGGGCTATGGCCACCCATGAACCGATCATCTTTTATCTCAGTTTAGTCAGCTATCCTCACAGCAGCTTTCCCACATTTCCTATTCTTTAATTTCCATCCAGTAAAAGGGCTCCCATGGCTGAGGTACCAGGTCCTTGACACTCACGTCCTGTTAGCACTGTATCACAAACCTTCAGCAGCACAACTGAGCACCTTGTTCTCCCACCACCACCAAAGCAGTAATGGTGTCACTCGCATCACCAGCTAAGGTTAAGTGTTATATCTGTTTAATATCTCATGTACTTTCTATCCAGGCCTCTCCTCTGGTGTCGGGGGATGAACTAACTACTCACTTGTGTCTCCAATGTGTGTAAATTAGCATTTACATGATATAATTCCCCATCTGCACACACATTAAAGAGATACGTGTTTCAAAGCCGCTCTTACAGGACATACATTGATTCACACCACACAAAGTCATCACCTCTCAGGGCAAGGGGATTTGATTTACACATGACCCCACAGTGCACAGGGAGAGGTCAAGCTGCCATGAGCTATGATCCTGCCTGAAACCTCCACGGATCTGGAGGAATGGTGCTGGCCGCTTCCTCCGAGCCCTGCGCCCAACAGCCTGCTGCCAGGGAGGAGTGCAGTCAAGGTCACAGCAACACAGCCCTTTCAGGGCAATCCTTGCCATTGCCTTGAGGGAAATGTCTCTCTGCTCCTCCATCTAAGCAGTCTACCCCTTTCTGTAAGACAAGGAGTTTCCTGAACTTTGGTTTTCCGACACAGCAACACAAGTTGCTGTATAGGTCAGTCATCACGTCCCCCTCCAAGTAGAGAGGTTTAATAGTCCTCTCTTGACATCTTCTTTAATAAGCAGCCTGACAGGTTATGCGGCTTCCAGTCGTTTTATTGCTACAAGCTGGG
This sequence comes from Phoebastria nigripes, assembly GCA_035582835.1. Classification (NCBI taxonomy): domain Eukaryota; kingdom Metazoa; phylum Chordata; class Aves; order Procellariiformes; family Diomedeidae; genus Phoebastria; species Phoebastria nigripes. Next base: position 1,484,330 of record JAYKAV010003343.1, read on the forward strand.
TAAAAGCTAGTGGAAGATGGTGGGCGTAACACTTCATCCTTTCATTCAGAATAAATTCAGAGAAGCCATTAAGGTTCTTTATGAAGCCAGATGTTTGAAACAATAATGATCTCCACCCCAAACATAACTACATGCCATCTCCCAAAACAAAGACACATGTGGACAGAGAGGTTTCACAGGCAATTATGTTGTGAGGGATTGTGCGTGGCAGAAACAGCAAGACCAGAAAAGCTGAGGAGGAAGACGAAAAAAGACTCCATCGCTATTCTGACAAAACAGGAAAGAATAAGCATCTGGATGAGCAGGGGCTGGGGCAGAGAGACCTGACCCTGTGTGTAAAGAGATTATCTCTCGCCTGATCCCCCGCGGGTTCAAGGGAGCAGTTCCTCGTGCATTCTTTGTCATAATACAAGATTTCATCAAGACCACCTGATTGCCTCATCCATCTCTTCTCCTAACAAAAGAGCAGCAGTACCCTGAACTTTGGCTAACTTCTCAGGTCAGATATGCATAACATCTAACCTAAAGGACTTTTAGTATCTCTGCTCACACACACCATCTGATGACTGAATTAAACTCAGATAGTATTTTGGGGGTTGGGGTTTTTTTAACCACTACACAAGCTGTGCAAACTTCCACTGTCTTCCCAGCCCTGCATGCATAGTTCAGAGGAAAAACCACCTGGCCCTGGAGGACGCTGAAGTCCAACATGGAAACTTGTTAAGTGTTTGGTGATCCAGGTTAATTTGCAGTCACAGTAACATTTTGCACTTGCTTCCACAAAAACAGTACACACCTAATGCTGCTCAGATGTAATGACAGTATTCCCTAGCCAGTAATAAGCAAAGGGTTACCATTTATTTAACAGATATTCATAATGGTCACATACAAGATTTAAAGGGGAAAATGTGGAGGAAAGGGGAGAAAGGGGAACTGCCATTCTGCAAACATATACTGTATACTCTTCATAAATTAGTTGCTCTTATTTGCAGCGCTTTTTTTAACCGTTGGATGGATCCATTGCAATTCAAAGCCATCATATGACTGGTTTTATTCTTCCTCTTCTTACAGCTCAAAAGAGTGCAGTCTTAAGAAAGCAGTGCTTTGGACCCCTTGTACTGATAACAAAAGGGAGAGCACGTCCCAGCTTTTGCGTGAACCACGTACAACAACTGTTGACAACCCTTCCCTCTATCTCACTGTACTAGAGCAGCCAGCTTGCAAAATACCTCTTCTGGGGCCGCCCCAAAGCATCGTGTCTTCCCCAGCCTCTCTCCTACACCAGTGCCTCCTCCCCATATTAGCCATCAGGCTCTGCCTCTCTGCATCTCCTCCACTTTCTCCAAACAGCTCTTAGGAAGAGACAGAAGACTTTGCTCTTCTCCATTGATCATGTGTCCTCAGTCTCCGACTCCACCCAGGAATAAACCTATAACCCTCCTGCGCCCTGCAGTTGTGTGTGTGCATCTCCTTGTGCAGTTGTGTGTGTGCATCTCTTCACTTGGCTCACTGGCTCCCTTCCCCGGCTTCCCCAGCTGCAGCGGGTTAAAAAGGAAGTATAAGATTTTGTCTGCAATTGATTTTAATTCTTTCCCTCGCGCTGCCCCTGCAGGCACTAGTTTGCCAGCCCAGCTGTGGCACTGAGCTCAATCAGTTCTCCCTCACGCACAGCCTTCCCTCAACAAGCTGTGACTGATCAGAGAGGGACAAATGCACACGTACATTCATACTCGTTTCTTTGCACGCTCTGGAGTTTTCTTACAGTATGACGCCTATCAGAAGAAAACATCTGCTTTGTTTGGTTTTTAAGGTAATCGTTTCCTCCACAGCCCTGGAAATGCAAACACCGCGGCGCCCGGCCTACTGCGGGAGAGCCAGAGAGGGGCTCCGAACTGAAAGTGAAACGGATGAGAGCAGCTGAAGTGTTCAAGCAAAATGAAAATACAGAAAGCTTAAGAAAACAAAAAACAATGTTGGTGGGGGAGCTGATGGATTTTTGAATACTTCTTTTGTTATAAGGCCCTAATGTGTTGTTTTAAGGAGCTGAATGGGAGGAACAAATGTGAAATTCTCCTTCCCGCTGCCCACTGTCCAGAAGAGCACAACGATATATGATGAATTTGGCTAGGGCAGGTGCCTCAGCTTTCTTCTCTCCCAATGCATAACATTCCCCAAGTCCTCTCATGTATCAGGTCACCTAACTCACCTAACTCACCTGCCACAGTGCTAGACCATACCTGGTAAAACATCTAGCATGGCTTTTGGCCTGCAAGATCAGCCCCAGTCACTCTCTGTTTACTATCGGAGCCTCTCATTTTGTGACCCCCGCCCCATGCCACATTTTCTGACTTGAAGATCCTTTCATCCTCTGGTACCTGCGTGCAAGGCCCAGCATCAGGAGGCAGGCTGCAAGTTATGCACCATATCTCAAAGGAGTGAGATATAGGGAACACAATGAAAAAGTCAGTGGTATGTATCATACCTGATACATGAGATTTTACAGTGATATTTGAAATGATAACAGCTAGGTCTTCTCCGCATAAGGTTTTCAGTAGCAGTGAAACTGTACCAAGACCAGAAAAATGTAAGCATAGGATAAACACACCTGCCATTTTGCAATAAAAAATGAAGTCTTGATTACATGAGCATTACCCATGATAGAAGGAAATGGAGGCTAATACAAGGTGAGAACTGCATTAATGAACTTCTGCTCTGTCCCACAGTGAGTGTAAGAAGTGCAGAGCCCTGGAGGACTTGTCAGTCCGGGACTAACCTGCAAGAGAGCAAGAACCAGGAAAGGTGCTCAGGAAACGGGTCCTGCAGTCCTCTGTGAAGCCAGGACTATGAGAAATGAACAGCAGGACAAAGCCTGCACAACAAAACCATGTGAGAGCAGCTGAAGGATGCTATTAAAAAGCTGTGGATGGATGCATGGCTGTCCAGAACCCCCCACATATTCTGAAACCTGATGCATAGAGCAAAAGAAAGTCAAGTGCCTGGTGATCCTGAAGAGAGGAGGCCAGAAAAGTGAGTGGAAGACCATGGAACTTGCTTTTCACAAATTGGACCGGTGGAGTGGTGCTGAACCTGCTTTGTAAAAAATGTAGCCTCTGTAACCAGATGGGGTAATGCTCTCACAAAAGCCTCTATTCTGTAGGAACTGATAAGGCTACCAGAAAATGCTGGTATGACAATCCACCATATCCCAGGCAAGTCCAAGACTTGGTCTTTTGGAAGCAAATCAAGGACATGGTTTTAGTATGGCTCTTATATTGACATCACATCTAGCTTTACAAGTTGCTAAATGTTCTTATTTATTGTTGAAATAAGGAGAGATCATAGGAGTTCGTGGTGCTCAGCGAGTGGCACAATGGGGTGTACAGATTCTTTCAGTGCAAACGATGATGTCTCCAAATAATAAATAAGAACAAGTAAATAATTTTGCTACTTTATCTATTGATCTTGTCTTAGAAAGGGGATCTCATGGAGGGATCCTGCCGGACTCTCACAGATCACCATTATTAATGTGATGTACCTTATTCAGCAATTTGTCCAAAGACTCTCAAGAACCTTAAGAGCTTTAAAAAAGGAAACAGACTTTAAGCCTTGTTATGTAGCAACTGTAGTCATCATGCTTTACTCCTTAGATCTTACTATTTGAGAGAGAAAAAATAAGAGACACTTTGGGGGAGGGAGAGCAGAAATAAAAATTTGCAAATCTTCTTGCTGAAATGTATTTAAATCACAAATGCTGACATTTTACTGAAACTACACTTTTCCAGTAGAGGGAATGTAGAAGAAAGGAGGACTGACCCTTCCTGTCTTGGATGATAAATATTAAATCTACTTGAACTCTAGTAATTTACATAAGTTGAAGCAACAAACAGAAAAGGGCTGGCTGAACCTAAAAGAACTGGAACATTTCTCAGTGCTCTGGGAGCCCTTTCTCATTTCAGTGTGGCTCAGCGTCCTTGGCTATATTTTCTAGCTTTCAGAAGATGAAATACTGAAGCTATTCAGCATTTTGCTACGGTCGCAGAAGAACATGGGAAGGAGGCAAGTGAAAAGAGCAGGAGAGAGCTCTGAGGAGCAGAGATGCCTTCTGTTATTATGCTTAAGTTCTACTGTCATTCGCTCCAATTTCAAAGAGCAGTATTTGTAGCTAAAAGGAAAACTCACTCCAGCACTTCAAACCAATCAGAAATAAACAGAAAAACATTTGGGGGGAAATACACAATCTTCATCAGAGGAGCAATTGCCAGCCTTAACTGCGAACGGGGAAGACTGATAGGTGACCCTTCAAAGAAATGGCCATAAACCTTTCATCTGCTGGGAACAGTAATGACTGGCTGAACATGAATTAACTGTATTGCATGAAACTGAATTTCATGTTTACCACTGCCTAAGAATGAAAAGAGAACGCGTCCTTCGCATGTTTAATCTATGAAGAAACTTCTCTAGCTATGAAGAACCACACAGCAAGATTATAATTATTAAAGCGAAGGACCCAGTGAGATGTGGAGCAGTTGTCATTCCCACAGCAGTAATTTACCATGGGGCACTTAAGAGGGTCAGCGTGTCCCTCAGGATTGGTCTCTGAATTAGGACACATAACATCCTGATATATTCTGCTGAATGGTTCCCAGGCAATTGGAGCATGGGGATATACATGTGCTAGGGAGGTAGCCAGTAAGGGAGTATCAGCTTGGTATTCCTCAACTGTGGACTGGAAGGACTGGAATAGCAGTCAGTGGCTGGCAGGGTGAAGGAGTAAGTGGTTACCCCGTCCCTGTGCGAACTCTTCATCATCATTCTACATTCACAGCGTGCCATACAGCTCCTGCCTGCTACAAACACCAATCTTATTTATGACACATCATACAGCCCCTGCAGTAAGTGAGGTACTCTGGCCCACAGTGTTTCATGAAAAACTGCCTTGTACTGCATTAGCATGCAAAATGAATGAGGTGGGAGCCCAGCTCCAACACCTCCCCAAAATAATATGTGACAATCTAATTAAACTTTATTGTAACTATACAAATGAGGAAACAGAATTAAGGCTGGGTAGGCGAGCTCAATTTTGTCATTTCCTTAGCCTTTGAGTGTTTGCAATTTGATAGTCTTCTCATGCAGGGTTTTTAATAGGATTTCATGCATTTTTAGAAAAGAAATTAAATGATGAACTTCTGCATGGTTCAGTATCTGCTAGGCCAGCACACTAGACCAACGCAAAAACTTGTACAACCAATTGGGCAAAGTCACGGCTTCCTTCCACCCCAGCTTTTCTATTGCAAGTGTCCAGTGGAGGAGCTCACTTTTCTTCCTCAGTGCCTTATTGGTCAAAGAGAGAGAGATTTCCTAAGCTAGAAACGAGAGCATGGTACCAGCGTAGTTTGGCACCTAGAGAGCAGAGTCTGCWTACGCAGAAAACACCCTGTGACCACCAGCCAGTAACAATCAATTGCACCAGAAGAGCCGAGAGATACTTCAGAACCAAACACCAATCCATCCCCACATCCATGAGAACTGTTAAAACTACACAGTTGGAAGTGTCATTTTTTAAGAAATCTTTGTTCTTGTACCTATCTCAGCTTACGCTTTCCAATTAAAAAATTGCTTCTGGGCTTGATATCAAATGCTTAAAATTGCAGCCAGAAACATAAGCAACTCAAAATAACCCCCTTAGAATGGAAACGCTTGTACATCCTTCATACTGCTATGCCTGGAGTACTCTGCCAATAAGATGCCTAAAAAGAGGAAGAGAAACTCAGGGTGGGAGTGAAGGGAAAGGGAATTAGACCAAAAAGGAATGAAAGGGAATCCCACGGGGAGCTGGCAGAAAAGCTCCAGACATTCTGTCGGTTCTAAGAGTTTGTTCCAGGTGGCAAAATAGACACTCACTCGAGGGGGACTTTTGATGAAAAAGGACTGGGGACTTCAGGGCACGGGCCTTAGGAGACCTGCAGTAACTCTCTGAATCTCTGCTGTATTGTCTGCCACGGCATATGATTAGCTTCCTGTGCTGTAGTGCATTGTAAAGCACTTTATAAAGCAATGAATTACACAGCTGAAGTGGAGTAACCACATGCAAGCAAATACGACAACCATTATGCTCTCAGCAACATCCCCCACACAGCCACGAACATTTGCATTAGTGCCAATTAATCTGAGGTGGTACAAACTCAGCGAGGCATAGGATTCGTTCTTTGGTGTGAAGGAGGAAGGGAGGGGAGAAAAATATCCTTTTGTCTTCAGAGAGGAAACATCTGTAGGAGTTTTCAAGGGCTTCGGTGACTTTGTTTAGCGTGGCGCGGGGGAGCGTGCTATTGAGTACTTTGATCTCACCAGCAGGTGACACTGCAGCAAGTGGGAGCAGCTATAAAAAGTTTGAAGCATTCTAGGGACAAGTCGCACAACCGGCGCGCAAATACGTTTTACGCGTGTGACTCACAGTTGCCCAGAAGTGGGAACATGCAGCACGGGCTAGTCTTTTGGTTTCAGCTTCTCGTTGTGTACTAATGTCTTCCTTTTCCCCTCGCTGCCCCCCCCTACTGCTTTCAAACACCGGGGTGAAGCACAGGAAGGACGCCCAGTCTTTTAACCCTGCTGCACATGGAAACGCATATGACTAAAGCAGCGCCAGGGAAAACTGTTTGAACAGCCCTACCTCTCGCTGAAGTCAGCAGGAAAGCCACATCCTTTAACGTCAGTGCCTAACACCAAGAGGAGCCTACCAAGCACTAAAGGGGGGGTTGTGTTTTCCAGCTCCACGTTTCAACCAGCCATTCTGCACGAGAAAATGATGATGGCGTTTGTGAAACACGGGTTCTCCTGTGATGTATTTTTTTAATCCTATGGTTAATACAACAGAAAGCAGATGAAATACTTGAGAATTAATAACAGATTTACCTCTCTTACCTCTCTGTCATGGCTGGAACTACCAGGAGGACTGACCCTACGTAACCTCTGGGACCTGTGTCATTAGGGGCTCAGGAAGATCAGCCTACTCCTATGTGAAGCTCCAGTACCACTGAAGACAAACCTTCCTGCAGCTGGACATCCTATGCACAAAAATTCGCAAGTGCTAACTTACCGAGCAAGGCTTGCCCTGCAGATCCTGGTGAGGTCCATGGCTACTGTATACTGCTAAGGGCAGAATGAAGGGGCTCTTATTTTTTCAGTCAGTACTCCCTCAGGTGCAAAGGGGATATAGGCAGAGCTGCCAAGTTTTGTTCAGCTCCCTGTGTGATATATTGATTTTGCAAATGGGTTAATGAACTGATTTACCACTTTCTAGACAATTTGCATGAAGCCTTCAGCTGTGTTTCCCAGTCAAGACATCCTGCTCCAAACTATGCTGCGCATAGGGGAAGCCAAGAGTCCTTCTGAGAGAGTCTAAACACTATTTGCAAGAGATGATGGGAGGCTGCAGGGCACTGGCAGGCATAGGCGGGTACCCACGTAGGGTTTAATGCCAGAAGCATTTGTAACAGCTTGCACTGTCAGTCCTGCCAATGCATGGCTGCTCTACTCCAGGTGTTCGGTACAGAGAGAGTGGGTACCTGGTGCTGGTACCTGGCACAGTGTGGCCAAAGTGAATACCTGTTGTCTTCTTGAAGCTCATGTGAATGCATTAAAAACCAGTTGGGACATGTCAGCCCATGACAGCCCAAACCAGGGTGCTGGGCAAGAAGCATGGTCACAGGCAGTCCCAAAGGACTCAGCAACGGGCTGACAGAAATGCAAGAATTCAAGGCCCAAAAAGTGTTTCTAAAGTGCTTCCACTTAAGCCAGTAAACCAAGGGATATGAATAGCCTTTCCATAATATTTTACACACACCTTTGGAAATTTTTTTTTTTTTTTTTTACTAATACCCCGACTAGAATGCTGTAGAGCATCAAAAGAATGCTCTCTTTGGAGAGCCAGAAGCAGTTTTAAATCTAATCACTTAAACAGAATACATTTGCAGCACTACACCCCCTCCTGTGTCCACTGCAAGTGCCCATGGTTTTACAATCATACCTTCCCATCAATGTAGAGAGTCACAGAGACAGCGCAAAATGACAAGGATGAAGAAACTCAAAGCTGACTTCGCAATGAAAGCAAACACCTAGCATAAACTAGTCGAGAACCCACATTTTTTCATCGGTTTCTTTGACTGGGAGCCCTCGGAGACATCATTTGTGACGACCATAGGAAAAAAGCCACCTGTTGCCTAAAGTGTGACTCTTCTACTGAASGTGTTCCCTCATTGACTACGAGATACAGCGATGGACTTCAGACTGTTTAGCTTCCACAATGCAGATGTACCTTTCAATTTCTCATATGTACACTGAAGTAGACCGATGAGGTTATATATGCCCGATACGTAACTTTATGTACATTAAACTATCAGCATTACAAAACTGCAGTGGAGATTGCCTACCTTTCAAGTCCCAGAAAGAGAAAGAAAGGGGCAAACAGCAAAACGGCCAAGCAGTTTTTCTCTTCATCATTCCCACTTCCTACGTGAAAGGCTCACTGGCAAAATTTGCTCCTAAATTGTGTTTTTTTGGAACAACACTCTCTAGTCACATAAGCAACACTTTATTTTTCCAAGTGTAGTTATTTAGTTTCTTCACATTTGAATTTTCATGTCACTTCTCTTCCTCTCTGTAGTTTTTGCTTTTTTAAACAGTGTGAACACGTTCTGTAATTATTGCTGACAGCCCAATGTTTAATGGTGTTGAGTGTCTTTTATGGCACAGTGAGACATTCGTTTGGGAGACAGCTGTCTCTGCTTAAAAAGTCGCTGCCCCTTAACTATTTATCTCTGGCCCCACAACTTAGACGTGGCAACTGTCTGTACCTGCAAACAGTTGAAGCAAAGCCTGTTTCCCTCTGTGCTGCAACAGCCTGGAAGAGCCCACGGGTTCAGTTACTGCACCTCGGCAGAGGGGAGCAGGAACAAATAGCTGATCAAGCAGTAACTTGTTAAACCACCGCAGCTGCTTCTCAGGCAAACATCTGACCGTGCCCTCGGAGGCAGCGCGGCGCATGCGGCGCTGGAAGGGAAGAGGTTCCCAAAGCCGGGAGATGCTGTGGGAACCGTCCCACATTCCTCCCCTGCCCCAGCTGAAAGCCAACCGCTGCGCTGTGACCGCGGCTGCTCTGCACGCTCGCCCGCTCCGTCTCCGAGCCTCCTCCTAGCCATCAGTCTTTTTTCCCTGCAAGCGCCAGAAGTACCATTGCATACTTAAAGCATGGCTGAACTTTTCTAGCCGCTTTTATCTGCTGTTTCGCGGGAACGCGGTCGATATGGCACACTTCCCAGCTGTTTTCACAGAAGACTGGCCCAGGCAAGCACGGCTTTAGATAGCCTGGGTGTGACTGATTACCTGGTACACAAGTCAGGCGGTGATTTGATTGGCGCCGGTCCCAAGTAATGTGAAGTAACACAAAACTCATCTATCACCACGCGGTACTTACCAGGTGAACCTTCATGAAGAAAACTTGCCTGACCTGATAATACAGTATTACCCCCAATAATTATGTGATTTAATACAAGTGCCGATTACCCACCGGGGAAGGGGAGGGGGGAGGGCAATTGCAGCCATCTGTGTTTGTTTGCCTGAATGTTCCCATAAAAATGTTCTCAGTGTCCAGYGCGCTCGTAAGTGGCAGTCTTGAAAGGGCATCAGGAAACTACTCTGTGGGGCAGCGCTGGGCCACTCCGTGTGTTGTCAAACTACGCTGCTGATGCTGCTAAATTGTTTTGAGTATCTTGAGATTCTTGACACACAGCAAAAGAGGAGATGTGGAGTGTGCGAGAAACTCAGTCCCTTCCTTTGCTGAACAGAAAACCCTAATCCCTTGCCGCAGCCTTTTATATTGCAACAAAAGCAACTAATACATTTTTCTGTTATCTGTTCCCCTGCTCTGCACTTCAGTGAAGTTAGTTTAGAGCAATTAGTGACTTTCCTGCACTGTCTGAAAGAGTAGGCACTTTCTAGTCCTCTTTCAGCTTACTTACCACAATTATTTTTTTAATTAATTCCTCCATTGTATCAGCACAGTGGAAGACTTACCATTCGTAAGTCAGCATATGATTTTATACAATTTATACAATGCCCTAAGAAATGAAAGTATATCTGCTGACAGTATCCTAATGCAAATGCTTTGCAGGATTTTCCTATATCATTAAAGCCAGAAAGGACCACTGTGAGCATCTTATCCAGTCTCACCTACCATACAGGTGCGGCTTGAGTAGAGCAGGTCTTGACCTAAACAGCTCTAATGACAGAGAATCCACTGCATCTACTGCCCTCCCTTAATATTGAAAAGGCATTTCTTCCACCCAGCCTGCAGGAGTGGAGAGAGTTCAGGAGCTACGTTTTCTACCCTGGAAATGCTTCGTRCAAGATCGTCCTTCTTGTGTGTGATACAACAGAGGAATACATCATTGCAACAGATTCCCCACTTCCCTCCACCTCCCATCACACTTGCCTCCAATCTTTATCTGGGAAGTGTTAAATCCAAAAGTATTATAATGGGTTTCTTTGACTCAACATTGATAAAAGTTTCACAGTGAAGACAATATTCAGCTTTTAAGAAATTGCTCCTAAAATACAGAGATGTAAAATTATGCTAGTCTCTTCTCATCTGGCTTTGAATCATCCCAGAGGGTTGTGTGGTGGAGATGGCATTCTCCTTTTAAATCTGCAGGATTTTTCCATTAAGTTCTATGTAAGTTTTTTATCAGTTTGCTACAGCTAGAACCAAACCGCACAGCTTTCTCCCTTCCGAAGCAGGGAATTAAACTTTCGTTTAATAAAATTGCCAAAGGAATGCTAGGAAGTCCTCTTAAATATGATAAAATGGCCTAATAACATACACATTTATAACTGATGTTCCATTGTGAAAATTAACATTTGGAAACAAGATCATTTTAGCAAAAAAATCCAGCAAGTAGAACTCTGCAGCGCATCATCTTGAAAACCCCAACACCATAAGTGCTCGGGGCAGGGACCCCATGCTTCTGCCGCAGCAATTTTGTAGGTAGCATGTGGTGTGTATTAGTACCACTCTCAGCTGTGCCTGGGCATTTAGGAGTATTATCACAATAAAAATCACCAGCACCATCACAGGACTTTCTAAAAGCCATGGGTTTCACAAAGGAAAAGCTAAAAAGCTCCATGGGTATTCAGTTTATTCAGCAGAACAGCTGATAACTGATCCCACAGTCCTTATTCAGGAAAGAATCAAATTCCTAAGGGGAATTCAAGTGAGCTCCATTAGCTCAAATGCTCTTCACCAAATAACCAGCAGCCCCAGAAGACTGGAGACAGATAAAAATGTTCCTTCCTAAACCTRGTTGCCAAATGGAGCCAGCTGAAAATTTTCAAATGGAATTTCTACGAGGGCTTAAAATCAAAGGTATTTTTGTCTGAGTAGGACAGCAAAATCAGATCTCTAACAAGGCAAAGAGGCATAGCAACTTTAGAAGTATTATTATTATTATTATTATCATCTGTCTAAAAATCTCAGTATTGTTCAAGCCACTCTGTTTCCGCTGTATGGGACTGCATTTTCAGAAATTGTGTTTTGCTGGTCTTGGTGCCTGGTCCAGAAACTAAGTACCACGCCAGAGGTAAATAAGTTATAGACGTTTCTTACTGTGTTATACACAATATATTTCTGCAGTATACAGAAAGATGACGGCAACAGTGTTGCAGGGCATTTAGGTTCATTAGTATGGTCAGCAAGAAGACGAAAGGAGGCTAGAGTTCAAACATGAAGATGTTGTGGTCAAAGCAGCATGCTTCCCRCTTTTCTGCTGTACCTGCTCCTGCAATTCCCAGTCATGCAAGCACGCTGCAAATTTCACCAGCAGTGACCGAACGGGAAAAAAGCAGTCTTTACCAAAAAGTTGCAGGATTTAGCTGTGTCGTGGTTTAACCCCAGTAGGCAGCTAAGCACCACGCAGCCGCTCGCTCACTCCCCCCTGGTGGGATGGGGGAGAGAATCGGAAGGGTAAAAGTGAGAAAACTTGTGGGTTGAGATAAAGACAGTTTAATGGGTAAAGCAAAAGCGGCACACGCAAGCAAAGCAAAACAAGGAATTCATTCACCACTTCCCACCGGCAGGCAGGTGTTCAGCCATCTCCAGGAAAGCAGGGCTCCRTCACGTGTAACCGTTACTTGGGAAGACAAACGYCATCACTCCGAACGTCCCCCCCTTCCTTCTTCTTCCCCCAGCTTTACATTGCTGAGCATGACGTTATATGGCATGGAATATCCCTTTGGCCAGTTGGGGTCAGCTGTCCCGGCTGTGTCCCCTCCCAGCTTCTTGTGCACCCCCAGCCTCCTCGCCGGTGGGGTGGGGTGAGAAGCAGAAAAGGCCTTGACTCTGTGTAAGCACTGCTCAGCAGTRACGAAAACATCCCTGTGTTATCAACACTGTCTCCAGCAGAAATCCAAAACATAGCCCCATACTAGCTACTATGAAGAAAATCAACTCTATCCCAGCTGAAACCAGGACAGTATCCACCCCTTATTCCATATCATTTATGTCATGCTCAGGTCCCACAACATCCAAGACATCCTCATTAACCACCACCCCCCTTCCCATCCTTTGATACAATACACAGATATCATTCCCCTAGTCTATGGACCACCCTTGTAAAATGTCCACAAAATGTCCAGAAATGTCCACAAAATGTCCATTGAGTTCATTTAGTCCCTGACTTTGGGCTCCATCTGTTACGGTGGTCACTCAGGACAGGAGAGSTGGTGTGTTGCGTCGAGTTACTGGGCACCAAAGCCAGCTCAGGTCAGGTCACTGCTGAACTTGCACTGCTTCTTGTGAGGCTTGTCCTCCATCGGTTCAGGTGGTTCCTGCTATAGCAATTCCTACAACTGTTCTTCAGACTCTAAATAAACGATTTCTTTTTTTCCCAGTGCATCATCTTTGAACTGCAAATTAGTAGCAAATAGTCATGTAGGCCAGTCAGAGATGGGAAAAATTCTCCAGACCTTACAAGGGTGTCAAGTGCAGTTCACAGAGAGCAAAATTAATGCCACTAGAGACAGCCAAAGTTCACCTATGAGCAGTTCTCTGATGGGGGATTGCTTCTTCCATTTTGCTTTTACAAGCTTTAAGGTGCATAGGTAAAATAAGATCTGAGTGACTGAGATGTTTTTATAAGTGTGGACAAAGAAGGCAATTTTAAATCTTTTCTGAGGTGTGTATAATTACAAGTGTATTTCAGATGTTGTTAATATGCTTAGGTGCTTAGGGAAAGCAATCTTATATGAAAGATAACCTTTTAATAGATTACTTTATTACAGCAGCACTCAGCTTCACCGCTATATTCAGGGTTGAGTTAGCCTCCCATGTTTTCTAGAGGTTTATAACTTAGCTGTAAAAAAATCATTTGAATTGAATATTCATGCCAGCTCATAAAATTTCTATACTAATTGGCAAAAATACAAAACTGGTTAATCTTTTACAGATATGAATACCTACTGGCTAAGGAATTAAATAAGCTTTCTTATTTTTCTTTTGTTCTTTCTTTTTGGCAGTCACCTAACTTCGCAACCATTTCTCTGTAAGAAATATATTTGGCAAATGATTAGCATATATTGATTAGTTATTACACAGGAGAACTGTTATTGCAGAGATGTTTTTTTTTAACTTAATCAAAGCTTGCATTAGACAACAGATTGCAAAAGCTCCAAAGGAACCATTAATAAAAGCTTTTTTAAAAAAATAAGTTAATTTCATGCTTATGAAAGCAAGAGATCAGTGKAGTTGGCCAGGGCCAGTGATGTACAGACTTCCTATAAGGCTTTGCCAATACGTTATGGTCCTGGACTAAGACTTTCTTACTATTTCAGTCATGACTCCTCTCCGAGCAGGCACTGCTGTTCGCCACAAACTGCATGGCACGCTCGTGACGTAGGACAAACAGTTTCTAGAATTACATTCCTAGCCTGGAACCAACCCTGCTTACCTTACCCATGCAGTAGTCCTGCATGATGCCAGCAGACCGACTCACATGACCACAGTTTGGCTCGTAGCTTTTAGCTATGACTTCAGCTATAGCTTTAAGCCAGCTTCCCAGGACAGTTTGGCAAGCATGCATGCAGTACATCATGTGGATTTTCAGTGGCACAGCTACAATACTTGACAATTCAGTTCTGCAGAAACATTCTGCTCACCCCCCTCTCTGAAGCAGTCTGTTTAAAATCAGTCCGGCTGCTGGCACAGGTAAAGTAAGCAGGATTTCCTTCTCAAGTTCCCTGCTTTCTGATGACATGGCTAGTCTTCTGTACTGTGTGAGGGAAACAAAACTCTTAGGGCTTTTATTGGAGCTCTTTAAAGCTCTTTAGGTTTTTATTTTCTCTTTTCGATTTACCTTGTGCATCAAGTATTTTAAAAAAAAAGTCCCCGGATGATGATCTCCATTTCTGCACTTGTGTTTTGAAGAGTTTAGTGAAGACCACCAAAATACTACCACTTAAACAGTGGCTCCTGAACATACACATGCTTCCTCTGAGAAAATACCTTAAGTTTCCATAAAAACAGCAGCATTCCCTGCCTACACTCAAGTAAATTAAGGATGGTCATCTGCTTAACAGCAACAGTGCAGGGTGGGATAGATCTTGACCCCTTTGATGCAYGCATATGTCCTGCTGTTTTGCATGCTCTTTTTTTTCCCCCCACTTCTAAGGTAAGGATGAGAGTAATGTTTCTCTACCTTCCAGAGCTGTTGCCATGACTGATGCTGTAAAACACTATTGCATGATGCTCAGGTACAACTACAGATACTGGGTAAGCATATAAGCACTTTACATAGACATCTTTTCCCAGCACCTCTTCAGCCAAGAAGGAATGAGGCAGGTACAGCCCCTTGGAGCTTGTCTTTTCGGCTCCTTGCAAGTGTCCAAAAGAATCACTGCTGAGTAACTTCTTGGCTTCTTTACCTCAGGAAAAATATGCTCGCATCTGTCGATACACAGACCTACCATACAGGAGGTCACACTAAGGCTTTTAACAGGTATCATTAATGGCATTGTAAAGTTTTCATATGAGTAGTGTAATATGTTAAATGGTACTCCAAAGGATCCATTATGTTCCACCAGTACAAATTCACTTTTTACACAAAGGTTTGGCATGATTAATGATCTGTTATGGTCTATTGATTAAATATTACCTGTTACAGAATTGCTTAAATACATATTTACGAGATAAACTGGAACAGCTCACAGTCATTACAGTCTTTGTGGTAATTAATAGGAATGTTATGTAAATACACATTTAAGTGATTTATATAATAGGGCTCCAAATAAGCTGTTATAATCTATCATGCTGTAATGAATTAGCTCCCTCACTGTAGGTAGGTATCTGACCTCTACTGGAGTATGAAAAACCTGCTTATATGTCTCACTGCTCTTGCCTAGCTTTAATGGAAAACCATGCCTGAAAAAGTTGCTACTGGAGAACAAAAAGAGCAAAAAAAATGCATTAGATGTGGCGGCAGTAGTAAAACAGGTCCTAAAAAGCTCTGTAGTCATCTTGGCTGGGGAATGACTTTGAGTCACACTTTGACTGCCTCACCTTCCCCAGCAAAGGGTCCAGGAAGGCTGCAGGCAAGATTAAGGCTGCAGGCAAAGAGTGTGCTGCATAGGTAGAGGCTGCGTCTGCCTTACATGCCTTCCCTCCCCTACCCCAGAGCACAGCAGTCACTTGGGAGCAGAGAGACGCAAGAATGAACTTGGCCTAAATCTTCTGAGAAGTGTGAGGACCATCAAACTGGACCTAGAAACCCGAGAGAGGCACGTTGCTAGTACTCCATGAGGCATGGCTACACTGCGGTCCTGATGCTCATAATGCCAAAGTGTGGGGTAGCCTGCACTGTTCTCCCTTAGCTAGTGCCTAATCCAGATACAGGTATCATCTCACACAGTACTTCTCAGGAAGGGTAAGGGAGAAACTATCTTTGGACAGGGACAAACTATGGGGATTTTCAGTCCTCCCCAAAAAAAAGAAACTTGAGGAAATCATTAGACATCACAGAATAGATGCTGGAATTCATTTTTAACTATAGCACTTGCCTTCAATTTGTAATTGTTATAGCTAATTGTCATTCTCTAGATTTTCAGTATGCCAGCAAAATATTAAGTTACTCCTGCTAGTTTTGGAGTCTCTTCTTCACTTTGGTTTGGGAACAGTCTAACATGCAGTGAAACAACTAAACCAGGCTCTCCGTTCACTCATGCCTTCTTAGGACCATCTTTTTTTTTGTTTTGTTCACGAAAGGAATAATTGTCTATTCTAAGAATTCATATTATTACTTTTAACGCTTTCCCGTTCAAAATGTTCCCCCAACACATACTCCAGACAAAGCAGTCAAGCTTCCTCTGACCTCACAGAGTGTGAACAAAGACTCAATTCAGCTATTATTTACCTTGATGAGGCTAACTTTCATATGTTATTCGACTTACCGGGCAGTGACTGGAACAAAATCATGAATATTATTTCCTAATGGAAATGGGACTTGGAGGGTCATTAGATATTCTATGCAGCTAGAGGTCTCACAGGCACAGGGGGTGAAGCATAAGCGTGTTTTGGCATAACAGAGACACTCCCTCAGCCCCCAAGAAGTGAACCAAGGCCATCCACCTGCATGGTAATATGGAAGAAGACCCCGAGAAGGGCCACGCATCTTTGGGTGTCCAACGGAGCCCTAGGGCCATTTCTGCCTAATGAGAAGCCAGGAAAGATGAATGGACATAGGACTACATGCATCCACCAGCCACTGCCCACACTGTGCTGTGGATGTGGGAGCGCAGAAGACACCTGCTCTTGTCTTAGGGCTCCAGATGCAGCTCTTGGAGCAGCTCTGACAGAGGTGAGGGTGGTCCTCCACACAAGCCACTTCTGAACTCATCTGAGCTAACCCTGGTGGGGGCAGGTTTGAGCCCTCAGCCGGTAGGCAGGCACTAATGAAATCCATTAAACTGTCAACATTTAGGGAACACTGTTTTACAAAACCACTTAAACATACCAGGCAACAGACAGCTGAATTAGGCCTGTCTGCCTGTGTGGAGTCAGAAAGAGCCATGTTACTCTTCAGGGGATTGAAAACTACTTTGCAGAGCAGAGCCCTGATTTTTTCATTTTATTTTTAGCAATTATTCAAATGTACCTAAAATGGACAAGTACATTTTTACTTCCTTCACAGTAAAAAAGCCCATAAAAATCTTTCTATCAAAGACAACCAGCACCTTCCAAAAAGAAACAAAAGCCCAAGCCACTGGTATCAAATGGGCTTTGAAGAGGTGATTTGAAAGTGGGAGGAGAGACACCAGCAAACAGGGCGAATGCCTGCGTGCAACTGGAGCTACACGGCAGGGTGTTGTAAGATGCACGGAAAGAGGTCAGAGCCTATCTCAGGTGAAAGACCGCAATGTAGCCAGCCAACGTGCAGGAGAAGTGAGCTCAGAAAAAAACCCAAGGATCCCAGGCCCCCCAGGCCACTGGCAGCTGCTGTGCGTGCATGTGCGTGTGCCGCAGACTGACAGAAGTGACAAACCGAGTCGTCGGAGAGAGGCCAGAGCAGCCCGAGTCGCTCTGCAAGACGCCCCGCGGGGCGAGCGCTGGTGTGCTACCAGCATGGGCTGCTAAAGGAGCAATCCAGCCRCCTCCTGCTTTGCTGGAGGTGAGGGACTGTGCCTTGACTGGTAGGTCACTTCCAGTAGATTTTCGAGGTGTGGGAAATGAGTTTGAGCATAAAGGAAAAAAGGTGAAGGGAGTGCTCACTGTCCTTCCAGTTTCTGCCCAGCAACATCTGGATATATCAGATCCACTGTCTGAATATGTTAAGGGAAGTTGTTTCCCAAAGGCTGTCTGTCTTGTGGTCTATCTTCTACTGGAAAAGATCGGGCGGGGGTGCTTTTAAGGAGCTTCCAACAACTCCAGGAACGTTTTGGAAAATACGCTGTATTTAGATAGATCTTTCCTTCTTGTCCTGTCCTGTTTCTGTCACTGCTCATTCATATAAACCTATATACCAAAGGAAGATGTTTGGTTTTTTCCTGTATGATTAATCTCATTACTGCTTATTCCTCTACCCGGAGCCATAGTTTCSCACCCTCCCCAAACTGGACTAGTGGAGTTTCATTTTCCTGAAAGGTTTTGGATTTGAATTGATAGAGACAGAGGTGACTCCTTACAAAAGGAACAGATATGATACAGAAAACACAAGGCAAACATCAGTGGAGTCCTCATCCCCAAATAAATCTGTGTCCTGAGTAAGGATGACAAGGAAACATGGTCTCCCGTGATGAGGAATACTCGGTTATCCGCAGTGAAGTTTTCAGGAGAGTGGCCATTTTGTGACACACACATAAATACAAAGGTGCTGACCCTTACACATTGGCTTTAGGCTCTCATCCTCTCTCACACGAGAATGACAGCCATCAACTAGCAACAACTGGTGGCCCAAAAGAAAGAAAGGTTTTATAGTCATCCCCGGTCTCGAAAAGCATTGTCTTACAAACCGTAACTTCTGTGACATCACCGTCATCTCCCCAGCAACGAACAGTGATGTCACAAGACAAGCATTAAAACTGCAGATATAAAATAAACAGTCAAAGCAGGTAAACGTTGAAAAAACACACAACCAATTTTCATGCAAATTTCCCTAGTTCTAACAAATGAAGGAAGGGGGAAAGCAGAAAAATAAATGATACATCTGCACAATTGGTTCTAAATAGAATGTTTTTCAAAGCTCACCAAGAGACACCACCAACTCTTCAACGTTTGCTTTCCCACTAATTTGTATCCTGTCAATTTACAAGCTATTTCAAACACCACCTTTATTTAATAAAAATGCAAAGCACAACGGGGAATTTATGTAAACAAGGTTGGCAAAATATTTTTGTAGGACATTCTGGAAGAAGTCAGGAAATGAATGAATTAATGAATGAACATTTTAATAGTTCGGTGTAACTGGGATATAGCATAACCGAAACACCAGGCCTGACACTTTATTACCATATAAATATCCATAGAAGTGGACTTTGACAGAGTAAAACAGTCTCAAATCAACTCTCTGGTGGGAAGCCACACGCCTCCTAGATCTTTAAAAAAATCTGTTACAACGGCACTACTAATTATTATTATTCACCAGTAACATCATAAACAAAATACTTTTCACTCAAAAATCATTAAGCTTTTAACAAAAAGCATGGATCATTATTCTTAGGGTATGAGTGGAAGATGACTGTCTAGATTTTGAAAAGGATCTACTAATTTAAAATGTCGTAGCCAAGTTAACGTTTAAAGCTAAAATGACCTAACTGGTCACAAGGCTTCTTGGAGTACAATAGAGAAAGAAGGAAAATTGGATTTTCTCTGTGATGGATGAGTCTAGGAAAGCCCCATGGGAATTATTGCCTAGCGTTTTTCAAAAGATTTGCTTTTTGATTTCATGATGGTGGACAAAGGAAGGCTATTCAAAGAACCTGCTTCCGTTCTCTGCCTGGTTGAGCCGTCCACAAGACTACAGTGCCCCATTATTTGGGTCCCCAAACCGAGATTCTTGTGCTGGACTGAAGTCAGCCCCAGCTGACTTCAGTCAGCAGCCATTTCAACCAACGAATCCCTTCTACAAATATATCATGGCCACACATGATGTTCTGGAGATATAAACTTGACAAAGGAACAATACTTTTATGTTACAGAGGTCAAAGGTACATTAAAAGTACAYGAATGGGTGTATTATAGGCAATTTTAAGTGGTATTTAAAAAAAAACCAACAAACTTGTTGGACACTGTAGCAACTGATCAGTCATTTATAGAAATAGCTACTAGTCATTTACCAGCCCTTCAGTAACTTTATACGTGTAGAGCCCTAATATAAGCTGTAGCTTATGCAGCTTCAAATTTCAAAAAACGAACATCATAAATTCTGTTCCCAGCTCCATATTTAATAAGCAAATGGTCTCTTTTTCCAGATTGCTGAGTAGCCTGCAATTCTCTTCACCTCACTGGGAGCTGTTGTAGACTCAGCATTTTCCAAAGCAGGCTAATTATTTAGTTGCCCAAACATGATATAAGAAAACTAACTCACAGCTAACTACTACAAAAGTAACCGTCTTGCACAAAAGTGGCCAAATCCTGGTTCTTCACAGGAGAAGGGAAACAAGAAACCTAGATCTCCGAGGGCAATGGGTATGTTCTAGGGTATTATCAAGACACAGGAGCTGGGTCGGCAAATAAATTAGCTGTTTTTATTGAGCTCTGCGTTGCCACAGCCAGACTACTTGCACCCAAGCTAACTGTTTTAAAGCCACTTCAGGTGTCTCCATTCTGTCGCTGCCTGCCAGCTCAGCACACTCAGTGAGGGAGCACTAGCACCCCTGAAGGGCTGCTCTTCTCAAAGGGAACAGAAATGGGAGATGACTCCCTCCCACATCAGCTGGTGCTGCRCAGGGAGTACATGACTTGACTTAACTTTTTAAAGACCACAGGGGATATTCTTGGTTTGCTCACCCCATCACACCTGTAAGCTGCCTTTCTCCTTCAGAGATAAAATACCTTCATATATATAACCTCTATTACGCATTTGTATGTCACTGATACTAGGAGGAAGAATTTGGCTCCTAAGCAGGAAAGAAGGCATTTCCAAGGGAGACTTTTCATAGCAAAATCCTTGAAAGCCATGAAAGGACTAAAGAAGCCAAATTCTAAGGGCCTTTGGGTTACTCTGAGACAGATTCTCAAAAGAGCTCAAATCTCAGACACCAAAAGAAGAGACAGGTTTCCAATAAAGCTCAGAATGCTGAGCTCATTTAAAAAATTCCTCATTTAATTCAGTGCCTGAATCAGAGCCCAGCTCTTCCTGAGAGACGATACCTATCGACCAAAGAATTCAGCATGTTAACTGTTTTGCAAGATCTTCCAGGAATCTACTTTCCCTCCCTTGTGCTACCATTACTTCTGGCTTTAAAGACAGACAGGTCATTTCTGGAGGARGGAAATTCCTCAAAAGAATGGAAAGACTTTTTTTCCACCAAAACATAGTCCCATCCATAAAGGCAGAAGATATCCCAACCTGTGCCGCATACGGACCATCTGCCCACACAGCATTGAACAAAAATCCAGGACATGTTTAGTGGATGAGGGACACCCACTCTGCATTTGGGGAAAGAGAGGCACGGAGAGTTGAGACTGACTTAAATAAATGATCACGTTATATTGCTTTACCTTACACCTAAAGTGTCTGCTGCCTAAGAAAATTCTGAAAATTCTTGCTGAAGTGTACACAGAGTCAGTTTTAAAGTGCCCTTTAAAGTGGAAGCCCTCCTTAATGGTCACAAAGAAAACTAAGTACAGCGAAGTTCCAGATGCTTTTCACAGACACAGATATTTTGTTTCCTCATTTAGTGTCTATTTTAGCACTGAGAGGGCTGATTGAAGTGAGAAACAGTACACTTCCAGCAACAACTTCCACGATAACTGGTTTCCTTTCAGTATCTGAAACAGTGTGGAGCACTTAGTCTGCACTGTTACCCTCTCCCATGCTATCTCAGAAGACACAAAAGGAGTCCATAGACCAGAGCAGCTCAGATAACTGAGATTTTAGATACCTGTCAAAGTGGAGTACGGCTGACTGAGACTGCTCAGGAGCATGGACAGCTGTCAAACAGCATGTCAGGCTTTTAATACAGATGCCCAGAAGAAGAGGGAGCCAGCACCACACAAGTCAAGTTCCACCTGCATTTACCTGTTTGCCTGTAAATGCATGAACCCTGCCACTACCACTGACCTGGGCCTCAGTGCCATCCTCGGTTATAGTCAAGACCAACCCATAATCAACCATCATCTACAACGTAGACATACATTCTTCTATAGGCATTGGTTCCCAAGCAAACATTAATTTATTCTGCATTCTGTCTGCCTTTGTCTGACTTTTATTTTTATTAAAGCTAACTGTGGTAGCTTTACCACAGTTTAAGCTAATGGTTAACCAGACAGATGAAATCTCACGAAATGTTGTTGTTGGACTGGCTCACTGAGACATGAGCAACTTCAGTGAAAGTACTGAGCCTTGAAGAAGACAGAGAAACGCCTTACTGCCTAACTCTGATGACGGGGAGCCTTCCTTCCATGCTTTCCTGCCACTAAACCCATGCTTGCTTTGTAAAGTTGACAAGTGATGACTGAGTATTAATACAAAATCTCAGAAATCAGTTCATGTGTGTCCAAAGCCATGATGTAAACAGCTCTTCATACAGGAAAAACTAGCAGCAAGCTCTGTATTCAGACCCAGACAACTGGATTAGCTAGGTGCATTAAGCAAACAAGCGCTAACCTAGTCTTAGTGTAATTATCCCTTCACCTGTTTTCCCCATTTTTAACTATTTGAAGTTACGTTTTTTCTTCCTCTCTGTGAGAGGGAAATACTCCAAGGAGGTTTGAAGCCTGATTCAACACTGCTCTCCTGGCTTCAGTGGGGTCATGCCAGTGTAAAACTGGAGTAAATAAGTAGKAAGTCTGATTTTTGGGTACTTGAGCGTTTCTGAAAATTTTGGCTATTTGGAGAAGACTGCCCATAAATGACTGGAGTAGGATTGCCATGATAAAGTTTCTTCATGACTATAACTTCATATACAGTATAAGCCCATTCTGTATTACATTTCATACCTGACACAACCCATAAAAACAAACTTTGTGAAGAATCCTTCTGGAATCTGAGCCACAATTAAAACTGTAGCTACCATGTGAAGACAAACTAGGCCTGAATCCCAGTGCATGAAAAAGAAATTTCAGAAATGTGTCTGAGTACTTCAGAAAGTTCTTGGGTTGGTCAAGCAAGTGGAAGACAAAGGAAAAACAAGGAAGCCTCAAAGACAGACTAGTTCTGTAGCAATGAATAAAAGAGGATGGAGCTCAACTCATCCTCAGTCATAGACCCAGGGCTTGAATAAATGAGAAAGATGCCACGTGGGTAAACAGGGTGTCAACTGACTCAGTTCTAGCTGTTCTGCCCTAATTGTATGTCCTAACGTGGTCACTCTCTATCCACACACTTCACTTCGAGCTACGTCATACAAAAGCATTTTAATAGATGCTTAGAGAATCACCCAGAAAGTTACCACAGAGTAGGCTGGCCTTTGTAAATTCATACCTTAGCACATGGCAATCATTCTCCAAGAGAGGTGCGCAGTATGACCTTGGATAGGTCACTTGGTCCATAAGACTCAGCTTCCCACCCGTAAAATTGGGATGAGCCTTCATCTGATGAGCAGATTTCAGCTGCAAGCACTTTGGGGCAGAAACCATTGCTTTGAAATATCCTAGCAAAATGGGGGCTCTACCAACTACTGCCATACAAATGTCCATAGGTATGAGTTTGAAAGAACTCATTTATGTTTGTGATTAGTTGTCTGAATAGATACCTTGAGATGAATGTCCTTTGTGTCCACAGCTATCAATTTGCAAAACCAAGTCTAAATGATCTCACCTGTTCAAAACCAAACTCATTACTTTTGTTAACCTGAGTTTTTTGTATCCTTACTGCCCTACGGGGTTCCAAATATATTTTGGATCTTTTTTTTACTTAATTTGACTTTCAGTCTTTTTTTTCCTTAATGTACTTCACCAGTTTCCCATTGCTGTTGCTGCTACATAACCGTTCGCAACAAACTTGGGTGTCGGGAGAGCTGTTGGGCTCTACTTGTTGGATTGCAGTGTCGCTTGGGCTTTGACAGAGCAAAACGTGCATGCAGCCCTCAGAATGATATCAAATAGGGACCTTAGCACTAAGGTTTTGACAAGTTGCCTGCCCTTGCTTAAGCCCTATATCTCTGTAAGTACACAGCATTAGAACTATGGAGGCTGTCGCCTTCTTCCCCTGGGGAATCACCCGTACAATCAGAAGGAACATTTGCCATTACTGTTACTGTACCTTCCAGAGTGCTTACACCCACCATATAACTCCAGAGGAAAAGAGAAAGAAAGAAAGAAAGAAAAAAGAAAAAAAAAAAAAAAGGAAAGAAAGAAATCCCACTCAACACAAAAGCTTGAA
This sequence comes from Phoebastria nigripes, assembly GCA_035582835.1. Taxonomy (NCBI): domain Eukaryota; kingdom Metazoa; phylum Chordata; class Aves; order Procellariiformes; family Diomedeidae; genus Phoebastria; species Phoebastria nigripes. The sequence goes on from JAYKAV010003343.1 coordinate 1,508,410, forward strand.
GTTGGGACCTCAGAACCCGGGAACCGCTGAGCCATTAATTTCTCTGAACTGTCTCTGTCTTACAGAAAACCCCCATATTCCATACATATATAAGCAAAATATTCCCTGCAAGCTTCCTAAAGGAAGGATTCTTTTTTACTATAACTCAACGTAGTTGATTTTGTAAAACCCACATTACAGCCTGAATTAAAAAAAAATTAAAAAGAAGAGAGAATAGCTTTGTTAGTTCAAAAAATACGCAAGTTGCTGTTAGCAGGAGAAAAAAATGTTTGCATTCTTGACCTTTACAGAGGTAAGACAAAAAACAACTACTTTTTTATACTAATAGCATTCTATGCCTGTCCCTTGTATATTTTCTTTTAAACTTGCCATTTTGCTGTTGCAGCTGGGCTTGTCAGTTTTCAGCACTAATGGGTTGTGATATGGTGTCAGGGGAAGTCAACAATCAATGTTGGAAAAAAGGGCTATCACTGCTGACGCAGCCAAGGATGGAAACACAATGGCCTTCGTTTGGAGAGAAACAGAAGAAAAATCCTGAGTTGTATCTTGCTTTGAAGATTAGTAGAGATTTAGCCCTCACTGACCAAGCTATCACTTTCACCCCTTCCTGCCTCACCCTTATCCTCCCATTGGCCTCTAACATTACTCCACATCTCACCCAAAAGATAGGTTTTCAGTTTAATGCAAAAAGCAAAATGTTTTATAACAAACATTTTAAAGGACCAGAGTTCACATTTTCGTTTATAGCTGTTACAGTTATTAGCTTTTGAAAAGATGAAAAAAAGGCTGGGCTGCACAGTGTATACCTATGGAGCAGCATGGCAGAAAAAACATTTTGGATGCTTTTTCCACTGCCTCCGAGTGAATCAGATCAGTGCTGAGCCCCTCAGCTCCAGCTGAACTCAACACAAGCAATGGACACTCAGCAGCTGTTAAATCAGGTGCCACGGACAGAATTATGAAAGACAGACAGTGTTCAAAGGCATTCAACAAGAATAATGGCAATATTATTTATTTCCATAGCTTCATGTCAGAAAACCTGACTAGCTCTAAGTCTCTCAGAATCCTAGAGAGACAGGGAGAGAGTATGATTATTTTAGTTTCCAGATGGGGAAACTGTGACAAGTACATTCTTTAAGATCACACCAGGATCTTACACACACAGGCAAGAACAGAAATCAGCAGTCATCAGCGTAAATATGTTACCAGACTTCATAGCTTCATTCCCTCAAAACTGTAACTGTCCAGTGTCATTACGGATCTTTTAATATCAGTTGTAAAAGGTCAATCGCAGATTTTCCTCTTCTTTTAATGAAAGAGACTGAGATTGATTTCAGAAAATTCAACATCTCCAAAGTAGACAGGACTAACTGAATCTTGCCTCTTCCAGGCCAAGAAATTAGCTTCTCAAAGATATTTAGATATGCCTGACTCCACAGATAGCCCCAGAATATCTTTTCCAAATATAATTCCTTTTTCTAGCAAGTCATGGCCCTAAATGTGGACTCACATTTACTCTTCTATTAATTCAAAATATAATTCTGGAATCACAGTCTACCTTCACCAAAAGCCAGTTGCACAAAGGGGTTTCTTCAGGTATGAGGACACTTTCATGGCAATGAAAGCAAAGTGAGGGGAAAGTGTGGCTAAGAACAGAAAAGGAAGGAAAACCAGCAGCAGTGAGAGACCTGGGATGACAGTGGAAGGAATCAGGAGAAACCTCAGGAGATGCTGAGGTCTTCAGGGTGACTTGTCCCTATGGGCGGCATCTTTTTCTGCAGCATTACTTTCTCCATCATCTATCAGACAAAAAGTAGAGCYAGGGAAAGAAACAAGAGGGAAAATATTTTTCACAGTGTTTCTCCTCATTCCTGCCTCTTGCACTTCCCTCCCCTCCACAACCCTTGCTGCCAAAACCTGTCTGACCATTAAATGTTGTTTGCAGGCAATCACTATGTGCTAAATTCACAATGGCATTACTAAGCCATGTAGCTCTAAGAACATTCCTACTATGGCACAGTTCCGACACCAGTCCTTAAATAACAGCAAAAAGCTGCTTCTTCAAAACACCTGTTGGCACACACATTTGTTTTGGCCAGCTGCTCCGCTGAAACACCGAGCAGCACCTGGGAACATGGCTGCCACAGGAGAGCCTCCAGGATACAGCAGACACTGAAAGCACCTCAGAATTAATCTTGAAGGCCTCCTCTCTCCCTGGGTGTTACATTGCACCAGGAGAGTGGGGGCTTAAGGACCTGACCCCAAGCCCGATGAAGTCAATGACTCTCTTCCCACTCCAGTGGGCTTTCCGTCATGCTGCTTGAAGGAGAGGTGAAGAGAAAGCGACCTTAGAGGCAGTTTCAATAACACTCTGTACTGTGTGATTTTTCATCATAAAAATACATAAAAATACAGAAAAATACAGAAAAATACAGAAAATAAAAATTAACTGATTCACATTCACACAGTTTGCGTACACAATGGAGACACGGCCAGACTCCAATGTTCGAAGCTAGTTGAGGTCTGCAGAGGAGCAGAGGAGCGCATCATCACAAAACAAAGTGCTTAACAGATAACCAAAGTAAATAAGGGAAATAGCAGTGGTGTTTGCAAACATGAGCCTGAGAGAAGCAACAAAGCTTCACCCATCAGGATACAAGGGAAGGAAAATTATGACAACTTTAAAGTGCAAAAATAATAAAAAAAAAAATTAAGACTAGAAACCATTTTGCATTCCAGGTTAATCAGCCAAAAGCAGCCATTTCTCTTCCCATATCACTGACATTATTGCTATCCATGGAAACACAGGGAAGGAGCATCAGACCCACCTGTGCTATGAAGGAAAAGGAGAAAAGGTCATGAAGCTAACTCCTATAAAACATTTTAAAAACTGAAATGAGTCTCTTTCTTACAAAGATCTAATTGAAATTGACTTGAAGCGGAATCCTGTGACCTGGATGGAAAAGGTGGTCGAAGGACTGTAAGCAGCAGGTAACGATGGGAGGCAATGTATCGAGCTGGTTTGCTGCAGGGGTATGCTTTTGGTCTGTTCTTATTTAATATCTCAATTAATGATCTGGAAAAGGAGGTAAATAGAACATTAATGAAATTCACAAATGACAATAAACCAGGAGGCTTGCAAACCTCAGAGAGGATAGCAATAATATAAATGGAAACTAACAAGATTAGATATGTAGGCAGGCAATAAAATGAGATTCAACTTGGAAAAATGTAGACTAATACACTGAGGAAAAATAATCAGAAACATGGATAGTCCGTGAGAAAGCAAAACCTGGAAAGCATCTGTGCAGAAAGATATCTACAGGTGACAGTGAACAACAAATTGAATACGAGTTCTCAAGGAGATATATCAGTTTAAAAGACCGATGCAATTTTGGGCTGCGTATGCAGGGGAATAATGTCAGAAGAGGAAAATTATTGTCTATGCATCTGGGAAGACTTCTGCTGAATACTGCATCCACTTTTAGACACTTCCATAACAGAAGGATGCCAGCATGCTGGAAAGGACTTCAGAGAAGAGCAACAAAACTGATTAGACAAGGAAGGGGATTGATTTATTAACCTAGGTGACAAGGGCAAAACGACAACTGTCTAGAAATATATGAAAGATGAACAGAGAGAAAGGAGAGGAATTTCTTGGATGCTAACGTGCAGTGGTACTGCTAAATGTAATGGGATGAAACTAAGGGAGAACAAAATTTGGGCAAAGTATCAGGTAGTTTCTCAGAAACCGCATGATTCAGTCTAGCAGGTAATTTTCAAATGGAGAATGAAAAGTCCCATCAAACAAAGCATTTGAAACTTGAGAGGGTAAAGCATTCAAAGGCAAACTGTAGTGAACAATTGTGCACTTGCAGGAAGTTGAACTACCTGGCCGAAGAGGTAATTTCCATGTTTAAACTCCCTGATTCTGTGGCTGTCCTAATACATAGCCCCATTAGTGGGTTTGCTCTATTACTGGGTTCCTACATACAGTGGTATTTTTCAAGGGAATGCATATCACATATGCTTCAGTCCTAGTCCAAAATCTAATTGTAGAGCAAAAGCTAACTGACTGTATACACTGACTGTTTAAAGTACTCAGAGACAAGCAGATGCGTGACCTGCTTTCGTACAAAAAATACTTCTTTTTCAGCAGACATAGTTTTTTAGTGATGTGATCCTTCAGTGTAAAGTTATTTTGTATATTCGAAGGAAAATGTGATTAAGTTACTTATTTGCTTATTCATGCCTACCGCCTTTTCCTTTTCACATTTTCCATGCTTTAACATCTTTATTCGTTCTCATGTAATACACTGGAACTTGCCTAGTTACAGTAGAGGCCTATTCATAGTGAAAAAGGAAGCTTTTAATGCTGAAGTGCATTGTAATGCTCCAAGACGCTGGTGTTAAAAGTAACAGGGGAAACAAAGACTGAAAGTGGTATGTAAGTTAAGAAATAYATAGATATCATTTTCCTTTTACAGAAAAATGTGACTTTATCAATACAACGATCTCTGAGTGTGTGTATTTACATGTACATACTTTACTAAGATTCCCATTTTTATGCCACCCAGGTAACTCCCCTTTCATGAATGTCTACCTTGGTCTTTACAAAAACTGTTCCCACATTCCTCCAAGGAGAACAAAGAGGTGAAAGGTTTTTCAAAGTTTTCCTGTCCTTCTCACCTCCCCTAGGGGTGGTTGGAGAGCTGAGGAAGGAGGAAAGCTTGTTGAGAAGAAAGCTCCTGTTTTTACTGTAATAAAAGGTGGCAATCTTATCATGTATAGATGCTCAAATGATGTATAGACAAAGGATGTTCACAGTGAAGATTGCCATAGGCAAAGCAGCAGATCTAATCAAAAGCTCTACACGCATGGATGTAGCCAGCCAGTGGGAAAGGAAAGCACTCGCAGCATAGAATCTGGAATTGCTCTTCTGTCTCTCCACGGCTTCCCCACTGGAGCACAGGAGAAACCAGGAGCCTTGGTATTTCGGACAGAGAGGTGCCTAGCCATCACACTAACTCTACGACTGTGTCACAGAAAGCTATTAACCTAATAGCGGTTTTACTTCTTTTTTTTTTGCATGGAAGCACATGCTGCTAGCTACCTCCTATCAACAAAGTCAGTAGATGAGGTGGTGTTTGTATGGAAAGTGCTGTAAAAATAGTTCTATTGTACAAAATAAATTACAGGCCAAACAAATATGTAAAAAAAATATAATTAACCTTTAGAACATTGGCATTTTCAAAACTGTCAGACAGATGAATGTATGTATGTCCTCAGGCTCTCAAAGATTACTGAAAGTCAGGACACAAACCAGGAGAAGTAAAGCACTCTCAGCGCAGCTACTGCAGAGTTCCTCCTTCGCCCCTACTGTGAGTACTGTGCTAACCGAGGTGTCCCAGAATAGTCAGAGGTATTACACAATCTGTGTGCTCCATGATCTGAGAACAACGACTGGGAACAATGAAGCACGGCTAAATGCGTTAAGGTACTGTGGCAGACACACCTCGGCATTTTTTCTGTTAATTTTTGTTAATTTGCCTGGGGGAGGAGGGTGTTTTTATCTAGCAAGACAGGCACTTTAAAGTGCACTCTTCTCTGGAACTGTCAAAGAACAGACAGTCTGTAAGTCATCGCATGGGTTTTTTTGTTTGGGGGTTGTTCTTTTTTTTCTGTATGCCTCTGTCTCATGCCCTTGCCTGCCTTGTATATTTGGACTGTAAATTCCTTGGGTGGCAGGACACAGTACCACAGTTTACACAGTGCCAAGCACAGTGGGATCTAGTTTTTACCAGGCCACGTGAACTGCCGTGAAGCAACGAGTAAATAATAATCATAATAACTTACCACACATCACTGTTGCAGAACCCTGCAGAAACCAAGGGCCAGGGACTCCAAGGGGATAAGCTGGCAGGAGGAAACCTGCACTGCGCTCCTCTGCCTGATAGGTGATAGCATTTGATTGCAGACACCTCTCCTCCTCCTCCCAGCGTCCTCATTCTTAACACGTAACATAAAACGCATCCCTGGGCCCAGGCAGCAAAACTAACCCACCAGATCTACCTCGGCTCAACACGGCAGCAACTGCCGCTCCTCCAGCCTTCCCAGCCCCTCCAGGTGTCTGCGCGGAGAGCTGTGCTGTCTGCCCGGTGCGAGGCCGGCAACAGGATGTTTAATGGTCTGCGCTGCCGTCCAAGCCAGACACATGAGCTGAAACTCTGTCTCTCCACATGCAACTTGGATATCTGGCAAGTCTCAGCGAGACACGTTTTCCTCTTGGCCTCCTTTCCTTATTTCTAGGCCCAGTGTTCATATTCAAGGGAGCAGAAAAAGCGGGGGGGGCGGGGGGGAGACACCAAACAAAAAGCTGTAGCCTGCAAAGGCCCAAGGAAACCGGAGGGAAATGAGGATACATTTTCAGAAAATATAAAAACTGAGGAAATTTGCTTGTCTGCAGCATAAAAACAGATTTGGAAGGGTGACGGGGACTGACTAGCGCTCAGTATCACATCATCTGAGGGAGGGAAGAGACATCAGGCAGGGGGCTGGGAAGCAGCAACCAGCTGCCCCATATGGTCAGCTCTTGGTAGGCAATTTGATTTTCATTTTCTCCACTGATTGCGCTCATCCCTGTGGTATCTGGATGGAAAAACAATGGTGGAGATAATAGGATGGGATTGCCCAGGGCATTTTTAAGGGCTTGAGAGCCATTCATTCATAGATCAAATCTAGGCCAGAATGGAAGCAGGTAATCTGCTGACTGTTTGTTGGCTTATATGAAACGTTCCAGTGGTATTTCACAAGTATCCACATAAAAATTGAATAATTCACAACTTTCTTAGCATTCTCAGCAGATAGCTCAGCCTCCGCAGCCTTTCAGGACTCCACAGCCTCTTAGTACTAATGACTTAGCTCTACAAATAAATTTAAGCACACAAGTCTATGCAGGTTTGGGGTGTAATTGTGGTCTATCCCAAAAATGGTTTGAGGCAGTGAAGAGTAAGGTAAGGTGTGGGAAAGATCCCGTGATTGTACCTGTTCTGAGAATAAAAGAAGCCCTTCATTCTCCTAGGCTGTTAATCTGGTACCTTCCATGAGCACAAACCTAGAAGAGTTAATTTAGATACTTGACCTTCCATTGTCTTCCATGTGTTTGCAGGATAATAAGTGACAATGGCAGCTCACTATATCCCATATTCTATTGCAGTTTGTCTTGCAGAAACAAGAGAATTTATTATTGTTGTCATCATAATTTTAAAATAAATGAATTATATCTAATAGTAGAAGAAATCCTTGTACTATTATGAAAGTCATCCTCAACTTGTCGTTATCTAGCACTGCCTTTCCAACAGTTTTCTCCAAAGACCACTGAAATAAAGATTAACTAATACATGGCCGAACACTTAAGATAAAAATCCAATTAAAAAAAAGATCAGACACTAAAACAGTGTTGGTGGACCTTTTCGGTGTCTCCTGCCAGGTGCAAAAGAAAGGACATTATACAACCTTATTGGTTCCACCCATGTATCTGTCGATGCCAAACCTGGCTCTCGTACCTATGGTTCACCATCATTCCTCTAAAGAAAAAGTGATCTTACAGTGACCAGATCTCACAGTGGGGTAAATAAATGCTTAATTAAAATGGAGGGAAATCATCATGAGTATTTGCCGTTTGGAACACCTGAAGATGTGCCCCAAAACATTTTTGTTTAAACAAACATTGGGCAAAAACTATAAAGATAGAAAAAGTGTTTCCCATTTCTTAAGCAGGATGGAGATCATCACTGCTACGGCAATTCACCTATTGATAGAGATGTTCAAACACCACATGGTGAGACAACATGGCCTACGTTTACCTAGGAGTCAGGGGACCTCTGTGGCCATAAACAAAAGCATCCGTGCTGTCTTTCCTCCCACTCTGTCTCCCCATTTGAAAAGCTGCCTGTTAACGAGTATCTGCACGAAGCTGGTACCATGGTTCATGCTCTACATGGGACTTGTAGACACTACTGTAACACAATTAACAGCAACAGTTCTGAATTACGCTGGAGAAGTCTTTAGCAGCAGCTAGGGAGAGCCACACCAGAAGGCGACAACAGAAGAAATGGTAACTCAACAAGAAACTTGAACCGATAGGAAGGTTTCCCATTTGGATAAAAACGAGACCGCCATGCACCAACAATGCCCTCTTTCCATGACGACAGCCAGCATATATTCCTGCCAGGCATGTTCAGCCTTCCAGGTGGCGGCTCTTCTCCCTACTCTTCCAACTGCAATCCCCGTTTGTGTGTGTGCGTGCGTACACGAGCACAAGAATGGATGAGAGGCCAGATTTCATGTAATGTGCAGGGCGGGTGATTCAAGTCTTTATGTAGGAAGTTGACTCACCTCCTTCTGAGCAAAAAAATGTTCAACACAATTGTAATTCCCTCTTTTTCACGTAAAGTCAGGCAATGTATACAGAACCTTCCAGCTCGGTATTTCCTAAACAGTGAAAACATGCTTAGAAAGTTTAGCTATAAAAACCTGGGACTGCAACAGAACAGGTTTGCCCCTTCGTGTCGGGTATCAGGAATCCCTGTGGCTCGGCAGCAGGCAGGAAAGTGGGGGGGGGGGGGGGGGGNGTGTTTTGGGGGTCTGGGAGGTGTTTTAGGGGGCCTGGGGAGATGTTTTGAGGGTCTGGGAGATGTTTTAGGGGGCCTGGGGGGTGTTTGGGAGAGGCTGGGGAGTGTTTTGGGGGTCTAGGAGGTGTTCTAGGGAGGCTAGGGAATGTTTTGGGGGGCCTGGGGAGATGTTTTGTGGGGGGGGAGGGCTGGGGGGAGAAAAGGCAAGTTGGCTTGGGGGGAGGTGGGCGAGTGTTTTGGGCTTATTTAATAATGCACTAGTAAACAGCTCAGGCACAGAAAGGCAGTGCAGTAAGACTCTGTGTTATCCTTTGGAGCCTACTGCTTTAAATTTGCGCGCTGTAGCTTGAAGCATTGCACAAACTCTTGGTCTGCTGACTGCCTCCCTGGAACACAAACACACGGGTGATTGGGAAAGCTGTTTTTCAGCTTGCCCTCTCTCGTTTCTGCCGGGCTGCTTTTGGTGTTTATTTTTAAACAAGTCGTGTACATGGAAAAGAAAAACAACACACACCAAACAAAAAACCACATAGCATTTTTAATCAACACCTATTTCCTTCCAGGACCCTATGATCCTCTATTGATTCCCATTAAAATGCTTTTCTTTTTCTTTGCCCCCTCTGCTGATCGAATTTCAGATCAGCCAGGATATGCAACTAACCTTCCGGCACAACTGAACCCAACTGACTCAGAGAGATCAAAAGGCTTGATGCATTCATTAAAATTTAGCACAGCCCAAGCAGGATCTTTAACGCAAGATCTCCCTTTGCATTGCAATTAATGTGGGGGAGAGGAATTCTTATTATTTTTATTTTTTGCAAATGTTCTTGCTTTTGATTTTCAAGGGGGGGGGGGAGAGAAGTGGTGGGAGGGAACGAGAACAAAAGAGAGAGATCTTTTTACCCAAGGATGACGTCAGTTTGATTTTACTGACAACTATTGATGCATGTGGAGCAATTGCAGGCAGATTCCCCCACCCCCTACCTCCTGGCACTTCTCAGGGAAACAATATACGTTAACAGCCCACAACACGTCTCTTTGCAAACGTCGGGGCTAAACACGGGCCTCGACCGACTCCGGGTCACTTCGCCGGGGGCCTGACCCGCCCGTTCCCCCCCGCCGCTAGCAGGGCGGGCCGCGAGCAGCGGAGGGAGGGGGCGGAACAGCCCACAGGCACAGAGCGGGGAGACGGCTCCGACCCAGGAATGTTGTTCGTTACCGCGGCCTCCGAGGGGACGCGGGAAGAGAAAATAGTCCCCGTCCCCCGGCTCCCGCTGGGTGCTCCCTGTCGCCTCGGACCCCCGGCCGGCGGAGGGACTGGGGGTCCGCGCTGCCTCGGCCTGGCGGAGGGGCGGGGCGGCGACCGTTGGGCCCCCGCCCGCGCGCCCACCGGCCGGCCCGCCTCCCGCGGCCGCGCTGCGGCCTGCAGCGGGGAGAGCGGCTCCACCGGCGAGGGGCCCGGCTGCGCGCAAAACCCGACCTGGATCCCCCTGGCGCACGGAGCGCGGCATGGGGCCGGGAGGCACCGCTCACGGTGTGTGGGGGGGTCACCTACGGCTTCCTCGGTGGCATGAGGGGGAAGGCGTAGGTTTCCGCGGGGAATGAGCCTCCGTCGGTTAAAAGCCGGCACGTATCCTCCCACGGCCAGCCTGCAACTTCAAAAAGTCACGGCTTAGTCGGGGCTGAGGCTTCTCCTGCTGAGCCCCGCTCCCCCACCAGCAGGCCTTCTCTGCTCGCTTCACCTGTCTTCAACATCCCTAAATTAGAAATGCTTTGTAGGTTCGGAATTAATTGTCGGGAAGGTTTTAGAAAGAAGAATCTATTTTGTGCTGTATAAAGGCTCTGAACAGGCTGCCCGTGGGCAGGCTGGGGCCTGCCGGCTCAGGGGTGCTGGGTACTGAGAGCCGCAGTACCCCCATGGACCCCCGTTACACAACCCACTTCCAATATTATGCCACAGACCTTCCCTCAGGAGTGGGGGGTGAGGCAGTGCCTGCCCGTTTAAGCCTTGAGCTCCTTTCTGAAAAGTGCACCCAAGTGTTCCCCTAAATGSCATGAAACTCGCCCGAGCCTGCTAAGGCTGGGATCCTGCACAAACCAGCCTGTCAGTTCGACACAGCTAAGGAGACCGGTGTATGTTTTGCTTGCGTGATTTCATGCGAGCCAGCCAAAAGCTGTCCATCCGATGGTCACCACTATCACTCGCCGTTACCTTTTCCGGGATTTCAATGAAATGGGAGAGATTTTTTATGTGGATGTTACCCCTCCCTGAGCCATCTTCTCTCCTGTGCAATATGTTTCTTCCCTTACATATTAAATTTCATCCACTAATTGACAAGTACACATCTTACTTGGAGTTCTGCCCATTTTTGACATTGAGCATGTGGCTCTTTTTAAACAAGGTGTAGCTGTGATTTATGCTGGTGTGCAATTTTTACTCATTTCATAAATGTACTGTGCTGGTTTTGGCTGGGGTAGGGTTAATTTTCTTCATAGTAGCTAGTATGGGGCTATGTTTTGGATTTCTGCTGGAAACAGTGTTGATAACACAGGGATGTTTTCCTTACTGCTGAGCAGTGCTTACACAGAGTCAAGGCCTTTTCTGCTTCTCACCCCACCCCACCGGCGAGGAGGCTGGGGGTGCACAAGAAGCTGGGAGGGGACACAGCCGGGACAGCTGACCCCAACTGGCCAAAGGGATATTCCATACCATATGATGTCATGCTCAGCAATGTAGAGCTGGGGGAAGAAGRAGGAAGGGGGGGACGTTCGGAGTGATGGCGTTTGTCTTCCCAAGTAATCATTACGCATGACGGAGCCCTGCTTTCCTGGAGATGGCTGAACACCTGCCTGCCGGTGGGAAGTGGTGAATGAATTCCTTGTTTTGCTTTGCTTGCATGCGTGGTTTTTGCTTTACTCATTAAACTGTCTTCATCTCAACCCACGAGTTTTCTCACTTTTACCCTTCTGATTCTCTCCCCCATCCCACCGCAGGGGGGAGTGAGCGAGCGGCTGGGTGGTGCTTAGCTGCCTACTGGGGTTAAACCACAACATTTACTTTTCATAATACAGTGTTGTCAGCTCTCATGATTTTTTTTTTGATGCTGATGTTCTCTGGTAGAAATTCTGTAAAGCTCCAGTTCCACAAGTCAAGTAAGAATTTTGGCTTTCATCTGAAAGGAAAAAAGTCAGTTTCTGGTCCTCTTATTTGCAGCAGAAACTTATGTTGTGTGCTGTAGCAGCTCTGGAACCAAAAGGAAAAGAAACATAAATGTATTATTATTACCATCATTGGTATTGTTTTATTCTAGCTCTCTCAATACTTGTGTCTCTGATTCTTCATAGCCTGGCAATATGAGACAGGGATAAATAGACTTGTGCAGCTTACATAAGCCCTTGTTCCTCTGCTAGGATGTCTCCAATACATTTTAGGGTGAGACAAATAAGCATTATTACTTACTGCTTACACTGTTACACTTACAACTGTGACACACACACAGGGTCATGGTGTTTTTCTATGCAAAATCAAGGTGTGTATCTATTCTTGTGTTGCTTTGAGGGAGTGTAGTTCTGGTAGCTGAGTATATGATTCTGTCTGGATGATTACTTTTCTGTAAAAATAAGTCATTTATGATTTTTACAGGTTAGTATCTCAGTAGAAGGCTGTGTTGYACTAGGAGAGAGGCCATTTTCTCTAGCTGTTTGTAGCATGCCGTAGCTTTTCACAGTTTGCCATGGGAGAGATCTTCAGGAGTTTTTCAGCCCCTTTTTTTCTCAGACATTTCCATGCAGAATCTACAAGTGGAAGAGATGATTGTTCACAGAGGTTTACTTTGTCTTATCTTAGTTCTCCATCATCGACAGATAGCCTGTTGTATCTTTCCATACCTATTAAGCAAATTTTCCCTTACTATTTTTTACCATGCGAACACTCATCTGTCTCTTAACAGTTTTGACTCCTCACCTTGTCACAGGCAGGCTAACAATCCCCACCTACACACACACTGATACACGTGCTCTTCACCTTTCAGAAGATACTTGCTGCGTGGTTTGAGAGGAGTGGCCATCCTTTCTCATGGGGCTGCATTGCTAACGTCACAATTTGGGGCACCCGTCCATTGACCGCCTGAATCTCTCTGCAGTAATATCCCTGTTTCCCACTCCCTTGTGCCCCCTTGTTTGGCTGGTTGGAACATCCACCTCATCACGGGCTCCAAGTTTTATGGCAGAACCAGAGGAAGGGGTAGGTTCACTCCATTGCAACCATGGCAACACTTTCCAAAGAGGCAGCCTACAGTCCTTGTGAGTCTTCCAGTTTTCCATGGCAGCCTTGTTTCTCAGAGGCTACATCTACCCCAGGAATAAGCACGTTGCAAAACACATAAGTTGCTATTCAGTAAAATACATCCTTATCGTGTACAAAACCAGCTGAGCTTTAAACAAGAGTGGAGGGCTACATACGATGCTGTGGACTTCGTTTAAGAATTGAAGCAAAAGGGAGAGGTGAGAGGGTTCATTTAACTTCTGTTTCGGAAAGGCCCTGTCCTATTAAATCAGCCAAATTTTTAAAAAGCCAAAATCTCAGTTGTGTTCTCACTTATTGTTAAAGCAGCACAGAAAAAAATACTCTTTGGTCTTTATGCTGCCCGTTTCCTGAAGATATGTGATTCCTCTGAGGCGTCACACTTGGACACCTGTGAACCTAGGGGGTTTAGAAGCAAACATTTTGGTTTGCTGTCCTGCTGTACCGAGCCAAATTCTCAAATTTAGGGAGCTCCCGAATTTTGAGAATGTTCAGGTGTGACTTGAAAGTTGTCTTTGTATGCTTTAATAGGGCTTATTATGTCATGCATTCATACAAGAAATGTCAAGAGTTTGAAATAATGCACACAGAAGGGTGGGACTAAAACATCAGGAGCCAAAAATTATTTTGTGCAAGAGAGAGATGGAGAAGGAAAACAAACTTTTTATAGAACCTTACAGCCTGTAGTATTAAAGGCAATAGAAGCTCCCATGGCCTGCAGTGGCAGTGGATGTGGACGCTGATATCTGCAGTCAATCTGTAGCCTGAAATAATACTGGATTCAGCAGTAGCGTGTTTTTTACAGTGCCTGTGTAGCTACTCACTTCCCAAATTCGAGATCTTGACCCATATTTCTATTCCGAGTTTCTTTCGAGTTGAGCAATGGAAAGACACTAGACAGCCTCTCTTTCTTCTAACACGCATCATGCCTGGCTCATGCAGCAGCACCATGCCACAGGTTTGTTCTGCAGGTACTACTGAGGTTTATCTGTCTTTTAACCAAAATTGTTTCCACCAGAATATTTCTTAATGGAAACACTTCTATCACGGTTAAGTCGGTAATAAGTTATTTGACACAGAGCCTAAATTTTGAGCTAAACGTAGCAGAAACCCTTTAAACTTACTTTATCTCACCTGTTTGCAGCCCTTCAACAGGAGAGATTTCTTGTTCTCTCAGTCAGAATTTGTATGTCACCAGTGTGTTCAAGAGTAGGAGATGTCTTTCCAGCTGGAGAAGCCAATGCCGTTGCTGTCAAATTAACTGGGAGGACAGTTGTTCTGTGTGCTTACACTGATTGTATGTGGGATATCTCATTACACTGGGGGCAGTTTTGTTATTTTAAATTATAAAGAAGCTTAGTTTTCTTACAGTGTCCAGATTCAACTCATTTGTCAACGTGATGTATTTTATTATCCTCATCAGCTCATTTGCTTTTCCTGAGGGGGAAAAAAGCTGAACCTCGTTTTATTTTATAAAAGTCAGGATTCTTTCTAATTAGTAGAACTTATGTTTAGCCAGCGCTGTGAAAGGTGTCCTTTCCACTATACATGTATGTGCTGAAGAACACATCTGCTACTCCGGTACTTTTTTCAGTAGCACCTTTTTGTCTAAGACGAAAAGGATCCACCCATAAACCCTGGATGGACAAACTGTTCCTGAAGGAGAAATTACCCTTTCAAGATATCCCCAAGAGCTGTATCCAACCACAGCATACTGTAGATGTTACATTTTTTGTACATTGCAGCTTTGCCAATATTTGAATACAAGCCATAATTCAGTGGGAGCATAAATAACTTCCATTCAGAGAGATGGACGCTGTGGTAGCAGGCCAAATGGTAAGCCTTGTCAGTGCCTGCATTTTCACTTTATCGACCACACAGCATAATATGATGCTCCTTATTTAAATGCTCCATGCAGATGTCGTACTGGGTTAATTGACAAGCAATTGGATTTGATAATATGTATAACACTGTAGCATCCATTGATTCTTGGGATAGTGTGGATGTGCATGTACTGATCATGGGGTTATGATTCTCAGCYGTGGGAGATGAGTAAGTCTGTGGGTCAAAATGTAAATTCAAGCTGCCGAGGGGTGAGCATTAACTTACATGCCAGTTTAGATTGATATAATAATTCTTTATAGGGATGGAGCATGACTGGCTGTAAAAGAGTTGTCCTTGTACCTGAATTGTTTTAGAGCAGCAGAGCTTTATGCTGAGTTAACAGCATGCTGTTAAGAATCAGTACCAATGTAAACACAGAGAATGATGGCTTTATGTTGGCTGTTATGTCATGCAGTATTTCACAGTTGTTGAAATCATTTCATTTTCAACCAGGTTGCTTTGGCTTTGTCAGTCTATCAGCAAAGACCGAGAGAAGTGCAGCACTGAAAATGAAATGAAACTCCCGACTCTCCAGATATGTAAGTGGTGGCACTTCTGTTGAGCTGGAATTCTGTAACAGCGCTTACTAATTCCAGCTAATACAATACAAAGTCATTTGCTGTTTCACTTTTTTCTCTGAAGTTCATAGTTATATTGCTAAGCTTTTATATGAACTTATGCCACTCGAAGTCAGAGGGAGCAAGGAAAGGAGAGAAATAAACTAAGGAAAAGAGGAAAACAGGACACAGAGAAAGACTATAATGAGATGAGAATTAGGAAGGAGAAATAGGGGACATCAGAAGAGCAGAAGATTAAGGAAAAAAGGGAACAGTATATCATAGGAGAGGCAAGAACAAAAGCAAGGGAGATGTTACAAGTGTAAAATAAAATAGGGGATATTAATACAGAAGATGGAAACAAATAAGAAACATCTTTCATTTCTTGCAGGAATATTTTAGGCTCATCGGTAGCAATCCTACTTGCTGCAATTCACTGTGTTTGGCTCATACCTCAGAAATACACCTCTATATAATGAGTTTCCCCTTTTCATTTTGGCACCTGGCTTGCTCTTGTATAGGACTAGGCGTCCAGAGGTCACTAAGGAGAATTGGTTTCTAATAAAGCTCCTCCATACCAGAGTTCAAAAGCTCTCCCACAATGTAGTGCACAATGAAAATTGACACCGCCAAATGGCTTTAGTTTCTCTCTTTTCTTTTTTTTTTTTTTTTTTCCCTGATGTTATGCACTTTTTTGGCATCTGCATATCTGACTGATTTTTCTGCTGAATATTGAGCATGTGGCATGAAGAAGTAAGCTATAACTAAATATATATTTATATATATAAATATATTTATATTATATCAAAAACTACAGTGACATAGCTTTTTATAAGGTGTTTTTTTCTAATTGTGTGAGAATAAGCAGATGTGAGACGCTTCCTCTATTATGAACATTTATATGAGCTGCGTGGTCAGAGGTGCTTAGCAGTGAATTTGGCTCAGGGCAAGGGAACAACAGCAGTAATGTGAGGGGTGATTTACTCCTGTTAACACTTTTCAGAATTGGCAATAAAATCAGTTCAGTGCTCTTAAGATGGGAAGGGCTGGTTTTTAAGCAAAAGATGGAAGATATATTATCAACCTGAAAAGCAGGCAAGTGAAAAACTGTTTATTATTAATACTTAAAAAAATCCATATATATTTCCAACAAGTGAATGATAATGAGAGGGCTGCTCCCTTTTCCTAGAAATGATTAAGTTTTCTTTGCCGTTCTGGTTTGGCTGCTTTTAGGCTATTGCTTATGTAAAACAGAACACCTCCTAAACCGTCGTTTACTAAACAGAATCTCTGGCTTCTGATCTCACGCTACACAAGGAGGTAAATTGTATTCTGTGTGAGGAGCTTTAAACGTGAGCATAATGGAAGGGGGATATTCAACGAAACAAAGATACACCTCCAGAAACAACAAAGACAGTAAGTTTGAGGTACTTACATTTGAATTTTCATAGTTGAAAAGTAGAATTCAAACATGGAAAAAAAAAAATCAACCTTCATTAGCCCCACAGGTATTTATTTTAGCAATTTGTATTTTGCTTTTCTCCTCTCTTAGCAAACCCTGAGTGGTAGCAGAGTTTGTTGAACAGAGGAGGACAGTTCTGCTCTGAAATGATGGAATGCTTTTCTGAGGGATCAGCTTCCAAAGGTGACAATCTGGGGGCACAGCAGGGACGCTGACTGCTCAGTCCTGAGTGCTCTTAAACGAGAGAGGATTCTCATAGCTGTGAGCCGGCAGTGATGAAGTCATGACCACATCAAGCTGTGCTATCAATAAGATAGGTTGCTCAGCGGCATGGCTATACCTCTGACATGCAAGGCATAGGCCTTAAGAGGTATCTAGTCTTTCAGGCACACTGGTAAATTTCTGCTTCGTTCCAAGGTGTGAGAATCTCATCTTCAGTCTGCAGACCAACTCTGTGCAAAAAGCAGCTGGTTTATTAGATGGTGGTATCCGTCCACTGATGTGTAATAAAGCGGCCAAATGCCAAAGTGTCTGTATACTGTATATGGACAGAAGCAGTCTTCTGTGATAGCCATCAGCTGAGAGGAGGAACCAGCTCAGTCACAGGAAATATAGACAAAAGTGTAAGTTCAATTCTTGCTCCTATAGGCACAGATAATTCATCTTGTCTGTCATATTAGAGCTGCTGAGAATAGCTACAGGCAAAGTGTTGCAATACAGGAATGACTCCAAGGAGTTACTGCAGTGGAGTTTGACCCAGGCTGATGCATTAGAGTTAGAAGTGCAAGGCCAAATGAGAGAAAATCCATGGACAGTAGCATATGAGACTGGACATACTGTTGAACTGTTGGACATGGTTATTTGAATTATGGTAAATTATTCTCCATGATCTGCATGTGGACATGGGATTAGGAAAGGACTCCCCAAGAATAAGTGGAGGTAGAGATAAAACGAGGGCATGAATGGGGCAGTTTGCTTTAGATCCTGTGCTTTGGGGGTTGGCAAAGATCCCAACTCATTCCAGCCTAATACATACAGGGTCATCACCAAAACCATGCACCAAGCACATTGAATTGCTGTGTGTTTGTTCGACTGTGAGATATGCGGAGCTCTGCCTACTGATTGAGGGCACAGGGACCTGCTCTGGAGAACTTGTAAGAGCCTCCCTCTGTTTACAGGTGGTAAGGGTTGTGTCACATACTCTGGCATTTGCCTGGCAGCCATGTAGAAGGYTGTAGTAGTGTATGTCACAGCAGTGAACTACATCCTTCAAGAAGGAGTGTCTTTTATGAAATTAGCCTTTGGGATGTGCCAGAAACGTGCTTAGCTTAGTCAGGAGGACTGGGCAGGAGCAAAGGGAAAATCAGTAACTTTTCTCAGAAATTTTGAGAGGTTTTTTTTTTCCTTTTCTCTCTGGAACCAGGCATGGAAGTCCCTGGCAGACAGCAATACCTGAGAAAGCTTTATAGTGAAAAAGCACTCATATTTCTCCCTGAAAACAAAACAGCTGAAAAAAAGGATCAGCAAAAGATGCTTCTTCTAAGGAACTCTTTGTGCAAATGTGCTTCACAATTAGACACTCAGAAGGCACCTAACATGGTTGCCCAGAACCCATCTAACAGAGGGACAGGGGGCTGCGTATTCTGTCCGTGGCAGAGGAGGGAATTGGGGCTCTCCCATGGGTGATTTGCAAATATCCAAAAGAGAGCCCTCCTTGTACTCTGGAGGGCTAGAGGCCCATTTAGTTAGAGAATAAACGCAGTATTTTGTGTGGTGCTATGTCACAAAGAATATATTCTCCCTAGAGAGCCGTGCTTGGTACCTGCATTGTTTTCCTTATTCATCATACACTGGGCGTGCATTAGTGACAGCACCGTAGGAAATTGTATTCTTCATGCTAAATTGCATATATCTACCTGTCAGAAGCCCACATGTTGCTCCAATAAGGGCCAAGGCTTAACTGCCTCTTAGTAGTCTGGTGCAGAAGTGCACATTACACAACTACCCTCTGTGTTCAAACAAGCCAATACCTCAGATAGTAGCTGTTGCAAACTAGGATGGCAGCTGTCTGCGGATATAATCACCACTGAAGACATACTGCCAGGGCTTCTGTGTCCTGGTTGCACAGCTAGGGGCAGAGCACTCAAATATTTCTAAAGCTAGATATGCAAATGCCTCTGGAATGAAGCCTTTTACAGTTCTGCTCTCATTAACCTGATTTGCATATGTAAATGACCTCTTGCCACATGATAATGAGGTCTGCTCATGCAGAGGTGTTCAGCATATAAGGAGAGGGTTTTCAGTGACAATCGGAGTGTTTTGGCCAAAGCAGCTGGTACAGGGACAGGACCAAGAAAGAGGGAGACAYAGGATCCAGGGATAACAGGGTAGGGAAGCAGAAGGAAGCAAAAGAAAATGAAATGTTGCAGATGCCTCTTCCAAATGCCAACGGCATCTGCAGTTGTAGCGCCCTGTCCTTTATTGGAGCAATTTCATAGAGGAGTCTGTGAAATGAGAGCAGCTGGAGGACACTGACAATTGGGAAGTGACCTGTGGCATGGAGCTACCCAGAAGACAGTGGATGTCTGGCTATCCTGGAACAGCAAGGACATGGTCTAGCATTCACTGGCTGGTTTAAAGCAACCTCTTCCAGCTACTCCTGTGAGCACCATCACAGAGAATGGAGAGCTGGACACATGGTGGTGGGTCAGTCCTCCTTCAAGAGCAGTCTCCACTCCAACCATTTCTCTGTGAATTCCTCCTTGTCACTGGCACACTCATCCAGAGGTGACATTTCTCACCACAATATGCTGCTTAGCTTCTCATCAGGGATATTTCACACCTATGCCTTGCTTAGTGTGTGTGGAAGCAAGACAAAATCCTTCCTAGGTTACCCTCCTTGGATACCATGCCACTTTTAGAGAAGAAATGACTGCTCATCTCCTGAGATATCTGTCTTCCTACTTGCCATGTTTAACTCTTGGTTCCTGGTTCTGCTACAGAACACTCAGCTGCTGAGGATTTGCTGATTCAGAGCTCTCCAAAACCTACCTGACCAAGCACCATCCTTACCAGCTCAGAAAAAAGGAGTGATCAGTTCCACTCAGACTCACCCAGTTCTCTCAGGTAGGAGGAAGTTCCTCAAAGGAGGAAACAGCTGTGGAGGCTGGGTCTTCTCAAAGCCAACTAGGAGCCAGTGTGGCTGGCAGTCAATATCTGCTATTGCCAACAAAAAAGTAAGTAATTGTGGGCTAACTCAGGATTTTCCTGCATAAAAGCTTTTGTATGTCCAGTCAGTTGACTGCCAGTTTGTATTGGTACTTGGGAAGTTGCATGTGGTTGGTCTCTTTTTGTCACTGGAAAAATAATAGTAACCAGGATCAAATATCCAGGGCCCTTTTCATAGCTGGTAAGCAACCAAACTGCAGTTAAAAAAAAATACAGTAGGGATGCATGTCACAGTCAATAAACAAGAAGCTGCGTTCCTATCTTTGTGAGCTAGCCAGATTTAACTAAATTAAGTTAAAATAACAGTGAAGGCAAAGCAAGTTGGATATTAGATTAATTTAGGAAGTTGAATTCAGGCCTATAAGAGGAAATTAGTTCATCTCATGACTACTTTTGGTTCACTCCCACTCGTACCGAAGGGAAGATAATGCATGTGGGAGACAGAGAAACCTGACACACTTGTATTTCATTACCTGTCCACTGCTGACAGAAACATATGCAGTGTGACTACAAGTAATGGTTAACTTCAAAGCACTAAAAACTGATTGTCGAACATGCCCCATCCTTTCTGCACATCAGTAGGCAGTTCCTGGAGCAGCTACTGGCCCAAGCCCAACTCATCTGTGTTCCACCCTTCACAATGTGGTCATTACATGGAGAAACGATGGTGTAATCCCTCCCCATCATGTCCACGAGCTTAAACATGAGATTATTGTATTCGCACAGTCAGTATTGTATTTCCCAGTCAGTAATATCATCCAGACTCATGATTGTCCCTTCCTAAAAAGCCTTCAGGTCTGGTCCCTAATTTTCTAAAGTTACATCCCAAAGCCCTCTCAACACTGAGTGCTCAGCTTGTAACAAAAGCAACAGTCTTGCACATCTATGCTAATATGAATTTGTTTGGTGGTTGTAAGGAAAGAGTAATGTGCAGAATGACCTACAAATGAGTAGTGTCTGAAGAGCATAGTCTGGGCCTGGTGGCTTATTCATATAAATAAATCAGAAGGATCTGGCAAAGCACACAGGGTCCTTTGAGTGTTTCTGTATAGCCTGTCTGAGCAGCAAGCCCTTAACCACACACTCAAACAACCTCCGGGAGCACTCAGTCAATTTGGGCAACTAACAACCTGTCCTAAAACTGAGCCTTCAAGCATTTGCCATTCAGAAAAGGCTGTCAGCCAACTAAGCCAAAAGCTCATGGAAATTCTCTCACTTATAAGGTGCCATCTTTAGAACACCTCTTGTTTAACTTTACTTTTAGTTGTTTAGTAGGCAGGCTTTTTTTTTTTTTCCTTGTTTGTAGGGACTTTAATCAGACAAGAGTTTTATGGGGCTATTCTGAGAGAAGGCATATAATTAATTCCAGACCTTTCTCTTCCTCCCTCTTTTGTTCAGCTTAGGTATACCATCTACATACCTGTCTATAACAACTGAGGTAAAAATCCTACGAGACTTCTAAGAAGCTTGGTTCATCTTTCATTAGATCACAGCAGAACTGAACCTTATCCTCTCGTTGCTAGTCATTTTTCGAACTAGGCTTTCCCCAGTCTCACTGGGGTATGTGAGCTGGAAAGCTTCACAATGCGTTAAGATTTCATGAGGGCCTAATTCTGTTCTCTCTTACACTGCCCTGAATCTTCAGTGCACAGTGCTTCTGCTTCAGCATCACGTAACTGAGAAAGCAGTAGGGCTCTGAGTAGCCAAGCTCCACTGAATGGACCATCTGAAAACCAGTGTTCTAGCCACAGAATTTGTGATTTTTATCTTGAACAGACAAAAGTTTAGTGTCATTACTTCATTCCTATTAGATAAGTGTTTTGGAGACAGGAAAGACATTTTGGCTTATAGTAAAAACTTTTCTTCCAAATGTGCTCTTTGCTTTGTTTTAGCAAAAAAACACGAAGAAGGCATTTTGAGAGATCTTACTTTGTATGAAATGGTCAATGTCTCTTCATTATTTTGGCAGGGCTAGGCTGCATCTGCTGCTTCTATATGAAGTCATGCAAGAAGGCACAGAATTCTTCTCTTCTTGGTCTGTCCTATGTCAGGATATAATTGCAGACTTTGTGCTTTCATGGGAGGTACCAGCTCAGAACAGGACCTGGACATCTTGTAGACCTGGGATCAGCAAGGACTTTTGCTCAACATACCATTATTAGAAGAGTACACAAGACAAAAAATTACATCATAGAATCAGTTCCCTGCCCCTGCAAAGAGCTGTGGGCACCTCAGTTTCTCCTATTCCTGTCTGTAGCATACAATTTAGTCACCAGAAAAATAAGTGCTGTGGTTTTAAGTAAAGTAGCTGATGAGAAACTGAGTAGATGGAGGAGTTCTTAATTAAGTAATTAGACAAATAAGAGGGGAGAGGATTACATGATGCAAAATGATGAATAGAATAGAAAAAGTAGGTCAGGAATTTCTGTTCTCCCTATATCGTGACGCAAGAACAAAATGACATGCAATGAAGTTCAGAGGTGACAAATTCAAAGCTAATGAGGAAATGGTGTCATGTAACCAGTAATTATCTAGTAGAAGCCTTTCGCTCCTGGAAGCCCCTGATGCCAAGAATCTATCAAGTTTAGCATTGAGACTAAACTGTCCAGAATTATCATAGTTAGAGATAATAACAGCTTTACAAAGGAAATTAAAACTTGCTTCTGGTTTTAATCCAGTCTTAACTATGAAGGTGAACTCCTTCAGCTTTCACACCTTCCTTTGAGCTATCTGGTAACGGCCACTGTCTGAGACAGGTCATTGGAGCAGAGAGATCTGAGTCAGCGTGGTGATTCTTGTACTCTTATGTCCATAGAAAAGTCTCCTTTATATTTGGTCCGGGGTGCAGGACAAAGTCCCATCGCAGGGACATTTACAGGCTTGCTCTAAGAGCTACAGCCCCCTACAAATGAACATAGCAATGAACGCAGTTTCTCTGCAGCCATAGGAGATATCCAGCTGGAGGAGGATTTGCCCCCTGCAACAAGTATCAGCATTCTCAGTGAAATTTTCAGAGGCATCCATGGTACCTGTCTTGGAAAATGGGCCATCTGTCTGCTGATCTTTAAGCCCCTGGGATCCTTCTCATGTCACCAGGAGCTCAAAGATCTGAGGCCTCATTATTGCTGCTGTTCCATCGGAGCAGATTTGCTGCAAATGCACATTTTTTCTGCACCTTACATATTATTCCAGACATTCAAAGCCAACTCTCTCAAGCTGACCCAAGTGTATTATGGTGCATTTAAATCTGATGTAAATCATAAATTTGCTGAGGACAAGCTGCTTTATATTTTCAATAAACTTTTGGTTCATGTTTTTTAAGTGTGCTTTAGAGTTTTACACACCTTCATCAAAACCAGATGATTTGATTATTTTCTATATTCATAGTACACCATTGCTTTGCCTGCATGTTTACAGCAGCTATTAAAACAGATGAAAGTCGCCATGTGCTTCAGAAGGATCGCAGTAATCACATCCACCAGTGAAACACATTAATTTTCAGTCCATTCCAGCAAGAGACGCAAGAAGAAAATTGTCAAGAATCAAAACTATTGGATACAGTTGTATTACCTGGAGCACGGGGATGGAGGTCTCTTAGAGCTTGTTGGCATTCCTTGTGACCAACGTGATGACAGAGACTGACTTCTTGTCATATTTGAATGAGAGCTACCTGATAAAACTGACAGCACCAACGTCAGTTCAACTGGCCCTTAAATCCAGAGATTATTTCTATGTTCCTAAATAAATATATTTTCTTTCCTCCTAGAAAGAATCTTCCAGGCTGTGCAGCTCTGGCATTTACCTACATGCACCTTCCTGACATGGGGTGCTGAAATGCAGTTACGCAGTAAAGGAATCAGCATTCTGTATTAATATGAAAGGGCGCATCTCAACCAACACCAACAGAGTCTGCTTAAGGCAAACCAGGTTTGGATTTTACTTGAAGATTTTAAAAATATCAGCATCTATCAAAGAAAGGATATCAATATCAGATCTATCAAAGAAGGTTTGGGATTCTCTGTTGCAAGCACACAGTGGTGTTATATACTGAAAATATAAGCTCCCAACTGATAGAGATTACAGTCCTGAGTTTACCAGTGCTTTTAAGTCTTTTCCAGCAAGAAATAAAAGAAGGCAATTGACAAAGATCCAAACTACTGGATACAATTACAGCACCTGGAGCATGGAGATGTGAAACTATGATGATCTCATTACCTATAGGTATCAATTTAGAGTCACTCACAGTAATACCTCACCATGATAACTTTCTTTGTTGGCAGAAATGAAAGTTTGGAGAATTTTTCATGTGAATGTTAATTATTTTYAAAATTAATTCACTTAGGAATAGAGCTCTTACTCACGCTGCCTGGCACCCTTTGTAAGTGCCTGCAGCCCTGGTGAAAGCTGAGACATTTAGGCTCTGTCTCTGCTGAGAAGTGCTTCACACAACATGCCTGAAAGTCCTGTTTCCACAAGTGTCCAGACCAGAGACCTAGCTGAAGCACACCACATCTCTCCTCTAGTCCAYGCATCCAGGCATGCTTTCCTTGAAAATACAGGCATCAAAGTGACAGGAAGTGCCTGGTTCTGACCCTGATACAGAGTCAGGATACAGTTGTAGTGTGCACCTGGCCCTGGTAAGAGGTCCATCACTTTTGATACAGCTATTGATGTAAGTCTGGCAGTTTTTCTGATGCTAAAAGACATAGTCCTATTCCCCCATTTCCTCACGCCGATTTCTGGCATGTAGTTGCATCCTCTCTGCTGCACTAGCACTTCCAGTCAACTGACTACTTACTTAATTGGTTCAGGTCACTACATTTTTTTCTTCTGGGTTAGTTCTCTGCCACTTTTGTGAGCTGGATGACTTGCTGACTGGGCAGATGAGTGCAGGAGGGGCAACTGAGAGAGGACAGAACCGGGAGCGGGAGGAGGGAGGAAAGGAGCAGGATTTTCCCTCTTGGCAGCAGCAAGCTGTAGATCAGCTCAGCTACAACATGAAACCTCACCCTGCTACAGCTTATCCTAAGGGCATGGCCAGTGGAAGTGCTTTCTAGTTTCACTTACAACTATATACCTCTCAGACTTTTCACCTTATGTACTTTTATAGTATGTTGTAACACAGCCACTTCATTTAAATCTAAAGGTGTTTCCCCTTCCTGAGTGTGGTGACGGCTTTGGAAAAACTTGTTCACAGAAGGAGAGGAGGAAATTAAAAAAAAAAAAAAAAAAAAGAGCAAAAGATTACATTGGCTCGTAAAGGAGCAAATTATAGATGCTCTCCTTATCCAGTGTTTTAGAAAAATAAGGCTTATGTCAAAAATAAGGTTTAAAACAGCCCCCAAGCATCTATTAACCTGAGTAATCAACACTTCCACAGCGGGTCACTAGAGGTCTTGCTGACCTTGCCAGTCTTACAGGAGGGGGAAGGTGCATTTTCATACACCTCCCTGTTCTTCAGCAGTTTCTCCAGTATGAGTGAAACCAAACAGGTCTTTCATTAACAGAAGACAAACATATCTTTCCCTCCCTCTTCCCAGTCTTTTATGGTAATAGCAATTTCTCTGTTTTTACAATGCTTTCCATCCCAAAGGGTCTGAAATAACTTTACAAGATATTTACAAGAATCTGTTCACCCACCAGTGAAATATTGCTAGCTCTGCAGCTGAGTGTAGCACCGTCTCCTTAACAGCTTTACAGTGGTGTTACACTAAAATTTAGGAGAGAAAGAGAGAATCTTGTAGCCAGTTGAAAATGCAGTGAGGATTTACAATAGCTGGGTCGTATGAACTGATCTACCCTGGAAATCAGTTAGCACATTGTAGTAAACACTCCCAGTGGACACAGGACTTTGAAAATTGGCAAGAACATGCTTCATTTGGAAAAATGGGAGAGAGGGCAACCCCCGTTAGGGGGAGCTTTGTTGCATATTCCCATGCATTAGTTTCTTTTCCCAACTATCACAGTTTTGGGGTGGATTTTTTAACTTTTGCACCAAGTATCATAACCTCTAGGTCGACCATTTTAAAAAGATTCAGACCTCCAATTCTCTTTCATTTTAATCGAAGTTAAACCCCTGATTTTAAGGGATCAAAACTCCTTAGGCATCTTAGAAAATCCCAAAGATGGTGTATAACAGCTTAATAACATCATTGTGCATATGAGTAAACTCAGTGTTGTCCCAAATGAATACTATTGCAAGCACACTCTTACTGATCATGCAGTTAATTCCTAGAAGGAGGAGATGAATGTGAGTTTCTAACTAGCTAACAATTGTTTGAAAAAGTGTATTCTCTTGGTTCCTTTGATGCCATTTCTTGCCCTTGCTGAAGTTAGGTGTCTGTAGGGTTTTTTTTACTACCTGTCTGTATGAAGATTAATCTGTACAAGTCACTGTTACTCAAGTGACAGTGCTGGTGGAAATGAGGGACCCTCTGTAACTGTGTTGCCTAAAATAAGCAGTAGTTCAACCATGGGCACCTGATCTGTAGCATATGCCAGGGTTGTTTTTTGTCGTTGATGTTTTTGGTATATAATAGTAAGCTTCACTGATTCAGTAGGACCCAGTGTGATGAACACTGAGTTGTTCTCTAAGACATTATGAATAATCTATGTTGGCCAGTTCTTGGGATATTTATTGTACAAACATATAGATCTAGCTTAATAGAGAATAGTGCTGAAAAAAGCTTGAAGGAAAACAAATCAAGATAAACCACATCTCAGTAAAATACTTAAGTGTTGTTAAAAGCCAATGCCAGACAGGGAAACAAACAGGAGCACAAGATTAGAAGGACTGCAGCAGTTTAAAGAGAGACTCTCACAAGAACAGCAACTGCTGGAGCTCTTCAACCTGATACAGGCAGGTATCTAAAGATGTTAGTTTAGCCTGCAGGGTGTCAGGCCCTGGTCTTACAGTGAAACAAATGTATGCACTGATTTCTTGATACTTCAGCAACCAGTTGTCTTCATGAAGTTTGTTCCTCCTGTGAAGCAAAAATAATAACTTTAGTTACTGTCTTCTGCAATATCACAGACTTTCACAGGAAAGATCCATAGTTTACAAATTGAGTTGGGAAGGTACCCTGGCTAAGCAAAACCAGTATACATGTTGTGTCCCTGAATCCCACCTAAGATGACCATCTTCCATAACTCTAAGGTGAATTTCTGCCTTTCTGTATCCTCCTGAGTACATATTTGGTGATAACAGCTCTGTAAAATATTTGTAATGTCTTTGCTTTGGGCATCACTGATGTTATGCACATAGAGAACCATCTGTACCTTTTATTTCACAGAAGGCTCGAAGAAGGTAGTGCCTCTGTTGTGAGCTGCGTTATTGGTGAACAGAAGACTTCTCCAGCATTTCCATTTATGATTTCTAGTCCACATGGAATTCATTCATGCTTCCAATATACCTTGGGACTATGTCTAGCCCCAGAAATTACTTCAGCTGATCAAAATAYTTTCTTATCTCTGTTTCTGTCAAGGAATAGGAAGCAGTTAGAACAGTTAAGTGATATGGAAAAGCCACTCTAACCTTCAAATTGTGGGACTTTGAAGATTTCTTGGAAAGAAGATGCTTGGCAACGAGAAAAACATATATGCATCTCA
This sequence comes from Phoebastria nigripes, assembly GCA_035582835.1. Classification (NCBI taxonomy): domain Eukaryota; kingdom Metazoa; phylum Chordata; class Aves; order Procellariiformes; family Diomedeidae; genus Phoebastria; species Phoebastria nigripes. The sequence continues at coordinate 1,536,085 of JAYKAV010003343.1, forward strand.
AAAAATTTTGCTAACAATAAATTGAAAGACTTCACTAAAACATTCTTTTACAGTAGCTTTCTGTTGCTCGCTCTCTGTACAAAAATACAAACACCCGTGTGCATATAGGGGAAGGGAGAATCACACTGCAATTTGGGGAGTTCAATTACTCATTCCAGTACATTGCATTCACAATTTTATCATGAAGTAATGCAGTTCTGTAGAATTTCATTCCTCACCAGTGTTTCAATGTCTTCAAATGAGATTCATCTACAAGAATGTATTTCTAGTTTCTAGGCATGTTTCAGGTAGATTTTTGGAGTGAAGTAAAAAGGCGAAAATGTATTTTCTCTTGTTCACATGTAAGTGCAAAATCAGCTTTTCTCTCAAGCACCACAGATAATCATGAACAGCTCAAAATCTCATCGATGAGCATGGGTTGTCCATTTCAAGAAAAGCTGAAACGAGGGAGAGAGAAATGAGTGGGAGAGAAATGGTTTATGTTGTTTTGTTTTTTATTTTATTGCTAGAAACTGCTGTCTCTTTACATTTTCTTCTCCTGAAAAAGAGGTTGCACTCAGTGGCTAAATCTGTCCTCTCAAGGGAGCATGCATTACTACTGCAGCAGCAGAGGTGGAGGCAGCCTGAGCCCAGAGTCAGTCTCAGCCAGTAATCAGCCCTTTTTTTAATATCAAGAACTCAGTTCCAACTTCTTCTTGTTTTATTGCTATCTTATAACAAGGAAAAGGGAAGAAATAAATGAAGTTACAAGAACTGAATGATAAATTATGATTAAGCATATAAAGCCGAGACAGAAAGAATTAATTACTTATTTAAAGATTTGCTCAGCTCTGTGCAGCAGTGTTCATGCTAACTTCTCATGCTGTTTTAACCTGCTCTGCTCTGATTCCAGGTTTGTGGCTTTGGAGTTTCCATAGTATTTTGGTTTTCATTAGGATGTGGTGACAACACCCATTTTTTCCTAGCACAGAAACTTCCATCAGTCTTAGTCCTTTAGTTTTGCCCTATTGTCTTTTTCTTCTGCTCACCTTTCCTACCACTGTAGAAGCTTGACAGGGCACTGGGTAGGTGATTTAGAGACAGCTCTGGATTCTTCCACACTTCCTTTTTTAACTGGAGCAAGATATTTAAGTAGTTCATCGTAAGTGGCCTGGGTACAGCCTTCATGATTAAGTTTGTCAGCTGTCCACAACTGGTGGAGTACTCTAATGGTATTGCTTCCAGGGTCTACCAGCCCACAGGCCATGACCTATTCAGAGGCCTTATGTCTCTATGCTGGTTCCCCTCTCTCTGTTCCCTTGAAGCTAGAATGTAAAGGCATCCATGTTTTCCCCTGAACTTCCATCAAAGGGGTATTTCCCAGTTGAGAAGAGCCCAAGAAACATAATATAGCCAGAGCTATATTATCTCCATGGAGCTCGAATGCACAGAAGAAGAAGGAAATCTGAAAAGTGCAGACCCTGAGCAGGTGCCCCAAAATGGAAAAGAAAATGTTAAGGTGAGTGGCAGAGACAGGCTCTCCTGGAAACAGGCATGAGGTCAAACAATATAAGGAACTGGTAAGTGAATGCAGCACTACCCAATCTATAAGCATTTCATTTAGCTACAAATGCTGTGGCACCCAAGCAGAATATGATATGATTCAAATAAGAGCCTAGCCTTTGTCCAGTAATGAACAAATGTTATCATTAGCTTAGTGTCATGTGTGCTTAGTGACACATCATACACATGCATGAACATAGTCCCAGATCTGGAGACCTAAAAGTTTCAGACTTTCGGTTTAGATGTTTATGTCAGTGAGAAGTCTTCCAGTCTTTTTTTTTTTTTTTTTTGTGCTGAAGGGATCAGAAATATCTTGCAATTCGCTATTCTTACTGTGTTTTAGTAGTCAAACTTCCATTATTAGGTAGAACATTTAATTGGGAGAGTGGCTGAAGTGACAATACAAAATCTGGATTAAAAAAATAATCCCACTGAGGACAGTGGGTAGAACGGGTGGGCAGGTCTAACAAACACTGACGGTGAGAACTCCGTATGCTGTCTCTTCTACCGTCTATATTCATCAATCTCATAAAATAAGTCTAGCTAGCTGTGATGATAGTTGGGCAGCCCATCCCACAAGTATAGAAGCTATACACAGCTTTTTAACACGTGCATTTTCCAAGAGTCAGCACAGGGCTTGCATGGGTAAAGTGCAATCTATGTCACACTTTCCTGCTAATGACCTAAAGGACTGTGCTCTCACAGCAGAAGAAGGGAAAATTAATCTTCACCACAATTGTTCCATTTCTCAAACTTCTTTTCAGCAAAGATATAAATTGTGCCAAATATCTATCAGTTTTATGATGACAAGACCATCAAACTTGTTTCATTAAACACCCTCCCCCCTCTTACAACTGTCTAAACAAGATTTTTCCATTTAGTACCCTATCAATCCAGAGTTATGATTATTCAGTAACTGAGGGGATCTCTTGTATTTAAATATTAATGTTTGTGTAGTTATTAAAGTATTTGATGATTTGTCCAGGGGCACTGTAAAATTAAATATAGCATGTCATTTATGGTAATGCAGAGGAGAATAATAAAAAATCTTTTTCATTCTGGTTTTGTGTCTGGCTCTGCATGTTACTTTTACTGCTTATTTGATGGTTTGGGGTATTGTGTGTTTTTAAACCCTTTTAAATGTAGGATTTCAGAGCATATTGTTAGGAGCATATAAAAGATTATCTCCCAAGTTATGACTTTGTGTTGCTGTGTATGAACTGTTGTCTGACAGTTATACCGCTAAAGGGGAAGGCAGTTTTCCAAAAAATACTTGTCATGTATTGGGTGTAGCAGTACAGTAAGCCCATAAATATTTTGGGAAGCTCACTTTGGTCCATGCTGTATTTGCTTTCAGAAATCACCTCAGCCTCCTGGAGCAGAAATGTGTATATGTAATTAGGCTTTTCAAGTTACGTATATTTAAAGAACATTATTTAGGCACTCCACTGTGACTCCCTCATGCTATAAAGAACAAAAAAGAGAGAGAGCAGGAGGGAGAGAGGCAGAGCAGCTTATTTGAGGCAAACACTTGACTGGCATTTGTATGTGTACAGGTGTGTAGCTTCTTCATGGATAGGTTTTTGAGGTGGTATAATGGAAAAAAAGTGCCTATGTTTGGCCCATTCTGGTAGGAAACATCTTTCTGCCCATTTAAAAACAATAGTAGATAAAAATGACTTTCATAAGGTCACTCAGAGTCAGAGCCAGGAATAGAAAGCAGGTCATATAAATCCAAGTCAGAGCACTTTCTATAAGACCAGACTGGTATTTCCTGCTGAAAAAAATAAAATGAGTTAAAATCTTGAATGACTGCTTTTACTGCACAACAGAGGGGGTTAGATAGAGGTCTCCTTCAGCTTTTTTGTATAGGTCAGTGTAAAAACATTCTGTGGCTAATGATGGACAGCTGTCACAGGATGCATCTCTTCTTGGTAAAAAGGTGCAGCAATCTAATATATTTTAAAAAATATGCCTGGCAAACTGAATGAATATAATTACAGCAGAAGCACTTGCTATATTTAAGGTTGATTTATTATTTTCATTCTAAGCCTATTTTTAAAGCTGATCATAACTTTCTGAGTGTATATATATGTATGTGTGCAATGTGGCAAAAATTACAGTAAAGCAGCTTTGTTTATAAATTGCAAGCATGCAAAAGTCAGGACATTCACTTAGTGTTCTCAATGTACCAATAAGTCACCTGTCTTCTTAATACTCAGTACAGAGAATTGCTGTACTTCATGTTAACTGTGATGGTAACATATTGAGTGCATTTTTTTTTCACTGGCTTAACTGGAAACACTTCACAGGAGGTTTGGGATCCTCATTATGTAACAGCAATTTAGAAAATTTTAATTAAGGATGTATATGCATGTGAGACATCCGGATTATGGTTCCAATCCAAAGCCCACTGCAGGCAATGGAAAGACTCCCATCAAGTACATGAATTGCTTGATCAAAGCCCAAATGCTTACACTGGAAATAACACACAAATTAGGGTTACTGCCTTTTTCAAAGGATAGATTAATCTGCACAGACCTCAGTGCTACCACAACAAGGCTGCTTCCCATTTAAAATGGGCTTGTGTATGTTAACATTACACCTTGGTATGCAGTGTGGATATGTGCAACTACCAAGCCCAGGCTGTCTGAAAGGGCTGGAATGGCAATATGGCAAAGTATCTGTAGCCTCGGGAGTGGTGTGTGGAGAGGGCTTTACCATGAGCAGTGGAGAATGGAGACCACATCGATCAGAGACGAATGTGGTATGTAAATCTTCACTCCCTCTCTGTGTTTCAACTGGGTCTTAAGGCACATATGCAAACACAGTGAGTGTTTTAGCTGAACACCAAGCAAGAGTGCAAGCCGCTTGTGCACAGGACTAAAACAGCTGCAAAGCACAGAACTGGGGTCCATGTCATGGAGGCCACAGAAAGTCAGTGTTAGATGACTGTCCTTGCAACTGCCTGTAGAATAGCCAAGAAACACAGGGTTTTCATTGAAGACTTTGAAAAACAGATGCTCTTACAGCCTTAAAACTGCAACAGCTTCTACCAAACAGCTCTATCAAAACACAACTGTCATCTTCTGTCTTGGCACTTCACTCCTGTCACCTCACTTCACTGTCACTGCATGCCTATACCTCGCATTTCACTTCAGACCCAAATTCACTTCAGTTTCTCTCTTCAGGGCTTATCACTGTCTCATCCATCATGATTTCATATGGTAAATTAGAATCCTTAACTCTCACCTCATTTTTACCAAAGGTGAAATGCTTTTCATCCATTTTCTTATGAAGGCATTTTCCCCATGCCTCTACCTCCGTCTGTGAAGAAGACCTTACAAAAGTCTGACTAGTCACTTTGTCATCCTCCTTCAAATCATTCTCTTACTCTCACTGTTGCAATGACTAAAAAATTATCTGAAAATGGTTAAACAGCTGGTGTGCTATGACCACCACTTCTTATAGTAATTGTAATCTTCTCGCTCTAACCTCGTGATGTCTCTGTCTCTTTGTTGTATCCATCTGTTGTCTCTTATCATGTACTTGGACTGCAAAATATCTGGGATAGGAACCAGGCTTTTTCACTCACACATACAAATGAGCTTAGCGCCTTGTACCCCAGTATCCCCACCACCATCACTGCTGGGTTCCCTGACTGTTACCTCAAGCACAACTAAATGATAATGATCATTTTTTGAGAAAATGGATTGGAGACATAAGTGATATATTTACTCTGTTTTCATATAAGAAATTACTAATTTTATATGCATTTATGTCAGTGTATGATATTCCAGATATATAGAGAAACAGGTCATCTATCAGACCTCAGCGCATTGTTAAAAAGTTACTGGAAATTGGTGCACTGCACACCATTATATACCTCTAATATTTGGATAATTCTACACCTCACAAGGATGTTGCAAGGATTAGTTAACAAACTAGTATTTATAAAGTGCTCTGAAGATTAAAAGAGCTATCTAAATTTGCTTTATTATTATTATTATTAATAAACCATATTTATTCAAACTTGTCAGAATCACTAAATATGCAAAATCTGTGCTTTTTTTTTTTTTTAATGTAGCAATGGAGTTCTCTGCATGCCAAGAAGGGCTGTGTGATGTTTTATTTGGCAAAAATGTTTCCCCAGCAGTATGTGCCCCTCCTCCTGCTACTTATATATATAAGAAATGATCGGTAGGTGTTATTCAAACTTTACATCTTTCTCTTTGTAGCCTCTAGAAATGTCACCACGACCAAAGGTTACCAAAGAAGTACTGTCTTCCCTGTTGTAATTAGAGCTGTACTAATCCCGAGTTGTGATTCAACAGGTACAGAAGAGATTTGTTGTTTCAAGAACTCCTAGGAATGGACAGGCAAAGAGTCGTTATTCCACAACCCATGCAGAGCAGTCATGAACAGCCTGTCTCTACAAGGTAATTCTCTCCACAGTAATTTCAAGTTTAACCATGGGGGAATGATGGCATTGAAGCATGCATCATTCTCAGCGGAGGGTAGGTGATATAAAGTTAAATGGTACAAGAAAACCAAAGCAAAACAATTTATAGCAAAGCATGCCCCAGCCCCAGAGGGAATTGCCCCCTTTTGAGCCCTTTCCAGCTTTTGCCTCCTGCACCCACTGCTGCCGTGGCCCTGCAGCTCGACTCCCAGGAGGGTAACAGCAGGGCTCAGATGGATGTGTCCCCAAAGGGCAGTGACCCAAATGAGCTGCCCCTCTGCCTCTTCCATTCTGATGTTTGGTGTACAGGCACAGGGAAGTTCTGTGTGGAGGACATGCTTTTCCTCACCAGCTGCCTTTAAGCTCTAAACCTGGTACCCGGGTAAGTATCCTTGGTACTTCAGGAAAAGTGCATTTGATCATGGTATTCTACTATGTAACTGGGTAGCAGTTGGCATTATCAGACCTAAGTTGTCTAGACTAAAGCTCAGTGATGAAAGAAGCTAATGGAAATAAAGTATATTGATTAAAACGACATGTTTTGCCCTACCACCATATTATCATGACAGGAGCACTGCAGTAATTTCCATTCACAGAGAGGACACACACATATACAGAGCCATAGAGGAAGTTACAACACATATTGGGTAGGAAGAAATGACTTGATCAAACCAAATGTTGGAGTGAGGACAGATCAAATGATGCCACATGGAAAATTATGGTTTGGAATGAAAAAGTGGTCCATTTAACAGTACATAAAGTCTCTGTAATATGCATAAAATCAGCAGCTAGCAGATGTTTTCTGACACAGTGCATCTGCATGAAGCTGAAGCGTATTCAGTTCCACTGTAGTAGCAATGCACAGAGCAGATATAATGGCAGACCCTCCAGACAGATGAAGGCAGCCCTGCCCTTCTTTAATAATAACAATAAATAATAACTTGTATTAATTAGCAATCAGGAATTTAATGATGGACGCAGATGCAATTGTGGGAGGTATCATACAGAAGATGAAAGGAAAACCTAGCATCCATTGGTAACAGATAGGATGAGGAAAAAATTTTCATGACACCTCCCTGTTTGATAAGATCTTGCTTGAAAATATCACCTTGGGGGTTAAAACTCTCCATTCACACTTCGTGGCCAAAGGCAACTTCTTTTAAATCTCAGGAAAATTTCTTTAGCCATTTTAAGTCTGCAGAAATGCAAAGGAAAATATTTTTTCTTTATTTTAAAATAATATTGCACATTTTATTCCATAGAGGTGGCTGAGTTCTGAGAAAGTACCTGTCCTGAGTATGATGGTTGATTTAAAGAACTGATACATCAAGGACATTTTTCTTTCTTGAAGTTACTTGTTAGCTGGAGCTGGGAGCTCGTGGAGGAAAATATAGTATGGTCCTGTCTCAGCCTTCTCTGGTATCCTAAATAGCTATTCGTGCCTATCCATGACACAATATAGGCCACTGACAGTAGGCAGTGCAGGTCTTCATAATTCAATCCCTGTTCTTCTTTTACCAGAAGAAGTAATACTTAATGACTGAGAGACTTAATATGTCAGAATTAATGCTTAACTGGCCATGATTACCATAATTGATAAAAATATGGAAGTTCTCAATACTTTGAATTATTATTTCAGGTCATTTGCACACTCAGGCAGAGGCCAATGTACCAGCATGATGGAGGTTATCTTAGAGTCCACCAGCACTTGTGACAAATTAATTTATTTCAAATCAATGTGTGAAGACTGAAGCCAATTGAACAAAGTACTGCAGCGCCTGACTTGACCAAACTCAGTCGAGAAGCATCCAGTCTCAGGCACAACRACATTGTGTCTTGGACACAGTGCGGCCGTGTTTGTGGCTTCCAAAGGATTGTATGCATCAGGGAAGGAGACTTTAAAAGCTTCCATTGTGAAAAGTGCAGTTCTTACACTACAGAAATCATGTATCTTCTTAAGCCGCTATATTTAATGATGTTTAAGATTCTCATCTATTTTCAAAGCCCTTTGTGGGACAGGTCAGAGGGAGTTAGGAACCTCTTCAGCCTACACTAACATGACTTCTCAAGGCACCTCTCTGAAACAACTGTCTGCAACAAGAATGAGAGGTGTCAGTAAAGGAAGCAGAAAGCTGAATATGGAACTATCTCCCTTCTGAAAACACTGGAACAGTCACAGATCTTCCTGCCACTTTTTGTCCAATAGACACAATGACAGTACAATACTATAAATAAACAAATGCAATGCTAACTGCAAGATATAAATGTAGGGAAAAAAAATATGTACCTCTGTGCATAATTGTCAAAATATATTAGATATCATGGAGGTAAGTTGGATATAGCTGCCTTAACAGATACCATGGATTAAGTTTTACCTGACAGTTTCAGAGCAATGAAGAGAGGGAAGCTTTAAAATGGGACACACACACCCCAGAAAAGGTTGTCAGAGCTAGCAGTGAAAAATGAGTATATGGAGAAAGCTCAGTTAAACTGAGCTTCCTACTAACTTTTTCTGTTTCAGACAACAATCTCTCACTTCTCCAGCAGTGTCAGCAGTATTGTCATTGTGGCACCGGCTGCCAATTGCCAAGGACTTTGTTAATAGAAAATGGAATTATTTTTACTCAGGACTCTTTATTCTTATTGAGTGTGATTTACTGTAGTGTTATTGAGAAGGTCTCATTGTCACCTGATCATATCTTTTCACAACCGATGAGATTACTGTCAGGGAGAAAGCTGCTCATTCCAAGCAACATTTGGTAATAAATTGATTACTGGCTGAATGCTGATACTTTACAAAAAGAGCAATCAATGAAATATCTGCCATTGCTCAAAGTCTTACATTAGAAAGGCACGCAAAATAATCACTAAATGATTGCACATGGCGACTGGGCTGGACTGTGTGAAATCAACTTAGACACACACAGGAGTATAAAGTGTTTTTCACACACTTTGAAAACCACAGTCTAAAAAGCAATGACTGTAGATGCCCATGTGTAACAACTGGGTTGTGAAGAAGTGTCTTGCTCTGTCTCATTTTAAGCACAGCATACTCAGTACTGTTTACACTTGCAGAGTAATGGTTATTTTTAACAATCACTAATGAGCTGAAACATCCCACCCCCCTATTTCACATTTAGTATTCCTTTTCAGACCTACCGTTCCACTGCCTTCACAAATTCAGGAGGCCCCTGGGAGAACTCTTCCTTGCCTTGCAACCATGCCTGTGGGACCTGCTGCTGCTCCTCCCCTGGCACTAATTCCACCAACATCAAGGGACATACATCCGGAAATGCACCAGGATACGAACTCCACATCAAGAGAAATAAAGACAGTGTGAAAGATCTCTTTTCTCCCTGTCTAAGCCATTGAGAGCTTTGCTCAAACAGCGCCTTCTCTCCTGAATGACAAAACAGGCTGTGAGACTGTCTGCCACCCCCCAGACCAGGAGGCTACAAGAAGGGTTTCCCAGTGAACATCCCAGGCACAGATCCAACTGCTGTTTCAGGGCAGAAGAGGAAAGACCCGTCTCTACCTGCTGCTGTGAGGATTCACCTGTTCGCACTTTTCTTCCCTTCCTGGAAGGCAGGCTGCAGAAAAATTCCTTCCCCCTTCTTTTTCCTCTCCCTTTTACTCTGGAACTAGGTTGAGAATCTGGGTCTGGCTGGTACAAGATGAGGCCTCCCAGTCCTCTCTTGCTCCACAAGCGCCAATTATCCAGGAGCAAGAAAAATCCATCGTCATCTGCTGCCAGAAGAGGTGATTGCTAAATGACCCATATTCACCATTGCTCCTGTGGCCACAGAACAGGTTCCATTCTGCATTCTTATTTTCAATTTATTAAAGTTAATTTCCTTCCTTTTTTTCCCACAATTAAAAATTAAGGATGTTTACTTTTTCAAAAAAGTGTCATTGCCTAGTACTTGTGAGAAATGAAGCCCATAAATCCCCCTCCCCCTCAGAAAAGGCAAAATCCATGCTGACTTGAGCTCTGGTTCATCATTCTCCAATGCTTCATTCCCCAATTTTAATACAGCAGTGTAATTGCCTTGATATTTTTTTTTTAACTATTTGGGAAAATTAGCTGGCTAACAGCAATTCAGCTGAACAGAGGAAGTTACAGAAGGTCAGAGGGCTCACCAGTGAAAGGAGTAATGCGGAGTGCTTGGGGAGTGATGTGCAGGAGGGGTGGGGAGCACCTGCAGATTGTAATGGTAATGGCTGCTGGAGAGGCAGGAAACTGCGGGAGGAAAGCTGAGAAGTTAGTTGCAGGGTTAGCAGGAGAGGATGGATTTGAACAGTCATAGAGTTGCAATGAGCGCTCAAATACTAAGATAGGTCCTAGTACAGGGTTTGAAGATAGAGAGTACATTCAATTTGTATACACAGCTGTTCCTGACATGCCTCTGAAAAGAGGCAAGGGCAGGGTCAAAAGGTTGATGCAGCTTTTCATAGAGTATAACTGTTTATTTTAGGCCTAGTTTCCAGAAGTGATTTAACACTCCATTTAAGTACTAGTTTTTAAACTGTAAATGGAGACACACCATTCTCTAAGAAAAGAAAAATATCAACAAGCAAGGAACTCTAGCACAAGCTCTGATTAGCAAGAACAAGGAGGAAGACAAGGACAATGAGTCCAGTTAAAAGTTACCAGTAAAAACAGTAATGACAGAGCTGTACACATTCACAGTGAAGACAGAAGTAGGGGTGAAGAATGATGGCTAGTCCAAGAGGAATTCTTGGAGAAATCTGGAATAATCTTTAAATGAGGGATGTATTGTTGATTGAGATTTCTGAAAGCATGACAACTGTAGTAGTAATTGTAATAGTATTGTTCCCTTCTTCCAAGTTTTTTTCTTCCAAATGTCCATATTATATATTATCCTGAGACAGTAGTAGAAACAGGGCTTAAAGAGGCCAAGTGATTAACCTGGTATCATGTATGCCACTGATGGACCCAGACTTTGATCCCTGTACACAGGACTCCCGGTGTCCTCCTCTGTCTGTTTGGCGAGAGGCACTGTCTCACAACCCATTGAATATATGCCACTAGAAGCTGCATATTTAAAATTCTGTGAATTTTGAGTTTCTTCCATCTAGAAGAAAAGATATCCAGCAAAGTTTTACTTCTTCTAGTTAAGGGCTTCTTAAAAGTATCTGCCCTGGATCCAGGAAGTGCTGAAGCAGTGGGAGGTATTTTTCTCAGAAGGAGCTGAAAGTGCTGCACAAGTCTCAGTGGCTCCAGCTGAAGCGCAGTGATACAAACACCATGTGGCACTTCCAGCTACTTGATGACAGATATTCTCTTGTGTTTGGCCATACACTTACAATACATTTATTCTTAGGATTATGTCATTGAGCATGAGCTGCTTTCAGCCATTAGATCATACACCTGGTCCTTCCTCAAATGCTGTTTTAACCATTTGCTGAAAGCACCAGTTGAAAGGATGATTTGAGTAAGTGACTAATTTGACTGAATGCCTATAACACTTACAAACTATTTTTAAGCCATTTAAAGAGCTTCGTCTGATAGATTTGGGCAAAAGCTGCATAAATTGTGGGTCAGCACAAAGCAGCAATTCACAGATGGGCCTCTGTAAAAAAAAGAAAATCACACTATTTTTGGAGGCATTAGCTCCTGTACCAATTCAAACTAGTACTATATCCTTTCTTTGCTCTCATGGGTGAAATAGACAACATCTTCAAAAGTAAATACATTAAAAAAATAGGTAAGAACAGGAGGTTTGCAAAGGCACAAACAGAAGTTAGGTGCCTAAGTGGTCTTTATCGGGAATTTAATACTTGCATTCTCTGCTTTTTAACCACTATGCAAATAACATACACAGGCACCTGGATAAAAATGTTTTGAGTGGTTCTAAGTAACAGCAGTTCCCATGTACTCACTCATTACTCCTTTCCTTCACCCGAAATAAATTTCACCCCATTTTTAACTTGGGGTAGTTGTATTCTGCTCTGCAAGGGGATATAAAATGCTATCAGTTCAGCATCTGCRCTGATTTACATAACATCCGACAGCCATTTTCCATTGACTCTCTTTGGTTTACGTAACTGCAGGAGATACAGAGTAACAAAGAATCAGGCACTTGGTTTAAAAACAGGCACTCCATTTCTGGCAGCGGGCAGGATAGCAAGAAAGCCTTTAATTTGAGCCTTTGAGTGTATCCATGCAACATAACGTACAAGCGTGAGAGGAATATGCTGATAGTTCTGCATTATCCCTAACAGCACTGAGATGCAACAAGAAGGAAAATCTAAGTGCACGCTCATTTTATTAGAGAACCTTCCCATTACAGCCAAATGAGGGTGCCATTTTGGATAAGTTGGTCCAGCGTACCCTTTCTGGATGGCCAGTTTCCATAGCAAGTGAGAAACTCTGCTGCTTATATTGTGTATTATTTATACCACGGCTGTGCACAAAGGAATTCAGAATGGTTTTACATGCTTGTATATGTAGTAATACCAAAAGACTGAAATGCAGAAATTAATTGTATCACAGAAATATGAGAGAGTAAAATTTAAAAAGTGTCTATGTTTAGGGGCTAGATATGGAACAAGTTACAGATGGATTTAGACAATATGGATTGTGAAGTGATTGCAGAAAATTTCTGTAAATTTATTAATATCATCTGCAGAAATAAACTTCCCTGCCCAAACTGTGCAGAGAAGAATAAACAGATGTATTTAGCTGAGAGTGATATTTATTCTTTTTGAGGAGTCCTATGTATTCAAAAGGTAGCAGATCTATCTTATATACCACAAAAGCAGCTGTGGGGCAATTGCAGCTCTGTGTTTTTGTTCCGTTGAATGCAAGCTACAGGGAGCCTTTATTTTTCTATTATTTCTCATTTTCAGAAACAATCTAGATAGATTGAAAACAGTAGATTTTGTTCTTTGTGCAAGGGAAACATGGTAAGATCCAGGGCTAAGCAGACAGCTTAAAGAGCAGTGTTAGTTTCTGAAGTGACTGTTCCTCCCAAGCAAGAAACAGGAGAGAAAAAATTGGGTCTTGACAGTACATGAAGTAGATTTCTAAAAGGTTTTTCCTTCCAGCTCAAATGTTTTATGGAACTGGAGAAACATCAGGCTCCACTTGTAAAAAGAATAAAATAAGAGGATAATGGATACAACAGTAAGAAAGATTACTTTGAGACAGTGTCAGAAGAAAGACAGTGTCAGAAGAAAGACTCGAAACAAGGAGAAGCATCCCAGGTTAACCCATCCATTATTTTCAAGATTCCACAAGCCCCCAGGTTAGGCAGTTACCCTTTACCAACAGTAAGTAGCAATATTAATTTACCAGCTTTATTGTTCACTCAAACCATTAATCACTACAAACAGCCCTCAAAAATATGGAGGATATAGAGAAATAGGAAAGGACAGAGATTGTCTTAATATACAAATGACTGCTTGTTGTTTACCTGGCACCCCAGGTTCTTGTTGTATCAGCTGCCTCAGAGAGCAAGTGGGCTTAGATTCTTGATGCAGTTGTACAAATCAGATTTTGTTTTGGTATTGTTTCCAGCTGAAAGCCTTTTCTTTATTCTAGTGGTAGGAGACTTTCTTCCTATTAAATGCTTCAATGGTGGATTTAAATATTTAGAGGATCCACATTACAGGAGAACTGTCTGAGAGCATCACAAAGAAACCATTAGTTAAATCCATTAAGGATCTACTTAAGTGGAATTCCCTGCTGTTATCTACATGATAGCCACATAAAAAGACACTGCGCAAAGAAAATGTTGGGGAAAATACTCCTCCTCACACACTGTATCTGTAAAAAATMCAGTCTTACTGAAGGATTCCTTTTTGATTGTCTCAAGATTTCAGCTGGGAATTTATATTCTTTCAGCTGAATTAGAGTAGGGGGAACAATATGGCTTGGTTTCAGTTGTGCTTTTGCCCCTCTCCTTTTCAAGTACGCTCAGTTTGGACAAAACCTTTTGTTAGAGCAGAAGGTACGGGAATTCTTTTTGTTTTGGACACAGCATAAACCATCAAAATTGTATTCACTGTGCAAGACATCAGGAATACACAGAGTCTTTGTGTTGTCTATTTTTAAATACTTGTAAGTGGTAGCGGTATGGATAAGATGTTCTTTCCTCCAACTCCTAGAGAAAGGCACTTGAGCCATTTGAATTATAAAATTTACACCATCTTTCAGGTTGCTCTTGTTCTTACAAAGGAGAAAAAGCTTGAACTCCATGAACTTGTTTTTCCATTCTCTACAATCATGGGTTTGATACATGCSCAAGAAGGCAGTTATATTCCTCAGAATCTTTCTATTCTTTATCAGTTATGTAACATTTCCTATTTTTGAATGCTCAGGAATCTCTGATGTGATTTAGACTTAAGGATAAGACGAAGACACTACAGACAGTACATACAATGCATAAACAGCCATATTGGTTGTAATATTTATATCCCTAATCTCTCTGTAAATCAGCATATAGTGTCTCCGATCATTGATTTTCTCTCTGGCCCCCATTTTGAGTACATTTTATAAAACCCAAGAGAGAAAGCCCTGTTCTCTAGTCAGAGTAGTACAGAGCTATTCTATAGACGTAGGAAATTTCTTTCTAAGACATTAAACAAAATATTTATTTTCTGTTGGAGGGTGAGATACTCAGAAGTCTTGGTTCATCCATACATATAGATGTATGTACAGAGGACCACGCAAAACCAGTAAGCCCACTTTGTCTTCTCAATTAGACTGTACCTGAGAGGTCCAGTGTAGAAGAGAAAAAACACCTCAGCAAATCTGTTACTTCAGAGGTCAGCAGCCTACAGGAGGGAAGGAACAGCACATGGGCAGTTTATGAATGGCACAAAGCAAGGACAGAAGTGTGAGCCCTGGTGATTTGAGAGAAGTGTCCGTGACAGGCAGTGGCTCCTGGCTTCAGAAGTCTGGACACTGGAGGGGCTGCTGCATCCTGTGAGGGAAGATACTATCGTCAGTTGGCCAGGAGCCTCACGCCACTGTGAGCAACAGCATGTTCTCACATGCATGACACTCCTGTCTACACACAGAGCTACTACACTAAGATATAGTCCAGAGTCAGGTAGTATTGCAAACCCAAGGAATTACAAAATCACAAGTCAGACCCCTTCCCCAATCCAATATTATCCTAATTATGGGACTGAAAAACAAACAATGGCTGTCTGGGTCTTCTGGCATTGGGTATACTTCAGTAGTGTTTCTAACCTTGTCGCTACACACATGGAAACTTACTTTTTTTAAAAAATAAAATTTAAGATATTTGATTTCTCAGAAGACTCAGAACACTGGGTTGCTATGAAAGCATCACCTGTCAAGACTGTCACCGTAACTTCATGCAACACTGCCAACACTGGAGCAGTGGTATCATGACTTCTTCCTTGTCTGCTCTCAAGACCCGCATCAGGAAATAAAACACGCCCACCAAATGGGAAACAGAGCAAAGATACACCACAGGCCTTCCACACCTAAGGAGAAAATGGTTGCATTTTTGCAGGGCCACACAATATACTGAGAACTCTTATTATAGATTAGTAAGGGTCTTGCATTCAAGGTATGATAAAACCAATACTCTTGTTTAATCCCTCTAATGATTCTCCATTGGTATTTGTAACCCTTTGAAAATTTCACTTCTGTGCTTTTTGTACCCCAAATAAAAATTTTAAGTCTTTTGCTATTTTCTCCATTTATACTCCTTCAGAGTAACTGTGTGATTTATAATAACTCCTACTCCTACAAGCGTTTCTCTAGACAATAGGTTTGCCAAGTCTCATGATGTGGAACTTAAATGGCGTATCTTTCAGAAAAACGCTTACTAACRTTAACGCTCTAATGCTTTCTGAGTAGAAAAAGAGGTGCGTGCACAGGTATGGGGGAAAACGTTGCCCCAAAAAATCAACCCTGGAAGCCAGTGTTACCAGATCAGCAGGTGGCATAAGGCACTGCACATCCCCGCAGCTCCAGTGGCACCAGGCTGCCTGGCAGCGGCAGATGATCTGGCACAACACACTCAAAATATGAAAAGAAGGTAAACATCTAACACCCACGAAGAGCTTTAACTCTTACCTAGTCTGATTACAGTAGGACAGGTATGCGTAAGGAGGGAATGAATGACGGACAGGGACAAGGGGGAGGAGCCGGTGGGGAGGCCCCTCCTCGCCCTTCCCACAGCCTGTGGTGCGCGACATGGCTGCCGCTCCCGGCAGGCACCGCGGCCCGTACCTCCGCGGGGCACGGGGCGCCCCCAGGCCCGTCAGGCGGGCGGCCACAAGGTGGCGCTCGGCAGAGCGGCTGTGCGCCGCGGCCGCGTGCCCTGTCAGCTCCTGTAGCTGGCACGGCGGTTGTTTCGGTTAATTTATTGTTTTATAAAGTGTTCTGGGCTCATTATAAATAGCGCTGGATTGAATACATGCTTATTTACCCACTAAACTTAGTATTGTGACAGTCTGGGATCTATGTTGTTCACACTCCCAAAATCTTTGTGTTAAAATGACATTTTTTGTGGAGCAAATTTGCAACACATGAGTGTAAGTGATATTTGAATTCACTGTTTCAGCCATTGTGGCTTGCTTTCTTTTTAATCTCCCTCTCGTATGCCAGCAAGAGCAAACACAGCTCTAGCTGAGCAGCACTTTCATCTCTAAAAGAGACTCTTGCGAATGCCCCAAAACCCGTTCCCGGCCCCGGTGCCTCAGCGAGGGGCTGCATAGCGCTTGCAGTCCAAGCCAGCGGCTACTTGCCTGAGGAGTCATCCAGCGCAGTCCTGCCAGGCATCTCCCGCTTTCATGCCAAAGCTTTGGCCCTGCCTGAGCCACACTGGGGCTCGCGCTGCGCCTTTGAACCCCCTCCAGCTCAGGGTGGGCTGTTGGTGCATGGCTTGCCCTGCTCTCATCTGCGCTGGCCAAACGGAACCAAGCGGCATCTCCCTTCCCTGGGCTGGGTGAAGAAGGTCAGTGGCAGGCAGCACCGAACACGCCGGGCTGCAGCCCCCTGTCACCGCCATGGCTGGCTCCACACCAGCCCCTCCAGGAGTGAATTAGGATCTGCGCTGCTCCTGCCTCCACTGGCAGCTGAGCCCTTCTCCCCTGCCCCTGTGAGCCCAAATCCCCTGGAAAGGGCAAGCGAGAATGTGCAGTGACTGAAGTGAAAAGAGTGATTCACCATTCCTCAGGCTCCTGTTCCCGGCTGTGTTCATCTCCTTGGGGTGCTCATGCGGTTTTGAACACCTCATGGAGAGGAACGGGCCACTTCAGTCTTCTCCAGGCCTCCCGTGTGCCAGTGCCGTCCTTTCTGAGGCGCGAGGCCCAACCTTGGAGCAGAGGTTGTAATGTTTTTTCCATTCCTCTGCTTCTCCCGGCCTCTAGCTGTGCCTGCCCCGAGGTGTGCCTGCACACCTCCCAGCTCCCTCACCTTCCCACCTCACTGCTGGTCCTCCATGTTTTGCCAGAGTGAAACAAAGCACCACGCACTCCTGCGTGGGATGTCTGTGCGTGTGTGTGACACTAGCAGCTGCTGCGACGGGGTCAGAGCAACAGGAGTGATGGTGGGATGGGTGAGGGAAGAGTCAGAGCTGCGATGCTGGAAATAAGGAGAACAAAAGCCCTGTGGTGGGTAAGCACTGTGAACAGCACTGTGAGGCACGAATGGCACAACAGTGCAAGAGGGAGAGAGACAAGAAGCACTCAGAGCAGCCAGGGCACTTTGCTTCCCCCAAACCCTCACCCCTAGCTCCCCACACGCACTCCCTCGCTTGAAAATGGAATTCCCAACAATCGTTTCCACAATCGCCTCAAAATTGTTTCTGAATGCCCTGAGGTTCAGCCTTTGAGTCCTGTTCCTCGGTGAGGAGAAGGGCTGAGGTGTGAGTGGTGCAGACACAGTGAAAGCTCTAGCATGCAGCCAGTCGCCATTTTGACCAACCAGGAGAATCATTGCTAAACCTGCAGAAGCAGTGAAGGAGAAAAGCTGTGTCAGAGTACTGGAAGGCTTAAAGAAGTTTTTTTTGGGGGGAAAAAAAAAAGTAAGGACATGGAATATTGCAAAACTTTATTAAGGTGGAGTAAAGGTTGATTAGTGGTCACGCACTTCCAAAATATGCAGCATCTAGACATGAACTGTGAAAAGCAAGAACTGCACTTTTGAGCACCAGCTCAGTAGAGACTGCATCTGCTAGGCTGATGCTAAAGCCGTGCACACCCACGTCCTAGGAACTCCCTGGAAATGGAGCCTGTGAGCACTGCTGAATAAAGAGCAACACCCACACTTTGCACAGGCAGGGCTTGCAAGTGGGTCACACAGTCTGATCAGGGCTGGTGCATCTGGCCTACGCTTACAGACCAAAGTAGTGAGGTTCCCTCCTTGTTCCCTGCTCCTGGATGGAATGCTTACTGTTACCACCCTTCACCCTTTCCCCTAGGGTCTCTTTTCGGAGCTAGTGTACACCACAAAGGATTTTCCAGTATAGCTGCAATTACTAAAACCATGGGGTCAGTGCAATTTATTCCAGTGTCATTTTTGCCAGTATTGTTAAACCTTTGCTTCAAATGACAGAAATTATTTTAGAAAAAGAACTTTTTCGTTAGTCATTGTTTCTTCCGACTTCGTTCAGCCTGATCTTTTCACACTCCTCCCTGACAAAACTATTTGGCCAACAGATTTAGCCTAGACTTCTCCTGAAACTCTCTCTGCGCTCTTGTGTTATTAGATGCTGTCATGTGTGGTACCACGAAGCTAACAGTTGCCAGGGTCAGTTGCATGCCCTTTCTCTGGCAGYGCCAACAAAATTGATTGGTTTAGGAATCATTCAGGGGAGTGCTTTGCTGTGGATACTAAAATCCTAAGCAGTTTAGTGTGGATACATCTGTACTAGCAAAACAGTATTTTCTGCTAGTAGAATAAAACCATCTCCGACCACTGGCATAAAATATTATTGGTAAAAATATAGTTTTACTGGTACAACTGCATCTCTACCAGAGGCTTCTGTTGACACAGCTATGCCTGCCAGGGCTGGCATCTCTTTACACCTGTGCTAGTAGATGTCAGTCCTGTAAACGTGATCTTGGTCTCTCCGAACACACGTTCACCTCTTTTCAGCTCACAGTGACAACTCCATCCCACAACTGCATTCACTACAGTTACTCTTAAGACAGTAAATGCAAATGAAGATGCAAATACATGTTGTAATTCAAATCAGTGAAACAACATCCTATTCTGCCGTTCCTTCCTTACAGCTACTTAATGCAGATTCATAAAATGTAAGGTCAGAAGATACCTTTAGGTCATACAACCTGAGGTATAACACAGGTCAAGCAATTTTATGTAATTAACCCTCATGATTCATAGATGAGCAAGCATCTTCTAGAAACCAATTTTAACTCAAAGATACCAAGTGAAGAAGTCACCATTTTCCTTACTAGCTGATAACTCACATTACTGAATCCGGAGCCATAATAAGACGTTTTGACCCCTGTGATGCCCTCTTCTTTGCGGGTGCCTCTCCTTGGAGTTCCTCCTCTCTCTGATCCTTTCCTTGATCATTTTTTGAGTCCTTCTAGGTGCATTCTTCTAGGTAACACTGTAATCCCTTCTCCAGCAGCAGAACTGCAATCACCCTTTCAGAGCAGCATAAACCATCAGGTTGATGCATTAAGACATATTTGCCCCACCTTCTGGTGTCCTCTGCAGGGAGTGGGAGAACACCCTTGTGACAGAATCATGCTCAGTGGGTACTGTCAGCTCTGTGAGTGGGGTTGAAATACCATCAGCTGGGTGGTGTATATTTTTATTTTATAGTTTCTGGYGGCTGAGTGTTTATACTGCACTGATCTCCATGCTCTGCAAAGGTAAAAAGCATGCCTGGGCAATAACAACTCTGCATTTGTTAGGTCTGGGGATATTTCACATATAGAAATCTTAATAAGTTTATTCCAAAATACAGAGAGTAAGGGTTTTGACTGATGTATATTTGTAGGTACAAAGGTACACTTCATATTAAATTCATATTATTAAAGCCCTTACAAGAGAATCAGCCAAGCAGAAGATGACAAGCTTAAAAGAGATACCATTGTGATTACAGAAAGACAAGAAAAACAAACAAAATTCCTCCTTACTTTCATTCTTTCTATCCCATAAAGTGTTTATGAGTAGCTGGGTTTAACTATTCCTACCCTCACTGAAGTAATCAATAAAGGAACACCTTGGATAGCGAAGCATGCATTTTCTGCAGTTATAGCTAAACAGAACAGATTTGAACAAATTCCACTTTCATTATTAAAGAAGAGTCTGAATTTTTAGCTCTGCAAATAACCAGCTGAATAGCCTGTAACTTGATTTTTATTAACATCCAGTTGTCTGTCACATACCTCAAAGTCCAAGTGTCCCTATGTATAGTGTTCCTGAGTACTTGACATCAGACAGCTGGCAATTTTCTCAATATAATGTATAACAAGTGACTTTATTGGGGTAATTTAGGACAGACCCTGTAGAACATGTAAAAGAGTTCTTGGCTGGGAGCTGTTTCTCCAAATCTATCTCAGAAATGGCTTGCAATCTTACTCATCTTCACAGGTGTTTGATGCCATTGATTTACAATTTTATATTGCAATTCTAACAGGTTAGCTGAAATAGAGCATACACGTATGAAGGACATTATTGAGTCCAATATCTCCAGCTCAAGAGAATGAGATAGTTCCCTTTCCCATTTAATCATAAATGTTTCTTTAGTGGGCAATAAAGAAAAAGCAATGGCTTTATACAATCACCCCACAATGTTCTGAGATTCATTGCTAAGGAATAAGATTTGCTCAGATAAAAAGGATTCTCTAATACAAGTAGATTTAACATCAGACTGAATAAAGGAACTCCTGAACTGGAAGTAAAGAAGCAAAAAGGGAAGTCTAGCATGTTCCACCTTTGTTGTATTTCTAAGTGAAACATGAATTTGTTTTTACTGAAGGTTGAGATAAATATTCCAAATAACTGAAATCAGTTGTTTCTGCAGTCTTTTGAGAAAATAGGAGCAAAATACATAATATACTTACAAAAAGAGGCAGATGACTTTTAAAGCTGGTACAGACATCACCTCAGGAACAGAGAACTTGGGTTCAGCTCTGGTCCATAAAAACTGCAGTTTTCACACCTGCCAACTCATGATCCCTCTGTTTTCAAAACCTACCTAGAAAGTCAGTTCCCCTTAGCTGAGTAATGAGCTGGATTTATACATCTGTAACAGAACCCACCATACTCAAGAGGCTTGCATAGTGCTTTTAATGATTCCCTTTCCTGCCCAAGTAAAGTTAGTAATAAGTCTTTTAAACAGGATGAAGCACTGAATGGGGTGAAGTTCACAATAGTGAACTTCAAAACAGACATAAAATAGAGATCACCTAATTCATTCATACTGAACCAACCTAATTAATCAGCAGTGCTCTTCAAATACACAGCTCCATTGAGCTGTGCAAATAAGATCCCTGTATAAAAATTATATGTATTAAAATTAAATCAGCAAAGTGTTTAGTACTGGCCTCACTTTGCTCCTGCTGAACTTTAATTCTTCTGTCACAAGGTGCTTTGAAAATTCCCATTCAGTGGGACCAGCCCTTCAGTGAAGAGCAGAAAGGACATGATGATTTTGATGATTTTACATTATGTGGCCTTTCCCAGAATGAGTGCAGTCCCTGATTTCTAGCTGGTGAGAACCACCATGGATAGCGGTTCCCAAATTAGGCTCCTTTCTTCTTGGACATATGCATAGTAAGTTTACACCCAGCACAGAATGGTGTGGCAATTTAAATTTAAATGTGGTTAAATGAAAACCACATTTGTCCAATTCTCTGGATGAGAAGAAAACAGCTGTAACATGGCAAAAAGATATGCACACATTTCATTTTTTTATGAAGTCCGCTGAAAAGATGAAATCAAGATTAGAAAAGTCTTAATAGTATTTGTACATTACTTTTTAAAAAAGAGAGAGAACCTGGTATTTTTCTGTTCACTTACAGTTTCCCTAAAATCCATCAGGAGACATAAAATATTAGGGATGGTCTGTTTGGAATGAAAAACAAATAGCAAAAAATTAATTAGTGTACAAAGCAAGACTATTGTCAGTCCCTGAGTCTTTGCTGCCTCTGACTATAGCATCTGGATTTGTTAATGCAGATGACTCACGTTGTTAAGTCTTTGTTAAATAACTAGATGATATTTTGGATTAATAAAATGGTCGTTCTAATTTTAATAACATTTCTTTTTAAATTTAAGCAAGAAGAAACAGATGTTTTAAACAGACCAATCCTCACCGCATGATAGGTGCTCAAGTCCGTCACTAAGCTTCATGGCTTAACAGGAGCAAGGACTACGTGAATTAGTAAGCATTCCCAGGATCAGGCCCTAGACTAGTAACATACTGAGATTTTTTAGAGCTGTATATCTTGAAGTAGTTTTTATCTAGGATGTAGAAAAAAATCTCCTCTTAGCTTAGTTTAGCTTTTAGCTTAGCTGAAGCAGGGAGCCAGCCATGGGGGATGCTTTTCTTGAGAAATACTTTGCCCTCGTAACGAGGATTTGATTGTGGCTTTGACAATCAGGCGTGTCGTGGCAGAGAGGATGTGAAAGTGAAGCACCCGAACGGCAGTTGGTGGTGACGTCCTGTTTGCTGAGGACAGGAGCAAGCTCAACATGCCCGTGGGGACTGCGTATGTAACCGACAGCTACTGCACCCGTCAGGAGCGCAGCCTTCTCCTGTGCCGGCTCCCTGGGAACAAAGCTGTGGCTGCCCCTTCACCAGCTGGCATGTGGAGCATCTTCATCCAAGTTAACCTCTCGCCATGAATCTAGAGATCACAGGCATTTCAGCTGCCTCCTGTGCAATGACCATTAGCACCTTGCATGCTTAGGCAAGAATCGCTAGCTCACTGGGGCAGCTTAGAGGCTCCGTTAAGCCACTGTATGAGCAAAGAGGATGGACCAGCAGTCTTAATACAAGCCTGGGACTCTGGAGATGTACGTACAGTTCAGCATATGCTTCACAAATGAACACCCCTGTGATGCAGTAATAGTAAAATAAATAAAAAATAGTAAACCCCACACCCTGGAGCTTTTACTACTCTAGGCCAGACATCAAAAAAATGGATAAATTCTCTTCACTTACATGTAACTGTCTCTACATCACCATGACCAACATTTAGGGCCTAAGTTGATGGACTCCCTCAGTACATAAGAAGT
Organism: Phoebastria nigripes; assembly: GCA_035582835.1. Lineage (NCBI taxonomy): Eukaryota > Metazoa > Chordata > Aves > Procellariiformes > Diomedeidae > Phoebastria > Phoebastria nigripes. The sequence goes on from JAYKAV010003343.1 coordinate 1,559,322, forward strand.
TGTGCTTATTGAAGAGGTTACTGCCACTTACCAGCTATTTATTGTCCCTCTGCTGGAGTCCGCTGTCTCCTCAGATCTGTTGGCTCACTTTATCCTAATCTTATTTAGGCAACTGGGTCTGAGCTAATGCAGATAGTTTAAATAGTAAGTCTGGTAACCTGCCTCATTTAATCTGAAAAGGGTTGGGGAACACACATGCGAGCAACTGTTCCAGCAGATGTGAAGAGCATTAATATCTGGCAGGGGTGATGCCGACAGAAAATGGGGATGGTAACTTTTTTCACCGGCTCAGCTGAGCTTTGCAAGACAGCACCTGTTTATTATCTTAGGACATACATTTATTTTCGCAGTACTGCTGGCTAAACAGGTCCTATTCATCTCCCCCTGCTTTCAAACCTCCTCTTTGGTCAAACAGTAAGAAGTGGGTAACGGCCTCGTGTGCTCTGCCCCTTCTCTTCCCCCTTCCTGTTATGCCAGCACTACTGGTTGGGCCGTTGGGTGAGTCAGTGCAAGGATCTGGATAAAAATAAGTTTTCTTTCTCCCCCTTTGGGTTACTGGCACACCATGCAGCTGCGCAGACCGTTGCATCAGCACCCCCAAGGCCCATGCCAGGTGGTTATGGCAGTCACCTGGAGCTGCTGGAGCTGGCGCTGCAACTGAAAGAAATGTTCCTGCAGTCACGGCATTCCTCCCTTGTGCCTCATTTCCTTGACGGTGAAGTGGGAGTAACTGGACTTCTCAGTTTACAGGAGTGCTTAAAGCATAAATGTATCAAAGCAACAGCTCTCAAACTAGGAAGTTGCCCCCTTGGGAAAGCACAGCATGTACCAGGTTGGGATGGAGAAGGCTCAGGAAAATTTCATCTGGCCTCTCCCACCTCTCTCCTCCCTCATCCTCCTCCAGCCTTTGCAGTTCCTCCCTCTCTTCACCGATAGCGTTCACTTTGTGTCCCCTATGCAGAGGGGCCGAAGGAAATTGGCACTGGGGTGAACTTTGTTGGAACTTGGAGGGTAGGATTCATTTGGAGAGAAAGCAACAGTATGAGTGATACTTATGAGTGATACAGTATGACTATACTTCGGGAGGCTAAGGCAGCTGCAAGTTGGGCTGCAGGAATTTGGGGTTACCCAGAGAGCAAACGTGCATGTACGTGTAAAAGGGTGGGGAATGAAGATAAGGTGGGGGAAGGAGGGAATTACAAACTATTACAGCAAAGGAGAAAGTTGGGGCTCTGGCTAAAAGACTCAGAGTTGCTGTATTAGAGATAGTGAATGGTCAAATACTACAGAAATGGGTCAGAAATAGAGTGCATCAGGCAAAATCATAATTTTGTCACCCTTGCAAATATTCAGAATTGCATATATACTACAGTCATAGAAAAGAAATTCAGTTTGCAAAGGAAAAAATTGTGCCATCTCCTATTAAAATCCATGCATTTCTGGCTATACACGAAAATATCCTACAGACAAATTATTTTTCTTCATGAAGCCATGGAGGCCACAGTAATCTGTTCCTAGAAACAGCAAGTGATAAATACTGCAGGCTATAGGTAATATTTGCATTGTGATATATAAAATGTGTAACTATGCTGTGGAAAAAGTTTAGGAAAGAAAACTAGGGCTTTTTTTTTCTTGGAAGATCCAGTGTGTTTACAGCTAAGGTAGCAATCTCATTTATTTTGAGTGTGAAAGCTGCGTATTGTCAGTTTGACTGTTTCTTCGACGTAGCAGTCAACCCTGCATGCTACAACTGACGATAGGAGGGACCTCCGACCAATGTGTAGCTAACAGCAAATATTTCTTTTGGTTTCCCATGTGTCTCTTGCACATCAGCAAAGAAAAGATTTGTAAAAGGCAGGAGAATGGGAAAGAATCATTGGCAGAGAACTCTATGATTACTGTTGTACTGAATCTCATTTAAGTTTTCTAATTTATAAATGAACAGGACCATAAATTATTAATTCAAAGGAAGGCTGGCCTTTTCCTAGATTTCTCCAAAATGCAATGATGTTTCCAAACAATGACATAGGATCCAGAAATATTTGTGTAATTCAGTTTAAAGGCTCAGATTTCACCGGTGGGTAAACCCAGAAATCAACAACCCCTACTATTACTGCCAAGTGGAAGATTTTGTTTTGATTTAGAAAATTGGTTGGGCTGCTATCTCACCAAAGTACAGAATGAAGAGCTGTTTTTCCTAGAAGCCTCAGTCCACAGAAGCATTTAATCAGGGCTTAACTTTAAGGAAGTCAGTGATCTTAYTGACTTCAGTGGATGATTCACATTTGTAAAATTGAGGTATTTACATTCTATTCAAGTGGTCTAAATCCAGCAAGGAAAAAAATTGCTAATGTTGCATTTCCATAATAAAATTGTGTATGACATTCTTGAGATGGAGATGGTGATGTTTTGAAGTCCTTTTGTTTACACATTGCCAGAAGAAATTTATTAAATTGCCCAGGATTAGTGGCTGCTAAAGAATGGATTTTAATTAAATGGTAGAATGTGTCACTCTCTACATGTTTTAGGCCACAATCTGTTGGCATAAACCATGTTTTTTCAAAGTTCATTACGACCAGCTAAAATAAAATTATTACACTTACCTACAAGCTTTACACCTAACAGATTCTGGCTTATCAGCTGGATATCAACTGCAATAGTTTACATATTACATTTGTGACTGAAATGTAAATATTACATAATAAAGAAAACACTACCATGTTATATTTATATGTTGACCACATAAGGGTTCTCTTAAAAGCAAAATCCCATTACTATAGTTCCAAATACCAAGCTAAAGCATAAAGCTAAAGCTCTGAGCTGGCTGCTTACTTTTCTATGATCTGATTTATGCCTTATTGAAATCAATTAAAAGATTTGCACTGACTTCGATTGGATGTTTAACTAGTAAAAGAAGTGATAATTTAATAAAAGCCCACATACTTTTCTCTTTTTTCCTCATTAAATTTAATGCCAATCTAAAAGAAGGAAATTGAGAATTACAGTGAGTTTGACAACTGTTTCATCGAACTGCACAGTGGATTTAAACATAAAGCACAACAAGAACCCAACAAAAAGGGGGTTTTGGTACCCAGGGAGTTTTCAGACTCTTGTGGGTACCCAGATCAGATGCAACAGGCTCTTGATCCTCAAACTGGATTTTTACCTCACCAAAAAAATTAAAGATAATGCTGTTCTCCCAATACCTCTAAAACAACACCTCAGAGCTATTACAATATGGGTTTGTTTTCTGTATCTCTCTTTAGTGTTACTCTTTGTATGATTTAAAAGCTACTGCTCTGACCAAATGGAAGGATGGCTGCCGTACTGCTGGGAAAGGCGCCTGACTTCCATGGGGTTGAGCTACAGATGGGCGGCCTAGGGGGTCTGTACGGATGTTGTAGCCAATGGAATAAGCAAATTACCAACAGTAAGTTTAGAAAATGATGTTGTTTATCCTGGAAAGGGATCCCAGAGCACCGGAGTTTATAATTTATCAGAAAAAAATCAAGAGAAAGAAACCACGCTTGGACAACATTGGTTTATAGAAAATAATTAAATTGAAGAAACAATGAAAAYGGAACTAAAGTTGAAACTGCGCACTTGCAATATCAAATATCAATGCAATCATTTTGCAGCAGATAATATGCATGGCAATTAGAGCTTTTTTACATTATATTATAATAAATTCATAATTCATGCATACAATGAGAGCTTTTGGAAAGGAGCATTTGAATTTAACAAACACTACCACTCATCATCTGAGCAAAGATGGCAAGAGGAATTTCAACATTATTTGCGATCTAAAAAATTGAACCATCGTTGTTGCTTTGTGTTGTGCTTCCCTTGCACAGACTGCAGTGCCTTCTGTCTGCTTTAGGGTGTGGCATCTGCCATTGGGGAGGAAAAACTGGCATGTGTTGCCTTTTATAGCAGACTGATTTCATTGTGCTGAGGGCCTCTATTTTATAGCCTCTTAGTTCCAATCTTGTAGCCGAGTTGCTGAAACAAATGGGAGGAAAAGGAGTTAGTGGTATAAACTCTTCAGTTTAAAGCCTCATCCTTTTTTTCTTTCCCGGGGAAAAAATTTCAAAGTAAATCTGTGTGAAACTTTGYGGGTTATTTTCCTGATCAGAAAGAGTTGCGGAGCACGTCAGGAAGTATTGCGATCCACAGCCAAGGCACTATCAGTACATCTTATCAGATTTTCAATATATATATTTTTGCTTGAATATAAATGTCTTAAAGTATAAACGTGTAATTGATTTTATATTTTATTTTAGAGTACACATGTAAATAAATACACACAAGTAGACATCTATATTTATATTTGCATATGAAAGACTTCAAAAAATCAACTTATGTGGTTTAATGTGTATAATTAGCGTGCATTTGAATATAGAAAAGAAGAAAATCCAGGAGAAAATGTCAAAAAGGCTCACTAACAAAGATGTAGTATTCTCTTGGCAAAAGCTGATGAATGATTTGGCATGAATTCATCTTACAGTTCTGTTATTCTCTCTCCTACAAAGATGATATACCCCTTTCTAGCAGTTTGCATAGAATTGCAATTTGTTGTTGTTACAGACTAATGACCCTTGGGTATGCACCTGATTCCCCCCACTAGAATTACTCACCWTTTTTTTTCCCGCTCTGTGTTTTTCTACTAGCCATATAACATTTTTGCACTTGCAAAGAGTACCGGAAAAAAAGAAAAAGAGAAAAATACAATTGTAACAGAAGTATTAGCAATATGTACTTGACGAGCACTGAGACTTTTCAAAACTAACTCCATAATGGAAATCAGAATATTTCTGACTTTTCAGACAGACCTAAAATTAATAGACACTGGAATCACACTGTTCATATATTTATCAATAATCTTTGCATGTAATTCAACATTATAGCATGAAGCTTCTGCTCTTTAATGTTTTCACAGTGGATTCAGAAAAGCCTACCTACTCATGACAGCAGCTTTCTTGATATGCTGTGTTTTTCTCTACCATTATGTTTTCCTCTACCATTATTATTGAATCTCCTATTTATCCATTTTGAAATTTGAAAACGTGCTTACCTTTAACAGAGCACATAAATACATTCACTTAAAACAGCATGGTTTAGACCCTTACTATATTGAAAACGTTCACTAATATCCCAGTTTGCTATATTCATAGACAAGCATTTGATCTCCCAAATGCTTTTATTAGTTGAACGTAGTGTGTGACTATTACCTTTTCTTATACTAGGGTATAATTAGTACTAAGATAGTTATAAAAAAACCTTCAAACCGTTCTGAAAGGTAGTTCAAAAGTGTGGGTCATCAGCAGCAGCTTTCCACTTGGAGCAAGAGTTACTCGGATTACATATTTTGGTTTTTGTGTTACTATGTTTTCATGAGTGTCTTGTGCATCCTGGAAATTATATTGTTTGGGGAAACAATTAGGAGACTGAAAATGCCTCGCTCTCTTTGATCAACTCCTGTTGATCTGCAAATAAGTACACAGAACATATTGAAAACAGCCCTACAYATAAAAGCATCATCAGTGCAAATGACCGTTAGAATTTGGAGACAGCTGGACAATGTGGACAACTGCAAAGATGCTACTGCTGCAGAATTTGAGGTTAAATTTTATAACCGTCTGCACACACAGCACAGATCTTCGGGGAGGGAGGGAAAAAAAAAGTCTTATTTTCCCGTGACATAGGAAACGCTTCCCTCCCCTCGGAATACAACGAGGCGGCTTTTGACCACGACGCACGGGGCTGGGGGGCAGCGCGCGGCCCCCCAAAGTTTGACCCGTTCATCTGCTCCAGCACATCTGGACGCCGCCTTCGCGGCTGCCCCCTCGCCTCCCTCCCGCCGCAGCGGCCCGCGCGGGGCAGCGCCGCCGGCGGCACACTCGGCCCCGCGGCGGCGGGGCCAGCCCCGGCCCCCCCCCGCGGCGTTAGGCGGCCCGGGGCGCCCGGCGGGGCTCGCCTCGACCCTTCGCCTCGGAGCAACCCCCGCCTGAGCCCGGCGTCTGGCTGCCTCCTCCGCGGAGCCCGCGGGGTGCCCCGCGCCGGCCGCGACTCTCGAGGCGCACGGGAGCGGGACCCGACTACGAGCAGGGGCACCCGAGGGGGCCGCGCCCCCCCAGCCCGCCGCGCTGCTGTCGGCGGCGGGGAGCGGGAGCCGGAGCCGTGCGGAGTCCAGTCCGCGTTTTGCGAGTGCGCGGGAGCGATCGGGGCGGAGGGGGCGATGGCTGCCGGCGCTGGCTCGCTCGCTGGCTCATGCCATGCCGGGCCAGCGCGGCTCCGGCAGACGTGTGTTTACCCATATCCGGGTTAGAGAGGAAAGGGGGGGAAAAAAAAAAAAGTTTCATTTAAACCTGAACAAAAAACTTTCAACATGAAATCACACAGCAGGAACAGGCACAGACCGTAAGGCGTTCTTACCATTTCTAATCGCAATCACGGACTCGGGGAGGGAAATTTCTGTAATTTGGTGCGTGCGGAGCGCTCCGCAGGGGATACTCTTGGCTCAGTCAAGTCCCTTCCCCGGCCGCTTCTCTTTCTGCCCCTCTCCTCTCCCTCCCCCACCCCTGCTCGCCCCCCTTTTTGGAGGGTGGGGGTTGATTTTTTTTTTCTTTTTCAATTTTTCCCCTTTTTTTTTTTTTTTTTTTGTAGTTACTATTATCAGTACTAATTTCTCCGGACTCGCAATGTTGCGATGATCATGGCCGCGCAAGTCGCAGCGGCTCCGGCGGGTACGAACAACAGCAAGGGCAAAGCCCCGAGCCTGCCGGGCGGCCTGGGCCCGGAGCGGGGCCCGGGGGGGGCCGCCGCCGCCGCCGCCGCGGGGGCTCCCGGGCCGGGCCCCGCGCTGGGGGTCGGAGAGGGGAGTCCGGCCGGCGGCAGCACCAGCAGCAGCAGCAGCGTGAATAATGTAGATCACCATCTCCTCCACCACCACAGCGAGCCGCTGAACATGGCCAATAACGCGGCTCCCGCCGCTGCCGCCGGTAACAACAACAACAACAACGCCAGCGGCGGCGGCGGCTCCTCCTCGGAGCCGGCTCTGAAAGAAGGTGGAAGCTCCTCGGCGTTATCTTCATCTTCTTCGTCTTCTTCCTCCTCCTCCTCCTCCTCCTCCAACCCGGGCTCGGCCATGGAGACAGGGCTGCTCCCCAACCACAAGCTGAAGAGCGTCGGAGGCGATCACCCCGCCGCGCCGCCCCACCACCACCATGCCCACCACCCGCATCACCATGCCCACCACCACCATGCCCACCACCCGCACCACCACCACCATGCACTACAGCAGCAGCTAAATCAATTCCCGCCGCCGCCGCCGCAGCAGCCGCCGCCTCAGCACCATCCCGTGCAGAATAACAACAGCAGCCTCGGCGGCGGCGGCGGCGGCAGCGGCAGCAACAACAACGGCGGTGGCGGTGGCGGCGCTGCTCAGCCCAGTGCAGACATGGAGCAGCAGCAACATGGAGGAAAAGACAGTGTTTTGGGCGCTCAGGCCGAGCCCCCCCAGCAGCCGCAGCAAATGCTGAATAAAGGCGCCGACGAGGAGGAGATGCCCGGCAAGATGGGCGAGCCCATCGGCGGCCGCTACGATCACCCCGGCTTGGGACCCCTGGGCGGACAGCAGCAGCCCCAGCAGCCGCCCCCGAACGCTGGGAGCGGCGGCGGCGGCCTCGGCGGCGGCGGCGGCGGCGGGAGCGGGGGAGGCGGCGGCGGCCCCTCCGCGGTGGGTGTCTCGGAGTTCAATAGCTATTATGGCAACGCTGCCCCTGCCCCTGCCAGCAGCGCTACGGCGAGCCGCGCCGGGCCTTGCTTTGATCAACATGGCGGACAACAAAGCCCCGGGATGGGGATAATGCACCCCACGGCGGCCCCCAACAGCATGGACCCCCTGCAAAACTCCCACGAAGGTTACCCCAACAGCCAGTACAACCACTACCCGGGCTACGGCCGCGGCCCCGGCGGCGGCGCGGGCGGCGGCGGCGGCGCGGGAGCCGTGGCGGCGGCGGCCGCCGGGGCAGGCGGCGGCGGCTACGGGGGCTCCGCGGCGGGCTACGGGGTGCTGAGCTCCCCGCGGCAGCCGGGCGGCGGCATGATGATGGGCCCCGGCGGCGGGGCCGGCCTCGGCAAGGCTGCTGCCGGCGCGGCGGCGGCGGCCGGCGGCTTCACGCGGTTCTCCGGGCAGAACCAGCACCCGTCCGGGGCCACCCCTACCTTGAACCAGCTGCTAACGTCCCCCAGCCCCATGATGCGGAGCTACGGCAGCAGCTACCCCGACTACAGCAGCCCCAGCGCCCCGCCGCCGCCGCAGCCCCAGCCCCAGGCAGCGGCGGCCGCCCCGGGAAGCCAGCAGGCAGCGGCGGGCATGGGCATGGGCAAGGACATGGGCGCCCAGTACGGAGCGGCGAACCCGGCCTGGGCAGCGGCACAACAAAGGAATCACCCGGCGATGAGCCCTGGGAACACCGGGCAGGCCATCAGCAGGACCCAGGTAACCCCCCGCGCTCGATTAATGACGGCTCCCCGCCTCCGTGCCACTCGCGTCGGGGTCTTAGTTTCTTTATAATTCACTTTTTTCCTCCCCCCCCTCCTCTTTTTTTCATCTTTTTTTTTTCCTTTTTTTTTTCTTTTTTTTTTTTTTTNCCCCTCTCTCCTCCGGGCCAGTTCTGCCCCTCGCTGCCTCCGTAGCAAGGGTGAACAGCGCACAATGCGCGGCCCCGCTGGGGCTGGAGGCGCCGGAGTGCGGCTTTCGCTGCCGAAATTAGGTTGTTCTCAAACCCAATTAGTATTTTTTCCCTCCACTTTGAAACAGCGATGGAGAGGCGCGGGGCCCGGAGGACAGGCGGCCTGGGACGGGGGCGGGGGGGGCGGATTTTGTAACCGGAGTGTCGGGCCCGGGGGGCTCCCGGGGGACAACGTCCATTATCTTCCACGGGGCCTTTTTCCCCCTTTCTTCCTTTCTTTTTTTAACCTGTTATTTTTTTGAACAGAACGAGTTGCGCCGTTGCACGCTCTTAGCAAATTAGTTTGTCACTGATGGAGTTACCGCAGTGAGGTCCACGGAACGCGGCTCCTTTTTCTGTGGGAAGAGCGCGCGTGTGTGCGTGTGTGTGCGCGCGTGTGCCCGCGCCTCAGTCCGCGCGGCGCGGGTCGGGGCGCGTGGGGTGCCTGGGTCCGGTGACCTGAAGGGGACTTGCCCACCAGCAGAAGCGCGCGGGGCTGCGCGCGCGCGTAACTACGTTTCTCTCCCCAAACACACGCGGAAATCCCAACCGGGGGGAAAAACCGAAAAAAGAAAAAAAGAACGAAAAGTCCTTGGCGTCAGTAAAGGGGCGCGGGCACCGAGCGCGCCGCCACCCCCGCCCGCACCCCCTTGCCCCAGCCCGGTAACTCCGCCGATCGATGGATCGATCGATAGATAGATAGGCGCGACGATCGCGGGGCGGCGGGCCGTGGCGCAGCGCCTTTCCGGGGCGGGCGCGGCGGTGCGGTGCGGTGCGGCGCGGGGAGCCGGGAGGCCGGGCCCCGCTGGACGGCCGGGCCCGAGGAGCGGCCGGGTCTCCTCCGCCAGGTTCGGAATTTGAATTGTGGAGGTAAACTGGCTGCAACCGTCTCCAGACAGCTGCCTCCGAGTTGACATCTAATCTGCCATCTGATTGGCTCCCCGCTCGCCATTGGGCACCTCGCGCCGCTGATGTAAATAGAAGTGCTGAGCGGCGCAGTCACAGAAACCCCCGCCGCAAATAACAGCCGGCAGCCGCGCCGGCGGGCCGGGGGGCGCGGGCGGGGGAGAGGCGCACACGCGCGGCCTCCGCATCGGCACCGGCCGTGCTGGCCACCGGCGCGGTGAAAAGCCGGGGGCATCTCTCCCCTTCAGTTTGGTTCCATGGCGTGGTTTTTCTGGGCAGCGATTTACTTGTTTTTTTAGATTTTTAATTCCGTGCTAATTGGAGGCGGAGGGGAGTCTCTTGTAATAACAGTGCTTGGACGAGGATTCGGGATTTCAAGTTGCGCTCGTGCCTCTCAAAACATTTTGTAATGTTGCAGCTTATGGATATTATGCAAGGGATTAGATTTTTGTTAAAAAAATAATCCAAATACTAATTTCATTACATTTCTATTAGCTTGATACCTACCCTATGMATGCCTCGTAAAAAAAGCTTGTTTGCATGTAGCTGCTGTGGGTGAGAAAACGCCGCGTGTTGTACAGAGAAGGGAAAAAGGAGCCGTTCTGTCAGAGGTTGCATTCGTTTCATCTCTGCAACGAATCCAGATATTCGGGGGAAAATGTGCTTTTGCGTTTGAATTGTGGTTAGAATACTTCAAGAAGCATCGGGAGTTGCTGATCTCATTATTTTTCTACACAAGTGTGAGATTAGGCTTGAATTCTCAGTAGGAAAGTGAATTGTGTTAAATGGAGTAGTGCATTAGAATCTTACGGGTTTCCTTTCCCTTCAACAAGATCTTTCTATTAAGAACTGTTAGATCTTTTTAATAGCTTTTAACAACGAGGACTGACAGGAACAAATGCAGGTGCACGCTTCTGGGGTCCTCAAACAGCTGGATCTTGCCATAAAGTAATGAACAGAACCTGGAGAAAACATCGCTTAATATTGTGAACAGTGTATTAATCCTGAAAAAATAATAATAGAAACCCTGGATGGGCTGGCTGTGTGTGTGTTTGTCTACTTCCAGCAGACCACTCCTGTCATGTTTTTAGTTTTTATTACATTTCTGTTCTGTTTCTTCCAGGGAAATAGGATTTTTTTTGTGAGTGTTAATTTTTACCTTTTTTAATTTGTACTGATAAAAGGGTCACTGGAAGCCATAAGGTAATGAGGCCTCGTATGCATAACCTTTCATAATTAATTTAAAAATATTTGCATTGTCTGCTTGCTCTTAAACACAGGTAGTTCAGAATTTATGGCTTTAAAAGCTGGGAAGATCATCATCAAATAGCCATAGTACATGTTACTTCCGAGTGCTGTTTCTTCATGGCAGAAATTGTTTAAAGTATTTTATTGTTATTGGAGGAGTGAGAGTAAATTCATTATGTCCTCAGTATGACCCTTAGAAATACTTCCTTATATTTATGGGTTTACGTCCTCTTTCACAGATATCTTTTTTTTTTTTTTTTTTTTTTTTTTGTACCGTAAGAATTAGCTTGCAGCTTACACAACGCACAACGTCTCTCATTCTTTTTAAAATTATTATTATTTTTTCCTCAAAATAATTTTCATAAAGGCAAGTCATCAGTGGTCTTCATATTACAATTTTTCCATCTAACCAGTAAGTGATTGAGATAAGAAATTTTCTTAGATTTTAAATTAATATTTTTTAATGTATAAAATAGGTTGTGTCAAATAAAAAATAAATACTTACCATTAGCTTACAGAACACAATTATTTTTGTACATTGTTTTTTATTTTTAATTACCACGTGTCAATCTCCAGATACGTTACATTATTAAGTAGAGAAATTGATTGCTTTTTGAAAGACAAAACCGGAATATTCAGTCCAGCATTTGAACAGAAGGCTTCTCTTTATTTTTTTTAATAATCTTCTGTGTCTATACTCTATATATGTGTATACACGCATTAGAATATACTCACTTGTCATGTGTCTTTGCAAAGCAGATGATGATTGGCCCCTACACCTATAAGAAACTATTGTGCTGCGAACAGAGGAAAAGGACCGTCAGTAGGCTACAACATCTTGAGATACTTGTTCAGGAAATTCTTGCTACAGCATGGGTAATTTTTGTAATACGCAGAACTGTGGCGTCCCACTCTGAACCGACTTCTGTGTTTGTCCAGCCTATTAAATTATTTAAGAAAATTTTGCTTCCATTTCATTTAATCGCCTTACCCAATCGTGAGACGAGATGTAAGCTTGAAAAAGAGGCCTGTTGTTTCTGAAGAAGCACACATTTTCAAAGCAGATGGATATTGCTCATGCGGATACATTGATTTGATTGTGGAGGAGTTGTATGATGCTAGTGCAGTACCTTGTCACTCACTTATTTCGATTATTGATTAATTCCTTGGCAGTGTACAGGTATTTAGAGTCCTGAGGCTCCTTTTATTCTTCACTGCTGATTTGCACTGCAGTAGCTTAACACATTAGCCAGCCTCCGTGTGTGTGCTTTATATACATCTTTTTCCTTTGTGTGTGTGTGTAAGATTTACATGCACCTACACACGAAGAGAGAACCTGGGTCTTTTCAGGAGTACCTGTATAGCACAAGGTATATAGCAAGTGTTAGAAAAAAATGTGTCGAGCTGCTCTGTGTGTGTATCAGTCGTTTGTTTTGCAGCGGAGAAACTCAGAATATGCCTGATTCTGCAGCTCTTTTTATGCCAAATAGATTGCCTGTATTGGGAGTTCTGGCTAAGCCAGGGCTGCAGAATCATGTCCTGTGCCTGAAGGCCGTTAAACAGCTGTTAGTGTGGTGAATAGATTCTTGATGTCTCAATGGGAGAATAAAATATATTTTTCCCTATGCATTTTCGAATAAACAGTTTAGTATTCACATAGCTTCTATTTAGAAGTAGCAAATAGCAATATTCTCAGTTAGTAGCATCTATATATATATTACGACCGTATATTTGACACTTTGTGGTTTGGTGTTCAGTTATTGGTTTCTGTAGTAGTGCTTATGCCTACATGTTGAACAGCAGGACCCTGTGTGTGAGATACAATAAAGAGAGATGCAAACCTGTCTACTGTATTACTGCCTCCGTCGTGTAAGGATTCTACAACTAAGCAGTTGATTACGGTCTTTTTGGCATTCTGATTCAAATCTGTTGGGATGAAAACAAAGGCATTTAATCCGTTGCTAAATTTTCTAGTTACATATGTAACACAAAATTTTTGAAATTACTAAGCACGGTCTGTTAGGTGATGCAGTTTCATTCTGAAATAGTATCTTAGTTAAAACCAGATGAAATTCGTGCAATGAAAACAAGTTTCAATAGCTACTGATAGGTCTTTCTCTTTCTTACTTTTGCACCTCAAATATTTTATCACAGGTATTTTGAAATTCTCATTGTTAACGTGAGAATGGCAGTAGTTTATTTATCCTTATGTCCTTAGGATTGTACCTGTGTCCTAACTAGTTACATTTCAGTACTTTTTCGAAACGTGCCATTTATCGGGAGGCTTTGAAGATTCTCTGTGGATATGTAAAGTAGTGTTGCCACACTCGCTGTGCATGCATGCTCAAGGCTGCAGAATTTCAGTAGCATGTGTTTGTGGTAGGTTAACTTGCTAGAATATATTTTAGAATTGTGATTATTAAGGTACTTGGGAAAAAAAACTTTTTTCTTTCAATTTTGGGGCTATTTACATAGTGCTAAATACATGTTTTGGTAGGATTGAATGAGGACTTTAATTAAACTTAAATTAAAAGTATACCTTAGTGGTTTTCAAATTTGTTTTGAAAACTAGTAATAGAAAAGTGGTACTAAGCAGTGTTGTTTTTGTATTGCTTGGTGCTGAGAGAAGCAAATAAATGTAATACATGAAAATCTCGTGGAGCCAATCGTATTAGAGTAAAATTTATTTTAAAGAAGCCTTACCTGTTACTAAATTTAAATACTATTTTTTAGTAAACCTGAAAGGTTTCTGTACATCTGATGTATGTTTTGTCATTCAGATCATAAGGTTGCCTTTTGAATTTTTCTGTTACCCAATCGTACCTATTCATGCTCAGTTTTACATGCAAATGCTGGCACAGTGCTGCAGTGTTTGTGCTGCAGGTGGGCCAGAGGATTTCTGTTGTTGTACTTGCAGTTCTGAGAGTGTTCATCCAGTGATCCACCAGGAACGTGTCAGCTCCAAAAGGGCCAAACCCATCCAGGGTGGTGTTCCACTGCAGTCAAGGAATCCTCAGGGATGAAGGTATCCCAAGATACCAATGTAATTTGTGAACGGTGCATTTTGGGGACAGTAGATGGGTAATTTGTACAGGATTACTTTTAACTAACTTTATTTTCTCAGTAACAACGTTCCAAGTACGTTGGATCTTTACACTATCTTTCTAGTGTGCCTTGCACTGGAGTAAGAGACAATTCTTCCTGTTGTACAGGGTGGGGAAACTGAGGCACATAACATACACCTTCCTTCAGGCAGGGACACCTTGGCACAACTGAAAACAGAGGTCTCCCAGAAATAAATAGGGTCTTGGTGCAGTAAACTTTAGCTTTTGAATAAATCCAGTCTTACTGTGAACACACTCTGTTCTGGGAGTATATAAGCTTTACAGGCATCTATTCAGACAACTGAGAAGACAAATGACTGAGCGAAACGAGGGATTTGCCTGCTGTGTCAATACAGTCACCTTAAACTAAAGGCACCGTCATCTAAAATTCAAGTATTCCTTGCACTGTTTTATCATTATGTACTCAATGTCATCTATATAAAGTCACTGGATTTCTCATAGAAATTAAACTGAGGAAAATTGAGTTGAACAAGTGCCCAGGAGCTTAGCTGGTGTTGCGGAACTTGCCTTCTGATGAATATGATGTACAGAGCACAAGTATGTGCTGGGGGATGCGGGGGTGCATGCACAGGCTTCCTTACCACCAAGTCCAGTTGTTTTATCTGGCAGATAAATTGTCTTCATTTTTAAAGTGAACAAATTTGATGCAGAAATCGCAATTACTATGTCTTGTTTGAAGGTTGGTTTTCATATGGGAATTGTTCTTACTGCAAATATAAACTACCTTTTAGCAAACTTTGTGTTCCCTCTATAGGTAGCTTACTTCATCTGAAGGCACCTGCAACTATTTAGAAAATTGTGTAACCTAAGATCATTATCCTGATGCTATTATCAAAATGTTTCATTTATGTTTATTAAAACCGATGTGAAATCTGTGTAAAAGTTTTCAGTGGGTATGATTTGAAAGGGTGTTGATATATYGTGCGTTTATATTCCATGTATAGTGGAAATGTTAATTTCCTTATAAACTACCAAACCAAGTCATGAGGCTGCTGAATTTCTGAATGGGTAGTGGCCAATTTGTGGATATAAAACGGAGTTTGATGGTTCTGCAGCGTGTGTAAGGAATTGCTTTCAGTACAGAGCTATCAGTGTTTGATCTACTTGCATATTCTTACATTTGAGTCATGGTGGGTTTAGTAACTATGTCAGAAGGACTGAGCATGTGTAGAAGTATGTAATCTATTTATTAGTTTCCTTTCTCCAATTTCAAGAACTATTAGTTAGTTATTTGCACCTGAACTTGCCCAATTGCCAAATGGTGTTCTGCATTTAAGAATTCACTGCAGTACCCTATCTTCCCTTCTGCTTTGTAGCCTTCTCAGACTTGAAAAGATACTGAATTTAGGTTTGTGATCTGATAATTGTTTATGAAGACATCCATCTGAGTGATAGGCCCTCTGACACTTCCATCTGTAGGGCTGTGTCACTGATCTCCCCCTGCCACCCCCATCAATCTCTTTCTGACCATTGTGGGGCTGGGGAAGGAATTTTCTGCTGATCTTTTTTCTGCTTTTTTTTTTTTTGTTTTTTTTAAGAAATTAGATGTGTATGGAATTTTTTTTTTTTGTTACTTCTTTAGCATGTTTGCTAAAAAATAATAATCAAGAAAGTGGGGAAAACTTAATGTATAACACCCCACCCCCCCTTTTTTTTTAGGGGGCAGTGTTAGTTGTGTTACTAATAGGGTGTTGTAAGCTTCTACTTTAACTGTTACACTCAGGATTTTTTTTTTCCTTGAGAGCTTTGTTTGGAATTTATTTTAGGTATCTACTTACTCAAAAAAATAAATCTTCTGTAGCAGGGGTTTCTGTTGGATGTTAAGTCATTTTTTACCTGTGTTAGTTACAAAATGGTTTTGATTCTGTCAAGTTACTGAGTCAATTTATTTGCCCTTTAAAGACCACATGGCTAGGTCCGCTGTTAAGTTCTGTTGTTGTAGCTACATAGTTAGGTTCAGGGAATTAATTGCATCCTTGACTAATAGCTGTTGTGGCAAACCCCTTTGTATTTAGCTTACCATTGGGGTGGTAGTGTATCTGCACTGGCAAAATAACAGCCTTTGTAAGTAGCCTCTCCTGAGGGGTTTACAGGTATGACTTACGATAGAGGTAACTTGCTGAGTTTTTCATGAAGTAGACCGTTCCACAACATGTTTTGGTCACGTTTTAAAAGCGCGAMGTGGCCTGTGTTACGCAGGAAAGAGAGGGCTGTCTTGCTGTAGCACAATCCCTAGTACAGCTGGCTTTCACTGAAAGACCTGAAGTTTGAGCATGGTTGTTTTTTGTTTGTTTGAGTAAAGAAAGAAAATTGGTTCAGAAAATCCCAAAAGGAGAGATCCTGTTTTAAAACATAATTGTAGTCATGTGTGCCGTTCCCAGTGCGGACATGGCTTAATTTACAGATTGATTGAAGTAGAATAGTGCCTTCTTTACACAAGCAGTGAATTCAGCCATGGTAAGTAAATTATGTGACTTCAGGAAAATGGTACTAGTAGAGGATTGGTGCAGGAATTTTGGATAGCTGTCTGCATGACCTAAAGGTCGCTGGTTGCACTGTTGGATACCTCYGTTTCCCTATGTTAAAGTAAGGGTAATATTTGCCTTATTTAATTATTGGAGTTTGATGTTTAGTTTTGATTACAGTAGCATGCAGAATAAATGGGCAGCCTAAATACTTGTTATGTGTGAAGGTATCCAGTCTGCACTGTACCTTCCTCTCTCTATTTGGTTGGATGGGATCTGAGACTAGGTGTTCCCAACATTGATCATGTTATTTGGTTAGCTTGTCAGACTTGCTTGTTTGTAAGCAAGATACTGAAACATCAGCTCTGAAAATTCCTTTTGAAAGCACAAGGACAGGATTTGTAGTTCTTAAATTTTATTCTTTTAAAGTTAAAAATAAAGATAAGGAGGTTTGTTTTGACAGCATCAAAGGAATGTGCTGGTTTATTTGCAGCCTTTGATTTGGGTGGAATGTATGGAGTTCTGTATTTTTTTGTGTAGCAATTTATGTTGTGAATATTTTGGATATTCTCTGTTTATATGAAATGGTAGTATTGATGTCTTACTTTCAGACATGATTTATGGAAAATCATTGTGCTTTTGTGATTTTTTTTTTCTTTTTTTTTTAATTCAGTGTTTCTTAGTTGCTTGAAATTCCAAAGTCAAGAAAAATTAGCATGTTCTTTACAGTAGTTGCTGTTTTAAGATACTTACAGATGGTCATAGATAGAGGCTATTTAAGGAAATATTTCTGGAAAAATACAGGTAGGTACGTTTGAGGCCACTTTAGTTGTGTACCAGCAATAGCAAAACAATTTTACTTGGCAGTTTTACTTACATTTGAAAGTCCTTCCTTCCTGTAAACAGAAAGGGAGATTTCTGTGAGGCAGATAACTTCACGGTGCCCTGTACTCAGCAGTAATGAAAAGTGCTAGGAATATATAGATAGCGGCTAGCTGGTTGTATTCTGTTTTCTGTAATTTGTTTTAAACTGCCGTTTTGCTGGAGTGAGGAATTTCCAGCCTGCAGAAATGCTGGCTGGCAACTGAGGTTTCCCGGGGGAGGAGAGGAGAGCGGGCTGGGTTCTGGGGCCGATTACAAACGTGGTGTTTGTAGTGTCTGTAAAAGTTTCACACATGAAGCAAACTAGTTAGCTTGTATAGCGTCACATGATCAAAATATTTTTCCCCTTGCCGCTGCCAGAAGCTATCTATTGCTTTTCAGCAATCTCGCTGGTTGGGCAGCAGGCCAGGGTGTGCGAGGCAGCCCCTTCCCTGAGCTGCTCCATTCTCCGCGCCCCGGCTGGAGCGCCCTGACCTTCACAGATGTAGGTGAGCCATGTGCTCCCTCCATTGAAACTTGCTGCCTCGTGAAGAAAGGGTTGGGGTTTTGTTTTGTTTTGGTTT
Organism: Phoebastria nigripes; assembly: GCA_035582835.1. Lineage (NCBI taxonomy): Eukaryota > Metazoa > Chordata > Aves > Procellariiformes > Diomedeidae > Phoebastria > Phoebastria nigripes. The sequence continues at coordinate 1,577,246 of JAYKAV010003343.1, forward strand.
GGTTTTTTTACTCTTTTTATTCCTTGGGGAATTTGACAGCCATTCATCCCTGACCTGGGCAGAGAGAGGTAATGCAAGGAAATGGGATTCCGATGGTGTGTGGGCAGATAGCGCGGGGAGGCGGTGTGTGCAGGCAGCCGCTGCCTCGCTGGCCGGAGGGAGAGGAGCACCATCCCGGAGGTGAGCTGCTGTGGGAATCACGAGTGGAAAGGGAGAAGTTTGGGGAATGCTTTGTTTATCTCGAATGATAGTTCTTGACCGCATTGTCACTTAGCTGCCTTTCGAAGAAGGTTTCTCCCATGTGACTCTCTGCCTTCACATCTTGGAATACTCCGCATAACGTTGTTTCATAGCGGTTTTCTTTAAGTGAAGCTTTTTTACATTTAAAATTGCATTTTTGCTAATAAAGAGATATTGTATTTGTTTGTCTTGTATGTTATATTTTGGTTTACGAGATATATTTTTTCCTTTTAAATCCTGAAGCTAACATGCATCACTGGTGATAGTCCCCCCAACCTAGCACAAAAGTTTTTTTCCTGCTGACAAACTGTAGGAGCTACTACTTCAGTGACATTTTTTGGATTTTAACTTTGTAAAATTCTCTTTTTGTTGTTGTTGAACATGTGGTATGCAAATACGGGGGAAAATAGTGCTACAAAGTATTTTGTTGTGGTTCTTTTTAAGTATTAAAAACACATTTTGCTTTTCTAATAAACCCCATAACCAGACCTTCTAATGGTTTGATATAAATAGCAATTACACTCACTGAGATCCAACCACAATGAAAAAAACCCATTTAAAATCATTCAGAAGAAAAGTTCCCAACTTAATTGAGCTCTTCCTTTAAAGAGGAGGGGCTCGTTGGGCAGCATCCGTAGCAAACTGTCTTGCATTTTAGAACAGTTTTCTTGAAGTGCTCAACGTGTTGGCATAGTTGCCAACATTTAAAAATAAAGGAAGAGATTTTTTCCAAGACTTAGCTAGGGATCTGAGGGCTACCGCAGCCTACGCTGTCGAGAGTTTTATGTGTGAATGCTGGTGACAATCGGAACATTTCTGGATGAATTGAGACCCTCAGTAAGTTTTAGGTTTAGGTATATGGGTTGCTTGCCTCATATGTTGGGGTAGCATTTAGGGATTCGGTTGTTCATGAGGAACTTGCCAAATGCAGCACTTTGTGAACAAGCAGCAGAGAGGGATTGCCTGCCCCAGGAAGACTTTGCATAGCCCCCCATTCCTCCTTGTAGTTCTTCACAGCTCATTTAAATAATAATAATAATAGTAGTAATAATAATAATACGCTCTGTTATTAGGAGGAGGGTTGGGGAAGGCCTGAGTGAGCTGTTACTTTACTAGAGTGTGGTTGGCAGAATGATAGATGCRTTCCTCTACTTTTTCTGGAGATACAAACACTATTATGTGTCAGTTCTGTTGTGGGATATGGCTGCTCAAGGCTTTTCCTCTGCGTTTTCTCCTGCAGGGAGTGAGAGATTTGTATGTGGATTATTTGCTTCTGTCTCACTTCTTTCTTTCCCAAAGTTATACTACTTTCTTTTATCTAAACGTCATCATCTTTTTTTTTTTTTTTT